>CM031611.1:33890428-33922928 GCA_018398815.1 Conus ventricosus | reverse complement strand
GTCTGATTTTAAGTGTATTAAATAACGTTGCTTTGCACATCGATTTTCTGTGTCGGTTTTCTGGTGGGTTATTTTGATTCAATTTTACTGTTTAACCAGAACGAACAGCAATTAAACACGAATTTTATTTTATTTTATTTTTTTAAAAGCTGAACCCATGTGCTCTAGACGGATTAATTAAACAAAATGCATCGTCATCATAAAACGTCATAACTGTATTATTTCTTTCGGAAGGGGACAGGAATAATGCAGAGTTTGTTTTGTTGTTAAAATGAAAGGTACAGGGTGCCTAAGGTTAAACTAACAGAGAAACCCGTTCACATATAGTCGGAACGACAACAACAACAACAACAACAACAACAACAAAAAGGAGAAAAAATCAGTAATATGAAAAACTCGATATATAACGAAACTAATGGACGAGAATATGAATAACTGAATTAACAAGTGAATAAATCGAATTGGTTAACACATTGTTCCACGTACATGACCAAACATTAATAAAGAGTTCATACGCAAACAAGCAATATCACCTGTCAACAGGGGAGGTAAACCCACCGCCTTGTACATACCGCCACCAACCGAAACGAATGAAATGTGTTTTCTATGAACCGGTACGTGCGTACTTAAGTCCTGCCAGAACGCAGCAGGTTAGATACAGTCCAAAACAAAGCTACCAAACAATGACCCATTCCAGCGATGTTGCTGCCTTGGCGTTATTAAACAATAGCATAGTCCACACTACATACGCATAAAGCCTGACTGTGGAACTGCTTACTCGGAAAAAATTATGAAAAGAAAGAACTGAGAAGTAAAAACAAAATCCGTGTTGCATAAACGTTCAGAAATATCGTGTTCTGACCCCAACTGTGTCTAGCCGCGACTCAAGCTTCTAAAGACACCCACGCGGGCGGCGGTGATTGTGAACCGGTTCTGGGTCCATGGGCAGGCACTCTCAGCATACCTTCAGCTGTCATGCGCAAGTGTCAACAAAATCACGGACGATCAGAGAAACAAACCTCGATCGACCTGAAGTCTCCACGCAGTTCCCGCCATACTGACGCTAATCCAAACAAAACTGATGCGAGCGCAAAGTAGGGAAGTGGTCTAACTGGGCATGGTGGCGCCGATGATACAAAGCGCGTGTTGAACCCCGCAACAGAAAACGGAGAGGGGTTGGGGTTGTTCACTGATTGACTGTGAAAAGTGTTTAATGATGAAAACACAGCAGGCCAGACGTCTTATCACATTCGTGTGTGCGATGGAGCGGAAACTAGGTTTTGGTGTGCAAAAGGGCAACAATCCACCGTTCTTGTTAAAAGTTATCCTCCTTGTTTATTGTGTACTTGTTACTTGCCGCCTTACTTCTAATGTTGTATCAATCTAATCTTGTTGTTGTTACTTGCCACCTTACTTCTAATGTTGTATCAATCATATATTATTGTTACAAGTGTTGTCCACTGTCTTGGCAATGCCTGTGAGACGTGAACTCTGAAAGTTGAACTAGAAAGAAGGATTCGGGTATAAGAGATGAGATACTTCCGCAAGATCCTTGGTAGCTCGTACAAAGACCATCTCATACAAAGACCAAATTACCAGCTTGGAGGTCCAGACCAGAGTAAGGCAAGCCATTGGACCATACGAAGACCTGTTGTCCACAGTAAAAAGAAGGACAATGAGATGGCATAGTCATGTATCAAGATCATCAGGACTTGCCAGAACCAGTCTACAAAGAACAGTGCAAGGAGGCAGAAAGAGAGGAAGACAGAAAAAGAGATGGGAGGACAACATCAGTGAATGAACTGGCCTCACACTCAGCAACTGTCTGAGAACCAGGAGGAGTGGAGGAAGCTAGTTACGAAGTCCTTTGTGGCGCCCCAATGGTCTTCAAGACTCCGGGATAGGTGAAGGGTGAAGGTGAAGGATATCAAACAGTATAGACATAACTCTGGAATGTACAGGACATTCGGAGCACTTAACCCACAGGAACGCGTACTGGGAGGGGAGGGGGGGGGGGGAACTCGTTGAAAATCTTCTGTTGCATGTTCCTTCCATTACTTTCGCGATCTCGTGACTTAGCTTATTTTCTCTCTCTCGAAAAAAAATTAATGTTTGGTCGTCGTAAAAATGATCATGGGGAATCAGAATTCATTTCTGCGAAAAATATTTGACCATTTCAGGAAATTATCAACTGGTCGATCCTTGATCAGTTGATGACTTCTGGTGACGGTCAAACCATGCGCTGAGCAATGGTGGCGGTCTTCGGTCGTTTGGGAAAAATCAAAGTGTGGAAATTTCAAATCAATTCTTTGCCTAAAATACTGCATTAGAGCTTCAAACTGTTTTGCTATAGAAAAATTGTCTGTTGGTTTGGAACAAAAAAAGAAGGATGGTATTAGTGTGAAAAGGATAGTGTTCCTGAGTGAAAAACAGTTGATTTGATGTGTGATGTGATGTTTCCTTACGATTCTAGTCTCAGCATTCTTTTCATCTTGAAGGCTTTAACACATGGCAGGAAAGCGGGTGAGGGCACTTGTCAGCATACTGTCACAATCGTCCAGACCAGGGGGACAGTTATTGCGTTGTTATCATCATGAATGAGATTGAAACAGAGATTTCTAACAGATAGAAACTACTCTGAATGTTGGCGGGAAGGGGGTGAGAAGAACTAGCCTCTCTCCACACACACACCAGCGCAAAGTCTTTCTGTCCCTTTAGTTTCAACTGCTGTACTTACAAATAGCATCATCGACATTTGATGTTGAATATTGATGCCAGGGCAGTATAAATTTAACTGGGATCCTGGGGTTTAGTTCAGCTTCATTTGCAAGCAGATGGTAGCTGACAGAAAAATGGGATAATCTTCTGAAGCTGGTTAATATAAAAAGAAAAAGAAATGGAGGGGACCGAGAACAGATCCTTGCTAAACACCACAGAGGAGAGGGTTTTTGGCATAGATGTACTCCTTGGATGTGGAAGGACTGATGTCTGTCAGATGGGAATTGAACCTCATGAGCAGTGCAACTGACGCTGACGTCAGTTTTAAATCTGGTAAAGCGTACGGAACAGTCTATAGTGTCAAATGCGGCACAGAGATCAATAATCAAAACCAGATCGTTTTCCAGACTTACCTATAGGTGTCTATCAAACCCAGACCATTCTGCACGGGGACCTGTAGATTCCGTCTTTCTTTGTGACACAAGATACCTGGTGCCAAGTGTTGTGTCATAATATGTGAGTACAGCAATGTTTTGTTCTGATTTTATTCTTCATAACAATATCATCTACCATCTGCAACAGTGTTTCGTCCATCCCTGTACTTCACTGAACACAAAAACTCAACAACAATCAAATCATATACTTGTCGATAAAAGATTTATTAACATCCAAAAATACAAGAACAACTCAAGAAACAAAATGTGATCGTTGTCATAAACAAAAGTAAACAATGACAGCCATCCAAAATGCAATCTTTTCTTTTGTACAAACCAGCAGTAAAAATAACCTTCATAAGCAGCGATCAAGAAACTCTCTACCTCCTATAAAATAAAGATCGATCTGAAAATATTGGCTAATAATGGAAACAAAATCAGTAGCATAATGTGTGACAAACGTTATTAACATCTGTAGATGAAGAAATTCATGACAGATTGAATGATCGATCTCTTTTTTCATAGATGAACGCATCTTGAGGAGAGAGAGAGAGAGAGAGAGAGAGAGAGAGAGAGAGAGAGAGAGAGAGAGAGAGAGAGAGAGATGGGGTGAGGGGGTGTGGATACACATATATACATTTGACAATATTAATAGAAGATACAAAATATATACAAAATATGTTAGTATGCGAGTATTTATCAGATACAGCATACCAAGCGGTAAACTTAGCCGATGTCCAGAGAGAGAGAGAGAGAGAGAGAGAGAGAGAGAGAGAGAGAGAGAGAGAGAAGTGGAAGGGAGGGAGGACAAATGCTTAAATAAATGCTTACACATTGTTTAGAAGAAGAAGAAGAAGAAGAAGAAGAAGAAGAAGAAGAAAGAGAAAAAGGAGAATACAGTCAACATGGCTAATAGTGTGTATTTCTGATTTGGAAGTGAGAAGACAAACACTTATCCTGGTTCGTTGTGAAATCACAAAACGAAATGCAGTCTGGTTCCGCAAATGTGAAAACATCAGCATTATAGCTTCAACATAGCCAGAACAACCGAGTATAGCACGGAGTTATTTTTAATTCATTGGTTCTCAAAAATTGCCACAGCGGCGATGCAGTCTTTCTTGAGCCCGTCATCAAGCACGTTTAATTTCGGATCAGAATGGAGCTCTCTAGAATACACAACTCCGCACTTTTTGTTTGCTGACGACTGAAACAAAATGATTTCCGCCATGGAAAGTAACTGTGGGTAAGCATTGAAAGGGTTACTTCCCGTGCACATTTTTCAGTAGGATATGGATAATTCGAAACATTAACCTCTACATCACTCAAAAGTTTCAATTTTCCGTTACATTGTTTCACATATAGTTCTTAATTCATAATAATCACTCTACAGCATTCATCTCTAGTGGGAAAATTGCATGAACTTGGCTAGAGGACGACTTCGGGATCCCCTGCTTGATAAGGACTCGCCCCAAAATTTCATTAATGGCTTTGAACATGCGCAACATTGCATGCCATATTTCCACCACTAAAGCAGTTTTGGCATGGTCTTGTTGACAGGCAGACAGACAAACGCTTCCACCGGCTCACACAGGTGAAATCAACTTCTTTGGAGGAAAAAGAATCAGTCCGCAGCGTTATTGAAAACAACGCGAAATACAAACGGACAGAGAAAAGATAATGTAAAGTAACGCATATTTGAACTAAACATATCCTCTTCAGATGTTACAAGCATATCAGCTTTACACGTTTCAGACATAAAAACTCACAAAAAACTGCTTCCAAGATCGCACTCAATATGAAAATGGCAATGTATAAAAGGCATGTTTGTCGGCAAGTTTATACTCTTTAATAAACTGCCATTCTCAAGCTAAACACGATCTGGGGGGGATTGTTGTGATCATTGTTACATCTGTTGTTTGCGACGTCCGAAGAACACATAAAAAAACAACGTCACTTGTCTGTTTCGTACAATATGTTAAATAATCGATACGTTACACTCCGTTTTTTGTGTGTTCGTTTGTATTTCGCTTTTCTTGGTTCCAGAACTGAAAACGTGAATCACGTGATTAAAAAAAAATCACATTAGGTGGAACATCATAGACTACGGCATTAGTTAAAGCTAAGCATGATGTGCATGACATATGCAAACACGACGCGCACACACAAATAGAATTATTACAATGTGTGTGTGTGTGTGTGTGTGTGTGTGTGTGTGTGTGCACCTCTGTGTTTGTATCTGTGCAAGTAGGCGCGTGCGCTGCGCGCGCCCACGCGCTCACGTGACTGTAATGACGAAGGATAGGTAGAAGGGGTCAGTGTGCGTAGAGAGGTGATGTTCACGTTGTTACTTTGACATAGTTGATCAGTGTACCGACACTTGGTTGGGGATCTCTCTCAGATGCTCCCGATCTGCTGTGAAGATGTGGTGTTCAGCTCTGGCCACCCAGGATGCCTTTGATCTGCCTTTGGGACGTCCCTTTCACCGATACCTTGGAGGTTTGAAGGTGTGTTTTGAACAGGGAATCATGCCAATGCCAGGCAAGATTCGGCGTCCAGGGACTGTGAAAAGAACTTGTCTGCCAGGTAAAGCACTGACCTCCTGTCTGATTTTGACATTTGTTTTTCCTTTTGCTTCGTTCATTGTGCGAGTTGCGGAAGAAAAGTCATCTTCAGCATATATTGGGACCCTGCATGGTCGGGTGAGCAATTATGAAACAGAAACATGTTCCAAACAGCCTGGAGACCTACTGAAATTGCCAGACTGTCACATCCCTTTTCATGTATCCCTCCAGTGCTACAGTCCCTCAGTGTTGCTACACAATGACCAAGAATATCCGAGAATGGCTATGCGTTCCATTTTCCCGAGACAAACGAAGGAGACTTCTTTAAGGCATTTTGTCACTACAAATTCAAAACACATTTCAACAGTTGCATCTTTTTAGTCTTGTATTGAAGCTTAAGTCTGCTTGACGGAGATATCTTATGGACATTCCTTTGGAGTCTTCTTAATAGAGTTGTGTCACCACTTGAAGAAAAAACAAATCAACAGCTGTATCTGTTTAGTCTTGGACTGGAGCTTACACGCTTGATAGACATATTTTGTGGAAGTGGAGAAAAACCTACTGTTATCACTCTGCTGGATAATGGTGTACAGCACTCTGTGCTGACTGTGAAACCTGCCGAGAAAAAAACAACAACAAGGAAAACAGTTCATCGGCTTTTTTTTTTTGTTCTGCAGTACTTCATCACGCTGATCTGTTTACTTTTCAACGAAATCATGCCAAGAAAAGAGACAGCCACGAGGGAAAACCTTTCTGGGCCCTTCTTACATGTCTTAAAGGACAACAAAAGAAGAGGGTTTCTTTTTCCTGTAGCTTGCTCTTCGCGTTGGCACCTTGCGACCTGATGGGCTTCTGCCAAACGGGCTTGACTCGTCCATTTGTGATTTGCTCAAATTAAGTATTGTTTAGTGTCCCGTTGCCATTGTTTTATTAATGTTATTTGTAATATGTTTCTGCATTTGGTAGATAGAGATGACACAATTTACAAAAAGATGGCATATTCTTGAACAGCGCTTTTAAACCATAGGGATGTAACGGAATCTTCACAAAACAGAAAAATATAGGCTGTTTACATGTGATCTTCTCTGTTGACGATTTTGCAGTTGCCTCACTTTGCAACTACTTGCTTTTGACGATGTGGCATTTGTCTAGTGACCTATTTTAAAGCTAACCTGGGGTTTCCTTATCTTTTGACGACGTGGCATTTGTCTAGTTTCCTATTTTCAAAGCTAACCTGGGTTTTCCTCATCTTTTGACGACGTGGCATTTGTCTAGTTTCCTATTTTCAAAGCTAACCCGGGTTTTCCTCATCTTTTGACGATGTGGCATTTGTCTAGTTTCCTACTTTCAAAGCTAACCTGGGTTTTCCTCATCTTTTGACGACGTGGCATTTGTCTAGTTTCCTATTTTCAAAGCTAACCGGGGTTTTCCTCATTTTTGACGATGTGGCATTTGTCTAGTTTCCTATTTTCAAAGCTAACCTGGGTTTTCCCCATCTTTTGACGATGTGGCATTTGTCTAGTGACCTATTTTCAAAGCTAACCTTGGTTTTCCCCATCTTTTGACGATGTGGCATTGTCTAGTGACCTACTTTCAAAGCTAACCTGGGTTTCCCTCATCTTTTTGACGATGTTACACTTGTCTAGTGACCTATTTTCAAAGCTACCCTGGGTTTTCCTCATCTTTTGACGATGCTACATTTGTATAGTGACCTATTTTCAAAGCTACCCTGGGTTTTCCTTCAAGTTTTGCATTGTTGTTGTCTAAAGCGCCGAAACTATTTCAGTAAACAAACAAATTCGGCTGGGTTTTTATTTTCGCTTAACACTTGCTCTGACATCAGCGATGATGGCTGCCCCCTGTGCCTGCCATGTAATCCCTCCAGTGGTTCAGGAACCACACGACCACGTCCTTCAGGGACACAAAGGAACGCTTGGAATCATAGCTTCGGTTGCCTCCCTTTGTAGCCGTAGGCTTAGTGCTGGTGTCCGTTTGACTCTCCTGTGAGCGTTTGTCTGCGGAGTCTGTGTGTCCACTCAGACTGGCGTCTTGGCTGTGGGTGGTCTTGCTGGCAGCAGTTTGTTCAGTCCACCGGTACACGGGGCCTCAACTGGCGAATCTTGCCCAGTGGTTGCGCCGTTATCTCGCTGGCCCGCGTTCGTTACGGAGTTCGAGTCTGCGTTGACGACTTCGAGCTGCTGACGTGGGCTCTGATCCTCGTCATCCTGCAGCTCCAGGGTCAAAGCCGTCGACGTAGTCATCGATGTTGTGGTGACGGTGGTGTTCTCTGAAGCGACAGATCCTGTCTCCGCCACAGTCCGAGAGGATATCCCAGACTTGCCAGAAGATGCGTTCTCACTGGTGGCCGTTGTGATGGCCTCATTTGAAGAATTTGCAACGATATGATTTCCAGTTTGGTTCAGGTGACCGGAGGGACTGGTTGTGTTTACAGGAATGATGTTGCTGGTTTGCTGATGTGTGTTTGACCGATCATTATCAGTGACCGAAACGGTTGAGCTTTCAGATTTCTTGAAATGTACAGAGTTATCATGCATTTTCGTGTCAGCAGCATTGTTATTGGTCACATTCTCTTTAATGAGCTCTGAGTTCTGTCTGAGATCAGCAGCTTCTGGCGTCTGCTTTGACTCCACGGTGACTACAGATTTCGCTTTTCCCGGCATCAAGGTACTGCTGACAGTAGTGCCATTCAATATTGCTGTGTTAGTGGATTTCTCTTTCTCCATAGTTGAAACAGTGGTTGTCACTGGATTCAGTGCGTCGGTAATTTCTTGTTTGCTTTCCATTGTCGTGTTCAAAACTTTCGAAAAAGTGAAAGTATTGTTTACGTCGAGAAGGGTCAGGTTCTGTTTGTGCTCCAATTCGACAGAAACGACCAGTGTTGAAACGGTCTTTTGTCTCGCTTGGTCTTCTTTCTCTTTACTTGATGCGGCTGTCAGTGTTTCCTTCTCTTCCCTTAGCTCCGGGTCCAAGGAGGCTGGGTTTGCGGTGGCTCCACCACTAGAACTGCCGGTAGTGTTGAAGGAAAAGGGGGATGTCGGGTTCTGTGTTTGCTTTGTGCTTTGTGGAACTGATTCAGTGGCAGGTGTAATGCTTACATTTTTCTTAGTAGTTGGCTTACTGCGCTCGTAGATGGAAGGCTGGTCAGTTGAATTTTCGTCGTGAACGGAAGTCAGATTTGCTGTATCTTGAGCTCTAGAGTGTTGATTTTCATCTGTAAGGTCTTCTTCAACTCGGATCTTGGCATGATCATCAACAGGTTGAGATGACGCCAACGAATGTACTGTGCATTTTTTGCTTGGAGGTGAGTCAGGTTGGTGGGATGATTCATTATTACTTTTGTTAGCCACCGGATTATCTGAAAGAGATATTACTGTGTCATTTTCAGAGAAAGTTTGAAATGTTGTAGAATTTCCTACAGTAGAGTTGTTATCTGTTTCTGTGCTTACTACTGTGAAAAGGGGCGGGCTGGCTTTTGGCATATCCTCCCCTTGCGCCCTCTGAATAATGCTACTATTTTGTTCTTGGTGGTTTCTATTCATTTCAGTCTTCGATGTACTGTTCCCCAAAACATCAGAATCAGACTGTGGGTTGGCACGATCAACATTCATTTGAAGCTTAGTTCCATTGTTGTCTTTCCTTTCTGTTTGGTCTTTTCTCTGTTGTATCGCTCTGATAACAGGCGACATGAACAAGGTCAGTGGCTGCTTTTCTGGCAGTGATGGTTTGACGTTCGCCGACTTTGATACCGGTAGTGCATCTGTTGTTGCTGTGGTAGGCGATCTTGGTGACGTCTCTGTAGAGAACTGGTCAAGACTTAGAGTAACTGTCGCAGCACTTTGTTGAGACTGGATTGAAGCGCATCTGGTGGTGGTGCAGTTGGCCGTGTCTCGGTTCATTAACACCGTGTTCACTTTTGGGGGGACAGTTTTGGTCATTTTTGATGCATTCCTGTTGGCCGATATGTTTTGGAATGTCTTACTACCTCATCAGTTATCAACCCAAGCGCTGTCGCGTTCTGGAAAGTAATGGTGCTGAGCGTGGCTGCCTCTGCCATGTTCACGTTTTCCGCTTTTCTGTCTTCTCTATCTTCAATGGTGATGGGCACGTGGGTGAAATACGGTTGCAGGTTTTCTTTCTGCAATTCGCTTTGCTTCTTTGCCGATGCCGGGTCAGGGCCGAAGTGAGAGTAGGCTGTCGCTGGGTCGTTCCGCAGCGGCTCCAGAGCAGGGCGAGTTGAACGAGCCAGGACAGTGACAGGATCCAGGTCATCCTCTGCGTCTCCAGAATAGTCAATCTCACTGTCAGCTGCATTGTCTCTGACAACCGGAGACTTCTGAGCTACTCCGCTTCTTTGTGGCAAGATTTGATCATCACCGTCCATCTTCATGAAGGGCACGTTGTCGGGGCGGCCGTTGTCTTCAGGCTGGGTGAGTATGACAGAGGGACTGGCTGGATCAGTAATGGCTGTTCCCTGAACTTTTGACAGCCTCTTGTTGGTGACACCAGAGGGGATAGACACGGATGAAATAATTTCAGGGACGACTTTTCTATTCATCTTCATACCTGGGGTGCTTTTGAGTACGGCGGAATCTTTCTCTACGTTTATGTTCTGAAATAGTGATGATGGCTTCCGTTCATTCTCCTGTCTCTTGCCTCCTCTACTCCCAGTCTTGTTGGCAATGGCATTTGAAACGTGCCCTCTCTTGTCCTCATCACTGCTTACTGCATTTCTCTGGTCTTGACTGCCGGCGAGGGAATCCACCCGCTTGGATGTCACAGGCTGGTGCAGCGGATTGTTCATGTATTTCTCGATCTGAACACCTGCGGGGGAGTCGCTGCGTTCGGAAACGCCGAGTTTGTGAAACACCACGGTGGACTGGGTGATGGGAGGGTTGGCAGGCGGGGAGGGGCGGGAAAAGCTGTAGGTGTCATTAACCTGGCCTGCTGTGTTCTCGCCAGGACTTCTCAGAAGTTGGGGTGGCCTGTTCTCCACTGGTACTTCGCTCATCGTGGTTGCTCGAGTATGAGAGTTTCCTGTGGCATAGGATGGTGCGCTGGTCATTGACGAAACCAAAGGGGTGGTTTGATTCTTATCTGATGATGCTGTTTGTGCCGCTGCTTCTGTCATAGTTCTGGGTATGGGGGACACTGCGGGGAGAATGTTCTTGAAGGCCTCGATAGGAACATGTGTTGAGTTAGAGGTCAGAGACGAAGCTGTCTTGTTTCTTACTGTGGAAGGTATTTCTGATGTACTTTGCTGTGTGAAAATAGGGGATGGACTGGACGCATTGAAAGTCGTGCAATTTCATCGATCGGGACCAGACTTGCTGTCGCGTTTGTATGCGAAGTCTCGTTACCTTTCACTGTGATGGGGTGGATCCTTCCGGGACAACTTCACCGATTGTACTTTGAAATTCAGAGGCTAGTTTTGTCGGAGCCGGTGAAGAGTTGTCGCCCTGGATACTTGCCCAACTGGTGTTCTCTGGAATTTCAATGGACGTTTCTGTTACAGTGTTCACTGTGGTGTCGTCGCTGTTGTTTTCGTGGCTGTTCTTTCTTTCGATCACACTATCAGAAGTTCCACGGTTACTATGGGGCCGGCTGGTGGTGACTGTCTTGTTAGCTGTCTGCCCATCTGATGAGTTTGACAGACTGGAACGATTTATTATTGGTTTCTCGGAGACATTTGCGAAACGTGACAATTCTTCGTCTGCAGTTTTCTCGGAGCTGACTTGCTTTGCGGCTGACTTATTTTGGTTGGTTTCAAGACTGAAGCTCTTCGGGTCTTTAATATATGAGGACGACTCTGGAACCACTAGTCTCTGAGCTGCATCATCAGCAGGTTTTGATTCAGACAAAGGGTCAGAATACTTGAACAAGACAATGTTCCCTTTGAGCTGCTGAGGAGAAGGTCTGACTGTGGACGTGCTGGAAGACACAATGTTCGTTGCGCCTGTTGAGTTCATCCCGGTCGTGGGCATGGAGGTGTTGGACGCCAACGTTGTAGACACTGTCACAGCTGGTCTGTCAGTATTATTCCCTGTGTCCAAAGGCCTTTCCCCGTCATCTCTTGAAGACGATGTTTTGGTCTTCGTGGGTGTGTTGTCTCTGGGCGCCTTCCTATACACGGTGATCATCCTGTTAAAGTTGAACGTAAGGCCACGATCGCCATCCAGGCAGTTGACGTGATGTTGCCAGTTGCAGATGTGACTGTTGACGTCGAAGTAGAGTCCTGGAGGACACTGCTTCTTGATGGGCTGCCAGTTGTAGCACTGGTAGAAGCCGAAGCAGCTCAAAGGGTCCGGGATGTAGGCGTAGGCCGACGGACAGTATATGCCGCCCCCGATCAGATCTGAAACAAGACCACTGGTTAGCTTCCAGCTCTTTCTACTCTGCCGCTACGGGATGAAGTTCGGAAAGGCGCTTAGATTACTACTGCTGAGTAGCACAGATGAGAGTGTAAGACATCCACAAATATGTTAGAGTACACCGCTGTCAATGGAACACGATCGATTTACAATTGATCGTCGGAGGGGGCTTCATACTTAAAGAACAAACACTCCCATTCTTATTTTCTGATTTGTTTCAATCTCTCTCTGTCTCTGTCTGTCTGTCTGTCTGTCTCTCTCTCTCCCTCTTTCTCTCTCTCTCTCTCTCTCTCTCTCTCTCTCTCTCCTCTCTCTCTCTCTCTCTCTCTCTCTCTCATACATACACACAGACGCATACACACACGCACGCACGCATTACAAACCAAATCCGACAAGCAAAAGCAAACAAGATGAATTTCCTCTCCACTGTCCAACCCCAAAGCCAGGTAACTAACTGTCCCACACACACACACACACACACACACACACACACACACACACACACACACACACACACACACACGCACACAAGGTAACATCAACACACAAAAGCAAACAAGCTGACGACCCCTAACCCACACCTCAGCAACCTAGGTAACTCACTGTCTTCAGGCGATCTTTTGTAGACCCTGTGACGGCGGAGTCTCGATCCGTAAATCTTAGACGTTCTCCGGCCGCTCTGATCTGCTCTTCTGGGCCACGGAGTCCTGTCCCCTGAAAAAAGACCCGCATATCTCGGTACAGCTGAGGACTACAGAACAACGTAGGACCTGAGAAGGTTTTAATGTTTTAGGCTTTTACCACCCAGATAAAGCACAAAGTTTTTTCCTTTGAAAACAAAACAGCAAACAACAGATACACGGACAGAATATGTACATCATGATAGCTAAACTGTTGAATATGTACATCATGATAGCTAAACTGTTGAATATGTACATCATGATAGCTAAACTGTTGAATATCTTTAAGGCTGAAAAAAAAAACTGGATCGCACCAATCAGTTGGATTCATTTGTCAATACCAGATTAATAAAGATGTTAAATGTGACAGATATACATGAAAAATCCATGTGGGTATATGAAGCTGAATAGGCAGCTCACGTCCATTCTGAGCAAAGTTACGCAATTTCGCCACCTAATCGCCAGATTACAGTTAACAAAGGCTAGCATGTTATGAATTGCAATGGGATTTACAAAAGAGTGTGAAACCTTTATTGAACAGAGACGGTTGAAAGGGTCAGAGTTAGTAGATTTGATTGAAATCGTCGACTACGACTGGCCTACACAAAGATAGATATAGAACGAACAGAATTAGAGACAGTAACAGAAAACGGGAAACTACTAGCACAGAATGTCTGTAAGTCAAAAGTACAGTTTATACGAAATAACAACCCCCCCCCCCCCTCTTCTCCCCCCGCGCCAAAAACATTCGCATAGGCTTTTGACCGAGTACAATGCAACGACGTAGAGCAGAATAGAGGAAAGGAGAGGAGGATAACGTATAGTGCAGTGCAGTATAGCAAAATACATAATGTACAGTACCATATGATACGGTACAGTAAATGATGACACAGGACACGCATCCCAGGACAGATGGCAGTGAGTTAGAATGAAATAGCGCAGATACGTATGATTTACTACAATATGGAACAGTTATATGTACCGCAAATGGGTGTACCCTTGTGAACAAAATACACGACTGTAACTGTACACATATATACAGTATACAAAACCACTACAAAGTACAACAATAACAGAGGAAACCATCTCATGTTCAATGTTTGTTTAGTATCCTTCTATTACAAAATGTTTGATTCCTTTTTTGAAACAAGTTTCAGAAGAGTGACGAAAGAAGCATGCACACAAGCTTAAGCCAATTCTACTGAATATTGAATGGCATTTGAGAAAAATCGTGTGCTTCTATCCAGATCATGTAAAATATGAACTGAAAGACCACACGGAGAGCACAGACCAAGCCACAGTCCTCTCATCCTCGATCCAACCCTAACCAAACCCATGGAATATTTCTGTATATATCTCTAAAAGCTTTCACAGATACGTCGCAAAAGTTTGTGTTTAGCTGAATCATCATTGTCTCAGTTATATTTCAAGGAAACAGATCTCTAGCTGAATTTGTTACTGTTTAATTGGTAAATAAACATCCCAATCCCCTCCCTTTTCACGAAAAAAAAGTAAACGAATTTGAAAAATTCCTGGATCCACATATCAGCTCGTACTTGCACCAAAGTTTAATAGGTCCGTCCTTGATCCACATTTAATCTTGTCATATTGTTTTATTAAAATCGGTCGTTTGCGTTTTGAATAATCTCACTGACAGACAAACGAACAAACAAACATACGAAAGTGAAAATGTAACCTGCTAATCACAGGTAAAAATAAAAGAGAAGAAGAAGGAGAAGGAGAAGAAGAAGAAGAAGAAGAAGAAGAAGAAGAAGAGGTCTCAGAGTAAGCAAGAAATGTCTGAAATCAACAAAAACACAAACAAGAAAGCCTCTACACATCAACTAACCAGCCAAATAGCAACCATTTAAGACCAGTATATCCCTTAAAGAGAAAAATCCCCAAGGTTTACCATTAGTCTTCACTTTGCGGACGACAGTCTCTTCCTTCCTGGGAGCCGATCTCTCAGCTCCGGCAAAACTGGTCCGTCGGCTCATCACCCCCTTCACCCTACGAGAAGCTTTGGGTGGCATCGATGTGGTGGTCTTCATGGAGATGGTGGTACTCGGGGAATGCGGATTCCTAGGTTTCAGTGTCACCTGGGCTGGCAGGGAACTAAGCTGAGTTCTGTGTCCCCAGTCGTCTCCTGACTGTGTGCTAGGAACGGGTTTGCGTTGATGACCTTGTTTTGGGTTCCGGTTAGGTGGCGTTGTTGTCTTGTGTGGTTGGTCAGAGTTCCTTCCCCTGTTCAGGTTGTCTCCCTGGACGTTGGTGGCGCTATGATCCGATTGCCGGGGTTTGATTGGTTCCAAGGCGTGGTCGGGAGCACAGGATCGGGCAATGGAGTCCCAGATGCACACCTGAGTAGGGAAAGGAGATGTGTTTTCACACGTGTTGTCAGACCACTGCATGGTATTGGTACATCCTTAGATAACTGAAGCTGTAGCAGGCCCGTTTTCACCAATACACGCCCCCTCCCCCCCCCCCCCCCCCCCACACACACACACACATGCATACACACACACACACACACACACACACACACACACACAGAGGGAGAGAGAGAGAGAGAGAGAGAGAGAGAGAGAGAGAGAGAGAGAATTAGAGAGAGAGAGAGAGAGAAAGAGAGAGAGAGAGAGAGAGAGAGAGAGAGAGAGAGAGAGAGAGAGAGAGAGAGAATTTCAATATCAGGACGTTGGCCAACAACAGTAATTGAATTATAATCGACACTGTGTGTACAATGGAAATATATGCACTGACACAGCTTGCATTCGTTGTTTAACGCTTTAAAGGCAAATTTTACAAAATCACACTGCTATAGTATGTCATTGTTTAACGCACACAAGCAAACTTTGAACGTTAATGGGCGTTAATTTTACTCTGCCTTTTACTTTCAGTGCCTTTTGGACACGATGGCAAACAAGAGAGACACTTTGCATATCTTGACTCACGTGCAATGAATACACAACACACTTGCAAGTTTTTAGAAATGACATCGGTTCTTCGTGCTCTTTGTTATAGAGAGACCTTAATAACTACAACTTCCGCGTATGTGGCCCACCTAGGTATTCTTTCTAAGAATTTGTTTTGATAGAAATCATTGTCCTACGAGTGAGGAAGGACCAACACAAGCACTTACGTACACACAGGCTCACACACACACACAGGCTCACACACACACACACACACACACACACACACACACACACACACACACACACACTTGCACACACACACCACACACACACACACGCATACATGCACATGCAAGCTCGCGTTTGCTCACACAGAACACACACACACACACACACACACACACACACACACACACACACACACACACACACACACACACACACACATACACACGCACACAGACAGACAGACAGAGACACACACACACACACACACACACACACACACACACACACACACACACACACACACACACACACACACACTTGTTTACGCACCTAAATACATTAAAATAATGCAAAAACACAAAGAAGGCAGTGTTACTGGTGTTACTGGAGACAAAAAAAACAACAACAACAAAAACCAGTGAACTAGCAAAAGACAGGCCCCAGGTAGTGTTGTAAAATGGATGACTTTTGCACCAGATGTCTGAAACCACTGACAAGTGTTTTTAACCAGCGCAGGTGTACTCTGGCCGTTTGCAACAAACCCCTGGCGCCCACACACAAACACTGCCATTTTCGATGCCGCTCTTATGACATTGTCATTCTGGTGGTGTCACTGTTGGGTTAGATACGTCCCCACTTCCAGCCTTCTGGGTTAAACATCCTTGTCTTTCTGGTCGTATTTGGTGGGGTGGCTGTTTGTCTGAATATGACCAATCCCTTTAATGCTACTCCGGACACCAAATCGACATTGATTCTTACTACCACATCGGTAGGTCAGACAAATTAATTCATGGTCACATTTCGACTTTATTTCAGACAGACAGAAGGTACTTTAAGTGCATGTATGCATGTCACGCAGAAACACGCCCTGAGACGCCCACTCATCCAAAAGTTGCGGGTTCGAATCCCGGCAGCGCCAGGGAAAAAAAAGGTTGGCAGTATAAGGGCATCTGGGAGTCATGACCTGGATGCGGCCCGGCCCTCATAGAGTGCGAGGAGTTCAGGGCCGAAACCCTTGTCTGAGGGGGGTGGGGGGGGGGGGGGTTCTTCTCTAGCTCTGAAGACCTTCTGCTGTCAAGCTCTCCCTAGAGTTTCTTTCTACTATATGAATGAATATGCAGAAAGACAGACAGGCAGATAGACAGATAGACAGGCAGATAGACAGACAGACAGGCAGATAGACAGATAGACAGGCAGACAGGCAGACAGACAGATAGACAGGCAGATACACAGAT
Organism: Conus ventricosus; assembly: GCA_018398815.1. Lineage (NCBI taxonomy): Eukaryota > Metazoa > Mollusca > Gastropoda > Neogastropoda > Conidae > Conus > Conus ventricosus. Next base: position 33,905,768 of record CM031611.1, on the reverse strand, counting down.
AGGTAGGCAGACAGACAGATAGACAGGCAGATAGACAGGCAGATAGACAGATAGATAGGCAGACAGACAGATAGACAGGCAGATAGACAGACAGATAGGCAGACAGACAGATAGACAGGCAGATAGACAGACAGATAGGTAGACAGACGTTTCGGCGAGGGTCGAAGACGAGTCCTCCAGGGCAGTGCATGGAGAAGACCCTGCCATCGGGCAGACAGTGATGGTAGCGGCGACAGTCTTCGGGGTCTGCTACCAGGGTCTGCACCCTCACTGTGGGGCACTTGAACCCCTGGGCCTCTGTGGTGACCACTGTCAGGGACATCATCATCATCATCATCATGTACATCATCATCTTCATCATGTTCATCTTCATCCTCATCATCATCATGATCGTCATCATCATGATCATCACCATTATCATCATCATCATCATCATCCATATCATTAGCCTCCTCCTCCTCTTCCTCTTCCTCATCGTCATTATCACTCTCATCCTCATCATTAACCTCCTCCTCCTCCTCTTCCTCCTCCTCCTCTTCCTCATTATTATTATAATTACCAAGGTCGTTTTACATCTTCACCTTCATTATCATGATCTACTGCCCCTCTTCGTCCCTTTCGTAACCACTTTGATGATCATGATCGTGATGATCATCATCATTGTCATCGTAGTCGTTGTCGTCGTTGTCGTCGTCGTCGTCGTCGTCGTCGTCGTCGTCGTCGTCGTCGTCATTGTCATCATGGTCACGATCATTATGATGATGCTACATGCTAAAGGCCTTCATATTTTGACGCGATGGAATTTTTGCCTCTGCTGTAGTCACTGTCAGGGACATCACCATCATCATTATCAGCAGCAGCAGCAACAGCAGGGGAATCGTCAACGTCACTGTTGTCGTTGTGGTCATCATGTCAAAGAACTGTTCTGTTAGTGCAGGGCACCACTGTGGAAGCCACTGCCAGAGACATTATTGTCATTTTCAGTTTTATGATTCTTGTCACCGTTATCATTCTTTCTCAGACTGCATGCTCGCTTTGGCACAGTGGAACTTCCGGACCCTCCTACGGTTATTGCTCAAACCATCATCATCTTCACCGTCGTCGTCGTCGTCGTCGTCGGCGTCAACATCATCATCATTGTTATCATTATCATCGTCATGACGCTATCAATGATTCAGCTTCATTTCTGGACACTCGTACGTCTTAAACCTTATTGTCAATGTCCATACGCATTATGATAATAATGACAACAGCGTTAACAATTACGACAATAACAATGATAATGATGAAATAATAATAAGAGTAACAATTATCGGGATACTGCTGAGAAGAAGAAGAAGAAGAAGAAGAAGAAGAAGAAGAAGAAAAAAAAGAAGAAGAAGAAAATATAGGTTGAATCCAATTTTACCAAGTGGGTTCCCCGAAACCTATTTCCAAGCATTTATCATTCATATCCAGTATGAGCATGAACTTACTGTTTTGCAATGCAATTCATCACAAACAAATCCTACACAATGCGATTCAATGCAATTCAGTGCCACGCAATGCACCATAAACAATACAATGCAGTAATCCTGACACAGTGCATGACTTTAAAGCACCTACCAGCGAGGAGGACCAAAGTGAAGAGCTCCAAAGCCATGACGACACAGAAGATCGTGGTCACTGGCAGAAGTGCTCAGACAACGAAACGCCCCTGCAGGTAGGACACCGACTTGAGCGAATGATGATCGAACACGTCGCAAGGAACTGAAACAACGAGACAAATAAAATTTTCATGGTAATATCACAGTAGGTGAAGTGTTAAGCTCTGATCTGATGTACTGCAATGTAAGAGAGCTGATAAACACTTCATTTATGATGCAGCTTGTCAGTAGAATGAGGCTCAAACTGTGTGACTTGACCACAAATTTATTGAGTAAAAAAAACAACAACCCCAAACACCCCAAAAAGAAAAACCATTTACACCCACACAAATGAAAAGCCCAAATTTGTCATTCATTTTTGGCAGTGTCAATTGTAATACTTACTTGTCATCCATTTCCGTTTTAACTTATGTTTTGAATGCAAAATGTTTGCATAAGAAAGAAAGAAACAAACAAAAAATGGCGAAACGCCTGTCCTCTGTGCGGTTTTTGTAAAGGATGGCGCCTTTCTCAGAAAGTCTGCCGATGGGGCATTCTTTGACAACTTTAAATCCGGAAAATGTTCCTCCTGATGGCAATTGTTTATGTATTAAAACAATTCTGATACTGAAGACAGTTGAACGGGTTGGGATGAAGGGAAAAACAACAAAAACTGAGTAAAAGTCGTATTTGATGCAGACTCCAGCGTTTTTCTTAAAAAAGGTAGCGGACTGCCTTGGCATTAGTTCGTTATTAGTGGTGTAAGTCAAGTGGATACCACCTGGCTTCACACAATTGTTAACCTGGTCGACCTTTTCTTCTCTGATTCCTGCATGTTAGGGAGAGAGGTGAGAATATTTCTAGTTGTTGCATAAGAATTGAAAAAAACATGAGACCCTATATGGAAGCCTCACGAACGAAACGTAGGTGAACATGAACGTAATTCAGAGGAAGTCCCTTGACAAGGTATGAGGGCCTAAAAGGTAGGAACCAGCCCAGTCGATGTCCCTCTTCAAAGACGGCTCTCTATACTTCTGTTCTGAACATACAGGGAAAACAAATCGCTAAAAAAAATGAATCAGGATACAGCTCTCTGATTTGAAGAACCTCAACAATATATTTCAACCAAACCCTGGAACTGGTGTTTTTTTTAAAAATGTTATACAGCCTCTAACTCCAGTAACGATACTGCAAATCCAGTGGACTGGTATCAATCTTTGCTAATACTTAACCAGATCTACTGAAACTGTTTATATTCATGAATGAAGTGACGGGATCAGCGCCACTGAAAACTTTGTACTTGATTGTGTCCACTCTGTTATCTCAGTTTAACATTGTCTTGAGCTACTAATTCAGCCACACTTCCTGTCAAAACTGCGCCATTTTCTACAACAAGGTAGTCTATGAATGTCTATGGATTGGTCTGACGCTGAAATTTTCAAGCTCAGAATTGTTGTGTCTACGAGTATGGTTTTAACCATTGTATTTTGAGGTAGGCGTTTGGGGTGATTCCAAGCTATGTATTTACAGTGTTTTGTTTACTTTAGACCGGTGTGGTAAATTCTTCACAACGTACAGCCGATATTTCAGCGACTGGAAAGCCGTGCATTGAAACGTTGCTCCATTTGATACACGAAATAAAACAAGTGACTGGTCTTTTGATTACAAGTGCAAACTCATTTTTACTTGCACGCAAGGTCACCACAAAACGTGTTGTAACAAGGCGAATTCGTTTTAACATCACCTAATAACACCCCCTCTCTTCTTGCCAATCCCTCCACGCCATCAAAAGGTCTACACAGCAAGAAGGTGCGCTTCCGGAAATTTGTTCGACATGGAATCAAAATCACTATATTGCTGGACATCAGATACATTCAGATTCCAGTATCGAGTAAAATCAACAAAATAACACTGCTGCATTAGCCTAGAATCAAATCAAAACAGATTTTCGATAATGGTCATAAGAAAAGAAACAAGATAGGCATATTACCCAATATGCCGTTTCCTTGTTCGCGAACGCCTGTAATCCAAGACTTGGTTTGCGTTTCTAAACAACAGAGTATATAAGTCATCGGGAAAACCTACATTCCTAATGAAAACAAGCAAATAAAATTATACGCAGAAAGTAGCAATTTCCTTTTTCTGTTTTTACGTCTTGACATGCCAGTCTATTTTCTTTTTAACTCTGTGAAACATATTTTCTATGAACAAGGTAAGTAGTCCCAGTACTCTTCGCCTTAGTTGCTTCCGCATCGTACGACGCATAAAGTAAACAAAAAACAAGCCAGCTGTTTTCTCTCAGCAGCCAGACGGAGGGTTTCAATCCCTCCTCTGTCTGGAGGTTCGAGTCGACTGACTGGCGTCAGTTCATGACTGAGATGACTCCGGGTGACAAGACAAGACCTGTAATCACACATCCTCCTCTAACGTGCATGGGGACCAACACAACATCAACACAGCTGGCTTCTTCCCCCTTCGCTGCGGCTGCAGGAAACACCGCAGAAGGACAGGACTGGAAGAGGCCGAAGGGACGGAGGACTAACCCACCTGGGATCAGACGGCCTGCAGTAGACACAGCTGTTGCCTCACTGTTGACCACAAAGAGCGGTGGTTGCCTCCCTGCCGTCTGCCCTGCTTTATATGGAGGTCCGAGGCCAGTGATGGGACGGAGGGTGGGGGTGGGGGTGGGGGTGGGGTTTGGAGTGAAAAGCTAAGGGAAGGGTGTTGGCCAGTGTCCATACTGCCGTGCAAACTGTCAACTGTTGTCGGCCCAAACATCCTCTTTCCCCTTTGAACTTCGGTGATTTTTGGCTGTGTTAGAAAGGGAAAGGCGATGGCTGACCGCGCGCACAGTCTGTTTGTCTTTGTCTCGTCTATCTGTCTGTCTGTCTTTCTCTCTAGCCTTCTCCGCCACTTTGTCTTTTGCTGTGCACTCTTTTTTCCCCCTAATTTTCTTTAATTAGCTGGCTTTGAAAATTAAAATGATGAACACGGGGTCGCATTTTACATCTGAAACTCTGTACATTTGTCCCTTTTGCTTAAAGGTTGAATTTCTACAGAAGCTGAAAGTCGATTGCTTTGAAGGATACAAACGCCTATTTTTAATGCATGCAAATGTCTGGAAAATCACTCTTTAGGAATTTGTATTTACAACTGTTTAGTATATGAATAAAATCAGCTGCACTGTATGGAGCCGAGATGCGGGGATTGGGCCGTTGTCATGAAATGAAATGATACACTGGATGGACATTATAAAGTTTGGGCATGCTTATTACAAGATTCCAAACGCTTTCATGTAGAAACAAAGTTGAAGATATTCAATACACAATTATACGAAAAAATAAGTGGTCAAAGTAGTTACAAACAGATGAGGCATGCTTATGACAAGATTCCAAACGCTTTCATGTAGAAACAAAGAAGTAGAAGATATCCAATGCACAGTTATACGAAAAAATAAGTGGTCAAAGTAGTTACAAACAGATGATTACAGGCTGACTTCTCCGTCATATACTATGGTATGTAAGTTTTAACTGATCAGAAGCGGAAAGTAAGAACGATCAAATCGTGAAATCTAAGTACTTGTTTCAGTATCTATCGTCTTCCTTATCTATGGGAGAATAAAGATGGTAAAATATATTCAGAACTTTGAGAATGGGAGCTCCGTGTTGTGCGAGACACAGAAATTTATTGACTATCTCTATTTATGTCATGAACTTGATCGTTTTAGATGGAAACAGGTGATAAATTTGTCTTCAGCAGGATAACTTTTGAAGCAATGTTGTTCCAGCGAGGGTATGGAAATGACCTGGGAGAAAACGCACTCTGCTAGGAAGCGAGAGAATCCCGCGTCCATGGTCCAATCTCGCGCAGGTCTCCCCCCCCCCCCAACTATTTCCACTAGTCCTTAAGTAACACAGTGGGGTATGCATGATATTACACTCTTACAATACAAATGATGTAATGATATAGTAATTGGTATCCTTATATTTCTGAATATAGGCCTATACTTTGTCCACACGTCCTCCATCAAATAAAAACCCTCTTGGATATGCTTGAGGCTCTTTCAGTACCAAAGGCCCCCGCCTTCTGGAAATTATGTGCTGGTAACGCCCTCTTTTCTCTTACTCTCTTTAACTCTGCTGTTTATCATTACCATTTTTGTCTCTCGTTACTGTTGTTAATTTTTGTTTCTTCTACTGCTTTGTGGACCACTCTTTTGTCTACATACTGGTAATTCTTCAACACTTATTTATTTTCGGTTTTAATTCATAACATGTAGACTAAATCATATACCTTTGATGAACAACATTCACACACACACACACACACACACACACACACACACACACACACACACACACACACACACACACACACACACACACACACACATAAGATAATGTTGCTTATAGCCCAGCCGACCGCAAAGGGCCACATCAGGGCTGTCACACACACACACACACACACACACACACACACACACACACACACACACACACACACACACATATATATATATATATATATATATATATATATATATATATATATATATATATATATATATATATATATATATATACATATGTATGTATATATTCATCAAAGATGCATGATTTAGTCTGAAATTGGGAAGATAAATGAAGGGAAAGCTTAATTATACCCGCCAAAAGAATATTAATAGTTGAAATCTGTCATGTCTTATTTGCTTTTTTTGGGGTTTGTTTCTCATTTAAGACGTAATCTTTGTTTATGTTCTGACCTGTTAAGGGAGTGACTTTATTTCCTGTGCAAATTTGACAGCAGTGAAAGAGTTCTGTGTAGTTGGCCTCTTCCTTCAGGAGTTTGACAACACTGAATAGGCGCTGTGTTGCCAGCTTTGCCATGATAACAAAAACGACAAATGTTAAAAGGCGCCATGGCCATACTGAATGAAAGATCACCAAATTCTCTCTCTCTCTCTCTCTCTCTCTCTCTCCTCTCTCTCCTCTCTCTCTCTCTCTCTCTCTCTCTCTCTGACAGTCTGCAGCAAACGCATACTATCAGCTGTGAAAATATTACACAGAAAAACAGCGTGGACAAGACTGGGTGGACAAAAGTGCGATGACAACGGTGGTCGATACGACAAGTTGGCCTAGACGCGTTTGGCTTGAGACAGAAATAAAAGGCGTTATGCTTGTCTGTGGAGCCACTTTTTACATTTCGGGGCCAGATTTGGGAGAGGAAAATACTGCATTAAAGTGTGAAGGTTCTTTTGAATACACACACAGAAAAATGGTCGATTTGGAGGACAGATCTAAACGAGACTTATATGATATGCATAAAGTCCTTTACAAAGACGGAGATTGGGTAAGATTGAAAAGACTGATCTAATAGATGACTATATTGAATTTTATTCCATATACAACATGAATTATATTTTTTGCATGTGCCTCATCCTTATTATGTTTACATCATTAGTTATCCTTTGTGTTGGACATTTCTTGTTATTTGGTAGAAGGTTTCACTGACTTGAACATTTGTTCTCCTTCAAAATGCTCACAATTTACTATATGTGGTTTGCAGAATGAATTTCATACGTCAAAGGGATATTTTGTGGAACGTCTTTTTCAGATGACACTAACTGAATTTATTGCAAGGAGGTGATCTAAATGAAAATCTGAAAGTGCTAGCCAGTACTTCGATACAGGAGATTATTTATGTTACTGAACAAAATCGTAATACTAGTTAATCGAAATGGTGATGCTAAGAATGTAAGCAGTGATAGTACTTTTTATTTACCGGTAAGCTGCATCACATGAATACACATATCTATAAATCTTTATGTGATATGATGAGCCCATTCTGGAGCTTGATCTTTCATTTTTTTTAATGTAAGAATTTACTGCCAGAATGACTTTACAGGGGAAGATAAGGCAGGGTACAATAAAGGTTATTCTATAAATTTCTGTCTCTGTCTCTCGATCTTTGTCTATCCATGTCTGTCTGTCTGTCTGCTTCTCTCTCTCTCTCTCTCTCTCTGTGCCTGTCTACACACACACACACTCAAATATCTATCTGTAGTTGCTGTTCAGAAATATTTTGCACGCCAAGAGAATTGTATTTTGCGGACTTTGTAAAAGCATTTGAATCTGTTTATAGGAAACTGTTGACCCAATTTGGTCAACAAACATAATCAAGGAAGATAAGCTGTATTATGTGAAAGTATTTGCCATGAAATCAGAGCAAGGTAATATGGAGCAAAAATTGTCTTTGGTTGTGAAATCCACCGAAAGGAGGAACCATACAAATACTTGTGACCCCCACTTTGTTTTCATTCTTTACAAATGAATTACTTGTAAAAGTTACAAAGAATGCTCAACGTGGAATAAATTTCGATTTATCAAACTCTTTATTCTACCTCTCACTGATGTCATTGTCTTATTTTACATATGAGCAATTAGTGTACAGAAGTAGCTGAACGTTATATATGGCTGCTGGTAGAATGCACGAACAAGTAGATATGGCTAAAGTTGAAATTGTTTTCGTGAAGCTGGGTATTTGGTGTGCATTTAAATGTGTACACATGGGAACAAAAAGAGTCACTGTCATTACCACATATAAATATTATGGAATGTTTATCAAGCTGACTCAGTGTTCGTTTTGTTTACCTGGTCAAAAGAATGCTAAAAAATCTGCCACTGTTATGTTTTGTTGCTGAACAATTAAATAGTGGGAGAAAACAAGTGCAGGTTAACAATTCTTCTGTTATTATAGTAATGACTTGGCAAAGATTTGAATTTAAAAAAAAAAAAAAAAAATTAAAGATGAAAAAAAAATGGGGGGAATATATTATAAATATGAGAAACCCTTCACTAACAGCCTGAGGGAACCATCGTACTCTCCCTCGAAGGCAGATCTATTTGTATTGCCTGCTCCTAGGCCTTTCGTCCGCTGGATCGGACTCATCAGGGAGACACGGCTGATTGTGTCTGTGCTCTTGGTGTCAAATAGAGACATACCAAAGTCCATAATTTTGTGGTGTTCTCATCACCAAGGGTTCAAAAAAGAATCCAACAGCACCCCCAAAGCAGCCAGCGAAGGGTAGTAAATGGAACAAAAGGAAAATGTGGAGAGGAAAAAAGTGCTTAAAAACTAAAAGCATTATGCAAACAGTATAAAATGTAGGGGACAATCTTTGAGCCTATGCTTGAGGATCCATTCAAGGATGCAAGGGAGATCAAAAGACACACACACACACACACACACACACACACACACACACACACACACACACACACACGCACGCACGCACGCACGCACGCTGTTATGTTTTGTTTTGTATTGTATATAGACTACATTGTAATCTGTTGTTTTTATCTTAGCTGATTTAGAAGTTCAAACAATATTGCAGTATTAAGCAGAAATGTGTTGTTGTTGTTGTTGTTGTTGTTGTTGTTGTTGTTTTTAGAAAGAAAATACATCTGCTAGCAATAACTGATTTTTAAAATTCAACCAATATTGCATAATGAGGCAGAATTATGTGTTTTTCGAAGAAAGCGCAGGAATCCATAAAATACTTGTTTGCAATAAAACATTGTTTTACATTCCGAATGTCCTCGCTATGGATAACATCCAGTTTGCTCAACTTCATATGAAAACTGAGTCAAGCATTTGCTAAACTTAAAAAAGAATGCAAGATGCGGTATGAAGTTTTATAGGCGGTTCTATCATCTAGATAATAACGACAAATACACACGGGCCACTGCTGGGCATCAGTATTTATATCATCATGGATTCAGACACACTAGGATGCCTGGCATACCACAGTATTATGAAATATTTGTCAAAATGAGTGTGGTGTGTGGGGGGGGGGGGGGGGGGGGGGGGGGGGGGGGGAGGGAGGAAGCAGGGGATATGGAGGGTGGGGTGGCGGGATGACTGAGTGTATTTGTGGATGTGTGTGTGTGTGTGTGTGTGTGTGTGTGTGTGTGTGTGTGTGTGTGTGGTGTGCGCGCGCGCGCGCACGTGCATGCGTGTGTGTGTATGTGTGTGTGTGTGTGTGTGTGTGTGTGTGTGTGTGTGTGTGTGTGTGTGTGTAAAACATCCATAGGGTATGTGCGGGCGAGGCGTCTTGTCCTTTAAAGAAGAACACCACCAAGATCACATAACAACACTGCTGAACGAACTTCACTGGCTGCCTGCGACATTTCGTCGTCAATACAAGATGGCTTCTCCTGCCTTCTGTTTCTTTGATGGCATTCTTCTACCATACCTGTCTTCCACTCTCTGCGCATACCAGTCATCACGTACTCTCTGCCCCTCTTTTTAGAAACTCCTAAAGTAATCAATTCGAAATCAAAATCGTGTGGTCTGCCCACTTTACCTGCTTTCAAAACACATTTGAAAACTTACCGTTTCAATTAAGCATTTTAGATAATACTGTTCCAACATGCCTTGCATATCAAGTGATCTAAAATTTAAATTGTTACTTGTGAATGAATGAAAGAAGGATTGATGCGAGTGCAATGAACAGTTTTCCATTAGTTTTGCCCTGCACAAATCATATGGTGATGATGATGATGTTAATAATAATAAACATTATCATCATCATCATCATTATCATTATCATTATTGTGGTAGCAGTAGTAGTAGTTGTTGTTGTTGTTATGCATTCATTGGCTGATTTTGTTCTATGAATGTAAATGGTATATTAGATAATATCAATGATAAACTTGCGATGATAGTTATATGAAATGCAGGATGCTTTATTTATTCATGTTTAGAAAAAATGCATATTGTTTTTTGTATGTACTTTACTTATTGTTCAGTTCAGTGTCATATTTGACAAAGCTGTCACCATTTCTCTTTGGGGATGATGGACGCATTCTAAGCGCGCTGTGTTTTGTCTTGTAATTTGTTTGTCCCCCTTGCCTGGCAGGTTAATGATAATTATTTTTCTTTAATTTTTTTTCAGTTTCCGCCTGCGGTTACAGCCCCGATGTGGCCCTTTGCGGTCGGCTGGGCTATAAGCAACATTATATTATCTTATATTACCCCACTTTGAAACGGACTTATTCTGATTTTTGATGGTGGTAGGGCTGGCATATTCATATACAAACTAGTGGTTTATAAGCTCAGTATAACCCTTCGCATGGTAACTGTATTCTAAATGAAAATAAGACATATGCAAAAAAAGTCAACTGTTCTTAAGGTTTACTTTAGTGTTTCTAATAGAGTCATTCATATGCTAGGCAGAGGGCCTAAAGTGGATTTGAACGTAGATAAACATGTCGCTTATGCAATAAAGGCTATGAAGATAAACTGTGTTTTAGGTTTTGTAGGTTCGTTTTCTGAGACCTGCGGCTGAAATTAATGCACCTAAAAAAAAAAAAAACAAGGGCACATGCAGCTAACACAGTATGTTCTTTTAAGTTGGATCGTACTTAATTCTACCCAACAAAACCTGGCCATTTGCATAATTCAACAAACATTGCAAAAACCACATGATGAAATTTATTTGCTTGATCTGTGATGCTTTGTTTTCAATAAATCTGTTCTTGCTGTTGATTCATGTTTTATTATTTTGTTTCGTAGATACGCACCGCTTTCAGTTAGGAGAATTATTGTAGGACTGAATCAAACCTGTTGCATGGAACCTTTGTCTGTCTGTTCGTCTCTGTTTGCCTGTCTGTCTGTTCGTCTCTCTCTCTCGCTCTCTCTCTCCTCTCTCTCTCTCTCTCTCTCTCTCTCTCTCTCTCTCTCTCTCTCTCTCCCCTATCGCACGGCATCGTACCATATTATACCCGATCTCTCTGTCTCTGAAGTATCACATTATAACGTACCATATCAATTCTCTCTCTAAAAAAAACAAAACAAAAAAAAACCCAATTCTCCCGCAAAAAAGTACTTTGGCTACATTTTTTGATGTCAAAAAAGCCTATGACTGCGTATGGCACGCAAGGCTACTTTTCAAATTAAAAAATGTTGGTATTTCTGGGAGAATGTTTGATTACATTAAAAGCTTCCTAACAGAAAGAAGCATATGTACACGAATTGGAAGAACTTATTCATCCTTTAGGAATGTAGATATGGGTATTCCTCAGGATCAGTTATTGCTCCCATGGTTGTTTACAATCCTAATCCATGATCTTCCAAATCTATGTCAAATGCTACGCATGTAGTTCAGTATGCAGATGATATTGCGATTTGGATTAACTGACATTAAGGAAACATTCAAATAAAAGAACAATAAACTTTGTACAGAAGATGTACCAAAAGGAATTGGATAGATTATCTATGTATATGAAGAACAACGATTAGAACTATCTGGAGAAAAAACATGTCTTATGTTGTTTAACAATGGTGATAACCCAAAGGTGCTACCCTTGCTTTTGCTAGATGGTCAGATTCTAGAATATAAACAAAAAGTTAAATTTCTGGGGTATTTTTAACCCCGAAGCTGAACTGGAAAACACATATTGAAAATTTGATTGATAAAACAAGAAAAAGATTGAACGTCTTAAAATAATATGTTGTCAACCATGGGGTCAGGACTGTCATACACTTTTACATCTATACATCTCGTTAGTCCGATCGAAATTGACATATGGGCAGGAAGTGTATTTCTCTGCACCAAATTCTCTTTTAAAGAGATTGCAAAGCTTGGATAGTAAGGCCATGAAATTAGCTCTGGAGTTCCAGTTCATACAAACACTTATAAATGTTATAAAGAAACAAATATCTTACCACTTAATGAGAAGCGAATATTGGATGTGTCCAAATATATTGTCAGAAGTCTTCTGTTGAAAATTCAGTTACTGAAGAAATACTGATGGATTCCAGTAAAGATTTTCCTAAGAGTTCGAAAAACATATCATACATCCAACCAATTAGAAACTACACATCTGACTTTATGTCACATTGTAATAATTGATAATTACTGCTATAACCAAAATTTCCTGCGGTACCTTCAATGCCTCCTTGGGAGCACCTAAACGCTTCTTTTGATTACGAATACACTGTGTTAAAGAAAAGTGATAATGTAAAGATCTTAACAACTGAAGTTCGTGAACATTTAGAAAACAGCTATCCAAATCATTTAAAAGTGTTTACAGATGGGTCGGTAATGGAATCCTCTGACAGTGGTTCTGGCTTTATAATACAAACTTTAAATGTCAGGAAATCATATCATTTAGGAAAGGGGTTTTCAATTTATACCTCAGAATTATATGCAATACTGAAGGCTTTGATGTACATATATGATACACCAATTGCTTTATATAAAATCCTATTGTGTGTTGATTCCAAATCTGTTTTGCAATCACTAGAGCGTTGGGACTGCAAAGCTAGAAAAGATTTGCTTTTTGAAATAAAGCATGTATTGCATTGTTTCATAACTCTAGGTACAAGAATTGATTTTTGTTGGGTCCCATCTCACTGTGGTATAAAGTGGAATGAAATAGCAGACAGTCTTGCAAAAGAAGGAGCAAATAGAAACGCTGAAAATTTAACCCAAAGTCCCTTAGATTTGTCCTCTTGTGAATTAATCCAAATTATGGAAAAGTACATACATAAGCAGAATTTTAGTAAAAAAATTGACTACTTTACTATCGTGCCCTAGGCACATTGTAAGATTAATTCATAAATTAAGGCTGAATACCTGAACACTAAATATTCTCATGGTATTACTTGTGTCTGCGGAGAAAACATTTCCGTACGTCATCTTTTGTTTGAATGCTCAGTGTTGACCTCACTCTATCAGGAGGAAGGTATTGAGATGAATAACTTTGATAATGTCAATACTGTCTTATATGGTTCATGTGTTGCTGAAATTGCCATGGTTATTTCGCAGTCACAGGTTGCAAAACTTTTATAAAGATCGCAACTTTGTGTACCTTTAGGGTATTTCACTTATGTAAATATGCATATGTCAGATGTGGGTTTGAAAGAACTAGATAAGTTGAGTGAGTGTAAAAGGTTGGTTTTTTTTTTTTTTTAAACAAGTGTCTAATATCATCTGACGATGAAAAGACATTAAACAAACCTCTGAACTGAACTGATCATTTCTCTCTCTCTCTCTCTCTCTCTCTCTCTCTTCTCTCTCTCTCTCTCTCTCTCTCTCCTCATCGAATATAACGTACCGTATCATATATCCTTCCCCATCCCCACACACACCTTTTTCTTTTTCGACAGCCACATCGTAAGGAACCATATAACATCCTCCTCTCCTCTCTCTGTCATTGCATGGTAACGTACTATAGCTCTCGGTCTGTCTGTCTGTCTCTTGCTCTCTGTCCGTCTCTGTCTTCGTCTATCTCTCTCTGTCTCTCTGTCTCTATAATATCTCTCTGTCTCTGTCTATGTCTCTCATCCTCTGTCTGTCTCTCTCTCCCCTTCCTCTCTCTCTTTCTCTCTCCCCCCCCCCCTCTCTCTCTCTCCTCTCTCTCTCTCTCTCTCTCTCCTTCCCCCCTCTCCCTCTCTCTCTTTTAAGCTCCACGCGACATCAAACCTTGAACAGAAGTAGAGGGACTCTCTATCGCCTCCTTCCACGGAAGCGAATAATGCTGATCCCACCCTGGCGTTCCGGTTCCCTTTCCGCCTCTTCTTCCTGAGGAAGCCGCCTTTCAGATTGATGACACTTTCGGTGTGTACACATCAGCGATGCGCGCCATGACGTCAAGCGGGCACCTCGCTGCTCGCCGTTGGATTCGTTGTGTGGAAAGGGCGAGAGCCGGGATTTAATCCCGAAATAATGCCCGCTGGGACTGCCCAGTTGGGTGTCCGGCTTTGAGCCCTCCTGTCAGTTGGTTTTGGGCTGCAGGTGTCCCTTGTTTGACGGTCGGACCCGTGTATCGGATCTCTCCCTGAAACACCCCCTTGACGACTGTTTTCCGCGAAATGCTGGAGACTTTGAGAGTTAAACAAGGTCCTCCCCTCGCCTCTTCCGCTGACGACAATTATTCTTGAACACTTCCATTCGTTTGGCAAGGTCTGAACACGAGGGTGTAGCAGACGTGATGAAGGGGTTCTCCTGACCCTGAGATAGAATCCGCCACGGGTGCTCTGTTCAAACATTCGCTTCATCCTTGTGAATCGTTATTCCAGTAAAGCAGAACTCCTCAGATTTTTGTTCATTCTTCTAGTAGCTCATCACTACAACAACAACAACAACAACAATAACAACAACGGAAAAAAGTGTCAGGTTCCCAGGCCCTTTATGCCTTTTTTTACCAGCCGAATTCAGTTTCGATTTCACCTTACCCACATTAATAGCTCATCGTTACAACAAAAACAACATCATAATCATCATCATCAACAACAACAACAACAACATTAAACAACAACAACAAGAGAAAACAGTAAATTGTTCCAAGGCCCTTCATGCCATTTTTACAAGCCGGATTCAGTTTCGATTTCACCTGGAGGGAGACGTTCTACGCAATCATTATGGCCGTCATTAAGGGGGAAGGAGGGGGTGGCTATCTATGCTGGCACAGAACAGTCACTACCAGTCACACCAGTCACATCGGATGTGACAAAGCAACAATGCAATGTCTCCTCAGCTGGGTTCCCCAAGGGTGACCTGCTTTCATAGTTCCATGTAAACTGTTAGTACTGAGACTGCTTCTGGCAGAAATGGGCCTGGATGGGGGCTGTGCGCCAGAAAGCGTGTTTGGAATGTCCCAAGCTTAGATCGTAGGTAAAAAAAAAGAAGCTGGTATTCCTTTTCATGA
>CM031611.1:33867928-33880428 GCA_018398815.1 Conus ventricosus | reverse complement strand
GCGTGTGTGCGTGTGTTCGTGTGTGTGTGTGTGTGTGTGTGTGTGTGTGTGTGTGTGTGTGTGTGTGTGTGTGTGTGTGTGTGTGTGTCTGAGAGAGAGAGAGAGAGAGAGAGAGAGAGAGAGAGAGAGAGAGAGAGAGAGAGAACGTGCACGAGCAAGTTTGTGCGTGGTCTTGAGAGTTCTTTCATAGTATGTCGAATGAGCATTTATATAATGGAACAAATGTTAATGTGAAAGCATCGTACAACATGACAACGTGCTTTGAAAGCAATCAATTAACTCATTATCAAAAAGTTTATCAGATTCTCTATCCCTGACATGGATTTGAAATTTGAAGCTCAAACTTATGTGAAAGATCTCTGGCAAAAAGACAGAAACACGCGGACAGATAGCAAGTTCTGTCTGGTCCGTCCAAACGTTGAAGAGTTTTTGCATGTGCCACTGGCGGCGGGTAAGAAGAAACAGTTTTGTGCCTATGCCACAAAGGCCATTTACACCCACTCGTAAATTATCATTCGTATTGGTATCTCCTAAAAGGTGAAGGAACTCCGTGATGCACTGAATGTGATTTACCACTCGCTATGAAGCATGTTCTCACAGAGAGTTAGAACTTTGTACATGATGTGGTCAAATTCACCTTGTTGTTATTTTCTGCATGATGAATAACAAAACAAGGTGAGTAACTCTTGCTCCCATGATGAAATGAAATAACTGCAGGGGCCATAACTCCAAACGAATGCAGCACTGACCCCAAATTGCCCAGCTGAAATGACAAACACAGAGCGCACAGAACAAACAAGGAAACATTCCCTGAGTTATTGTGGGCCTGTTGATTAGTTGGTCATGGGAGCAAGAGTTACCCTACTTAGTTATTGTGGGCCTGTTGATTAGTTGGTCATGGGAGCAAGAGTTACCCTACTTAGTTATTGTGGGCCTGTTGATTAGTTGGTCATGGGAGCAAGAGTTACCCTACTTAGTTATTGTGGGCCTGTTGATTAGTTGGTCATGGGAGCAAGAGTTACCCTACTTAGTTATTGTGGGCCTGTTGATTAGTTGGTCATGGGAGCAAGAGTTACCCTACTTAGTTATTGTGGGCCTGTTGATTAGTTGGTCATGGGAGCAAGAGTTACCCTACTTAGTTATTGTGGGCCTGTTGATTAGTTGGTCATGGGAGCAAGAGTTACCCTACTTAGTTATTGTGGGCCTGTTGATTAGTTGGTCATGGGAGCAAGAGTTACCCTACTTAGTTATTGTGGGCTTGTTGATCAGTTGGTCATGGAGCAAGAGTTACCCTACTTAGTTATTGTGGGCCTGTTGATCAGTTGGTCATGGGAGCAAGAGATACCCTACTTAGTTATTTGGGCCTGTTGATCAGTTGGTCATGGAGCAAGAGTTACCCTACTTAGTTATTGTGGGCCTGTTGATCAGTTGGTCATGGAGCAAGAGTTACCCTACTTAGTTATTGTGGGCCTGTTGATTAGTTGGTCATGGGAGCAAGAGTTACCCTACTTAGTTATTGTGGGCCTGTTGATCAGTTGGTCATGGGAGCAAGAGATACCCTACTTAGTTATTGTGGGCCTGTTGATCAGTTGGTCATGGGAGCAAGAGTTACCCTACTTAGTTATTGTGGGCCTGTTGATTAGTTGGTCATGGGAGCAAGAGTTACCCTACTTAGTTATTGTGGGCCTGTTGATTAGTTGGGCATGGGAGCAAGAGTTACCCTACTTAGTTATTGTGGGCCTGTTGATTAGTTGGTCATGGGAGCAAGAGTTACCCTACTTAGTTATTGTGGGCCTGTTGATCAGTTGGTCATGGGAGCAAGAGTTACCCTACTTAGTTATTGTGGGCCTGTTGATCAGTTGGTCATGGGAGCAAGAGTTACCCTACTTAGTTATTGTGGGCCTGTTGATTAGTTGGTCATGGGAGCAAGAGTTACCCTACTGAGTTATTGTGGGCCTGTTGATCAGTTGGTCATGGGAGCAAGAGTTACCCTACTGAGTTATTGTGGGCCTGTTGATCAGTTGGTCATGGGAGCAAGAGTTACCCTACTTAGTTATTGTGGGCCTGTTGATCAGTTGGTCATGGGAGCAAGAGTTACCCTACTTAGTTATTGTGGGCCTGTTGATCAGTTGGTCATGGGAGCAAGAGTTACCATACTTAGTTATTGTGGCCTGTTGATCAGTTGGTCATGGGAGCAAGAGTTACCCTACTTAGTTATTGTGGGCCTGTTGATCAGTTGGTCATGGGAGCAAGAGTTACCCTACTTAGTTATTGTGGGCCTGTTGATCAGTTGGTCATGGGAGCAAGAGTTACCCTACTGAGTTATTTGGGCCTGTTGATCAGTTGGTCATGGGAGCAAGAGTTACCCTACTTAGTTATTGTGGCCTGTTGATCAGTTGGTCATGGAGCAAGAGTTACCCTACTTAGTTATTGTGGGCCTGTTGATCAGTTGGTCATGGGAGCAAGAGTTACCCTACTTAGTTATTGTGGGCCTGTTGATCAGTTGGTCATGGGAGCAAGAGTTACCCTACTTAGTTATTGTGGGCCTGTTGATCAGTTGGTCATGGGAGCAAGAGTTACCCTACTTAGTTATTGTGGGCCTGTTGATCAGTTGGTCATGGGAGCAAGAGTTACCCTACTTAGTTATTGTGGGCCTGTTGATCAGTTGGTCATGGGAGCAAGAGTTACCCTACTTAGTTATTGTGGGCCTGTTGATCAGTTGGTCATGGGAGCAAGAGTTACCCTACTTAGTTATTGTGGGCCTGTTGATCAGTTGGTCATGGGAGCAAGAGTTACCCTACTTAGTTATTGTGGGCCTGTTGATCAGTTGGTCATGGGAGCAAGAGTTACCCTACTTAGTTATTGTGGGCCTGTTGATCAGTTGGTCATGGGAGCAAGAGTTACCCTACTTAGTTATTGTGGGCCTGTTGATCAGTTGGTCATGGGAGCAAGAGTTACCCTACTTAGTTATTGTGGGCCTGTTGATCAGTTGGTCATGGGAGCAAGAGTTACCCTACTTAGTTATTTGGGCCTGTTGATCAGTTGGTGATGGGAGCAAGAGTTACCCTACTTAGTTATTGTGGGCCTGTTGATCAGTTGGTGATGGGAGCAAGAGTTACCCTACTTAGTTATTGTGGGCCTGTTGATCAGTTGGTCATGGGAGCAAGAGTTACCCTACTTAGTTATTGTGGGCCTGTTGATCAGTTGGTCATGGGAGCAAGAGTTACCCTACTTAGTTATTGTGGGCCTGTTGATCAGTTGGTCATGGGAGCAAGAGTTACCCTACTTAGTTATTGTGGGCCTGTTGATCAGTTTGGTCATGGGAGCAAGAGTTACCCTACTTAGTTATTGTGGGCCTGTTGATCAGTTGGTCATGGGAGCAAGAGTTACCCTACTTAGTTATTGTGGGCCTGTTGATCAGTTGGTCATGGGAGCAAGAGTTACCCTACTTGTTTGTTGTTTTCTGTTTACTTTTCCCTGCTTTTTTTTAAAAATTCGGTTTTAATGAGCTGTTTTTTTTTTAAACATCTGTGTAGAACAGGTGACAGCCCTGAAATGGCCCTTTCTGGTAGGCTAGGCTGTAAGCAGCATGAATTGAATTGACATCAGCTGACCAAACGATGAAATGACCACAAAAAAAAAGTAAGTATCCAACGAACTTTCGATTTGCTGTCGATGGCTTGGTAATTAAAGGGAGCTAACGGGTTGGGGGTTGCCATAATAGTCGATGAAGACCTGAATGATTACCTCCCATGCAAAAATTCACGGCGCCATTGTTCACTTTCATTTCTTCCAGACGGAGCAGAGAAACTGATCTGTTCGGCTGGCGGGGTGGAGAATGAACAGGTTCTTTCTATCTGTCTGTCTGTGTCTCTCTCTGTCACACACACACACACACACACACACACACACACACACACACACACACACACACACACATAAACACACACACACACTCACTTACTCACTCACTCACTCACGCAAAATAAAATCTTTAGAGAAGCCCCAATTCATATGAAAGTTAGGGATCTGAACCAGTTTACAGTATATGTAAAACAAAGAGAAAGAAACGAAAAGTAGACAAAAATAGAATCCCAACCACCAAGCAACCAAAAATAAACAACCTTAACTACAACTTATCATCTTTCTTGAAACAAATATGTCCCTAATTTAGCTTCTTCCCTCCCCCCCCCCCCCCACCCCCCGTCATAAATTTCCTTTGTAGATAAGAGGGGAAAATGGCGGCAAGAACACGGGGTCAACCGTCATAATGTTCTCACTGCACTCTGATTGGTCCAGGAAACGATCGCCATTATTGTCACCTCAACTCTGTGCAACCAAGTCTCACAACTTCAACAGATGAACGCCGAGATGTCTTATTGGCAATCGGAAGGAAGGGTGTGCCGAATCTTGTAGCACAATATGTTCAATCATTTTTATATATTAATTAAAGAGGCATAAAATGAACAATAGAGAAGTTTAAACATTCCAGAGTCCCATTCAACCGCTCCCTGTTTAAAAATCCACACCCTCTTCGTTGTGAATAAGATAAATATAGCCCTGAGTGATAGGAGATCAAAGAGGATCCCCCCCCCCCCCCCCCCCCCTCGAATTAGGTTCAGCCATCATTGTCTTATTGTCTCCACGCACCAAAAATAGTAACGTTTTGTGATTGGTACAAGGAGTCGTCGGCATTCTCACTCTCCTACAGCGTATTCTGTGCAGTCACAGGACCTGCCTGCGTTCTCGGATAGAAGAACGTATTTCTGGTATGTGTGAAGGCGTACTTACATCCGCTAGGTATCAAACAGAAAATGCCATGCTGTCATTACATCTTTTTTATATATACACTGGATGCTAATTGATTTTTCTGGTTTCGGGTTGATAAAAAATAGAAAAAAAAAAAATAAATAAAACTTCGATGCTATCTATCTATCTATCTATCTATCTATCTATCTATCTGTCTATATTATCTATCTCTACACACACACACACACACACACACACACACAGAGCAACTTACAGAGCAGCTTGGTGTTGCAATGACTGCAAGAAATATTCAATTATAAACAAAGCTTGCTCTTATGTCTTAGATTGAAGAAATAGGGGGAGATACGCATTCATATCTGCAGTGGTAGATACTTCTGCCTAACTAACAGTATGTGCTTGAGTGGGTGAATGGGGAAAATTAAAATAAATGCTTCTCAAAATGAGCCTTCAGCAAGCTTATAGTCTCCAAGAGGGAGAGAGTCTCCAATGGGGAGGAAACTCACTAACATATAACTCCTAGTCTATATATATATATATATATATATATATATATATATATATATATATATATATATATATATATATATATATAAAACAGAATTCTTTGCTGAATCACTATTGTCCTATTTTACAAAAACAAACAACCAACCAAAAAAAAAAAACCAAAAAAAAAACCCATTATCCTTAGCGATTGTGGCTAAGTTTGCCGGCACTGAACGACCTACTAACCTTAAATGATTCGTGCGCGCGCGTGCGTGCGTGCGTGTGTGTGTGTGTGTGTGTGTGTGTGTGTGTGTGTGTGTGTGTGTGTGTGTGTGTGTGTGTCTGAGTGTTAGTTGGTTAGTTTCAAATTTAACGTCTATCCACTGTAGGTGATAGTAGACGAAAAAAACAACAACAACAAAACAACAACAACAACAACCAACCAACCAAACAAAAACCTACATCAATGAAAACAGTCAAACAAAACCCTCAACGTGTGTGTGTGTGTGTGTGTGTGTGTGTGTGTGTGTGTGTGTGTGTGTGTGTGTGTGTGTGTGTGTGTGTGTGAGAGAGAGAGAGAGAGAGAGAGAGAGAGAGAGAGAGAGAGAGAGAGAGAGAGAGGTGTTTGAGCGCGTGCGTGCGTGCGTGCGTGCGTGCGTGCGTGTGTGTATGTGGGTGTGCGCGTGTGTACGTGTGTGCGCGTGCGGGAGCGTGTGTGTATGTGTGTGTGTGTGTGTGTGTGTGTGTGTGTGTGTGTGTGTGTGTGTGTGTGTGCATGTGTGTGCGTGCACGCGTGCGTGAGTGTGCGTGCATGCGTGCGTGCGTGCGCACGCGTGTGCGATTTTGTGTGTGTGTGTGTGTGTGTGTGTGTGTTTTCTAAATTTAAGGTTAGTTACCATGATCAGCTGTCTAATATTAGTGTCCTGTGGAATTACTGGCAGGGAGATAATCACTAAACTTTAACACAGGCATGGGCACACAACCTACAGACTGGACAAATCCGTTGAATACTCCGTCACTGCGGCGGCCACTGAGAGAGAGAGAGAGAGAGAGAGAGAGAGAGAGAGAGAGAGATTCCCATATTCTGACACGACAAAATGACGGTACACACACCGCCGAATAGAAAGTGATCGTTAAATCCAAAGCAACACAGGCAAAATCACCAAAATCACCAGTGTGCATGGCAGTTAATAACATGATACGTAGAATTACATGAAGGTGTTTGCGCGTGCGTGAATCTCTCAGTAAATATTCACAAGTTCACAAGATAGGTTGTCAGATCCGACATACTGTCTTCTTCTGGTACAGTGCACCGGAAATAAACGCTACCTACATCAGAAAAGTCCCCCGGTATTTTTGGTCCTTTTTCTCTGTCAGCAGGCCATTTCCTAGGTTTTTGAGTGTTGTTGTTGTTGTTACTTTTGTTGTTGTTTTTCTTGTTTTGTGTCATTTCCATTCTTTTCTTTTTTTTTCTCTGCTTCTGTTTTTCCGCGGTTCTCTCCCCCCCCCCCCCCCCCCCAACTTTTCACCTTTCTTTGTTCTAACTATGCGTCAGCTCGTTTATCCTTTTTTTGTGTAAATAGATAAAAGTAAGGATTGAAGGAAAAACCATAAATCTTGCCGCAGACCAGCCTTGTATTCTGGCGTGACTTAATCCTCCAGCCTGTTTGGGTTTTGTTATGGTCAAAAAGTCAACATCCCCCCCCCCATCCCCCTATGTCCTCCTACCCCACTCCCTTCCCAAGCCCCCACCCTCACCCCAACCGCCCACCCCACCACCACTTCCCTCTGTTCATCAAGTTTGGTTGTCGTCTGCCGGACTCTTCATACACAGTTGCCTGTGTTCTCTCACTGGTACAGGCACAGCAGCAATCTGTGGATCGTGCCATTTTTGTTCTTCATCAATTGTGTTCTTCGTTTTTACATGTTACCAGTCAATTCTTCTACATATTGGATGGACCAGAAGGGGGCCGGAATAGCTCAGTTGGTAGAGCGCTGGACTCGTGATCCTGGAGTTGCGGGTTCGAATTTCGGTACAGGGGGATTTTCCCCCTCGGAGTTAACATTGACTCCATTCCCCCATACGGTCCTTCGAATGAAACTATAAACCGAGGTTCCGTGTGTGAACGCACGCACAACATCTTGCACACACGTCAAATCCCATCACCAACTTTCGGAATAGAAGTCCAGTTTGGCAGTTGGTGTGGATGACACGTTACACATAGCATGCACCTTCCCCGAAAATGGAGTATGGCTGCCTTATGGCTGGATTAAAAAACAAAAAACGGTCATACACACAACACTCCACTGCCTGTCTATACAGTCAGCGTCCGCAGGAGTATCAGCCTGCGTACGCAGCAAGAAAAGGATGGACCACAAGAACACAAAGATGAATATTTCACGTCATGATATGGGTGAGTGCGTATACGGGCGTGAATTGGCTAGTGAGATATTGTTTAATGAATAGGTTTTTTTTTTTAAATTTCACATGTTTGGTGGTGTGTGCAAAGCACATTCATGCAAATATGATATCGCAACTGGAAGCATACAACTCAATTTCGATCCGAACTGTTACTCTTGTTACTAATTTGCTGTCTTCTTAGCTTGGTGTTACTACTGCTACTATTATCATCATCGAACACTGTAACGTTTTCCGTTTCAAAGATCACACCGATTTCTTGTCACAGGCATACTTTAATCATTATATCCCACAAATCCTACGTTTGCAAAGTAAAAAATTAAATAAGCAGTAAACAAGTGGGGGTAACGTTTGTTCCCATAAGAAAACCTAACACAGAGTAACTTTTATTCAAGACTGACACAGCCTTTTAAACTTGAATAAAGTCAGACAAACAATCTAATAGGAGGGGGGGGGGGGGGGGGGGATAAACAAGCGCAGGGCAACAACTGAACTGTCTTCGTAGTAATGACTTGGCAAAGATATGGACTTAATGCTAGGTTCACACGAGAGCAACTTTTACTGCCAACAAATAGACCCCAAAAGTTGCCAACTCGATGTGCAACAAATCAAAAATAGATTTTGGCCAAAGTTGCTTCGTCATATGTGAACGCAAGATGGCAACTCCGTAGCTCCGCCCCTTTTTTGTTGCCTACCGGATATACTTGTGTTGCCAAGCTGTTCACACAAAAGCAACTTGAAGTTGTCATGCAAAAGTTGCCAACCTCACCAAAAGTTATATCTCCCGACGTTCAACTTTTGGCTGTGACAACTTCATAGGCAACTTTTATTGGGAAAATCCAATGGGGTCTAATTGGTTTATAATGAGTTGCTGTAGTGACAACTTTTGAAGCAACAATGTAGCAACACATAGGCAACTTGGAGTTGCCACCCATTGTTGCACTCGTGTGAACCAGGCATAAGGAGAAGTAGGGTCGGAGTTTGAAGATGGAGAAACTGGGAACATGAAATCAAGAAAATATATTACAGATATGAAAACTTTTCACTAGCTGCATAAGGGAACCATCCCAATCCGTTTTCAAAGTAGATATATTTGTATTGTCTGCTCCGAGGCCTTTCATCCGCTGGGTCGGAACTCATCAGGGAGACACGATTGGTTGTGCTTACGCTCCTGGCGTCAAATAGAGACACACCACAGTCCGTAATACCGCGGTGTTCTCACCACCAAGGGTGCAAAAAAGAATCCAATGGCACCCCCAAAGCAGCCAGTGAAGGGTAGTAAATGAAACCAAGCGAAAGTGTGGGAAAGAAAAAGTTGCTGAAAAACTAAAGACATTATGCAAATAGTATCAAATGTAGGGAACAATCTTTGAGCCTACGCTTGAGGATCCACCCAAAGATGCAAGGGAGATCAAAAGACAAACACACAAACGGAGAGAAACAAATACAAGTAACCTCAGTTTAATCAAAACAAAACAATTCATTTCCAATTTTAAAAAAAATAGTAAAAGAATATGAAGCAATTAGTTATCCTTTATTCACACCGTAAACAGAAAATTGGAATAAAAAGAAAAGAAAAAAAAAGTCATCTGTTCTGACGATCCACCTTTCGAAGGCACACAGACACGGAGACATAATGACCTCAGCTATTCACTCCACACCACATCCGTACCACCAGTACGGCAACGCTATCACCCGGATAAGCGGGTGAGTGCCAATCCTAGCTGAACTTGCAGACTACAGACTGGCGTTGCGCCAGCCGGTGTAGGCATGACGGCGACAAGTCACAGTTGGACGGACGGCAGCGAAGTAGGTCTACATGAACATGAACTGACTTCTTCTGGCTTAAAACTTGTGTGCCCTTCCTGTCGCAACGTCGCCGTCCTATTATCTGTTGGCTCAATTCCGTTTCTCGCCCTCCGTTGAAGAGTTCTAAATGTCAACCGCTTACACAGTGAAAACTGAAAACAGAATCTTTCTGTCTGTCTGTCTACCTCTCTAAACCCCATCCTCCATCCCCACCACCCTGTCTGTCTGTTTGTCTGTTTGTCTGTTTGTCTCTCTCTCTCTCTCTCTCTCTCTCTCTCTCTCTCTCTCATATTTATGACTATAAAA
Source organism: Conus ventricosus (assembly GCA_018398815.1). Taxonomy (NCBI): domain Eukaryota; kingdom Metazoa; phylum Mollusca; class Gastropoda; order Neogastropoda; family Conidae; genus Conus; species Conus ventricosus. The sequence continues at coordinate 33,870,641 of CM031611.1, read as the reverse complement.
ATCACCATCATCATCACCGTCGTCTTCATCACCATTAACATGATATTAACGATCGTAATCTGTGTGTGTGTGTGTGTGTGTGTGGAGGGGGGGGGGGGGAGGGCAGACAGAGAGATAGAGAGAGAGAGAGAGATAGAGAGAGAGAGGGAGTCACTACGATAATGGCACAGACAATGATGAGCGGGAGAAATGAGTGCAGCTGCCCTCCTTGTCATTGATGAAGGAGAATGCAAAGGGTAGGGGACAGTAGTGGTGGTGGTGGCATGCGATTACTCGGCCCCACCATACCTCCGGCCTTCAAATTTATCAAATGTGTGTGTAAAAAAAAAAAAAAAAAAAAAAAAAAGTCATCATCAGCAACAACCAGTGGGTTTTAGATTTTCTAAGAATACGTGCGGCGGTAGTGGTGGCAGTGATGGTGGTGCTAATGGTAGTGATAGTCTACCTGCTTCCGCAACAACAACAACAACAACAAAAAGGTTTTCGTAGATGCCCCAGTAGTTTTATTTGCTTATTACCTCACCCCTACCTCTAACCTCTGTCTCTTACCTCAATCTTTTCTATCGCCACATCTGACTTTCGCTTTTTGCAAACACCCCTGCATGCTTGACAGGACACCGGCGTTAATGTCATTTTTATCCCAATAAATCAATGAAAACATAGAAAGGACTTGAGAGTAAATATAATAATAAAAGCACCACATTTGTATGATTAAAAATGAGAAGAAAGAAAGCTTCGAGGAAATAGTGAGAGTAATAATGAGAAGGAAAAAAAAAAAAAAGAAAAACACAAACGAATAAGTGGAGACAATTTCTCGTTGTCATTCAACGCCCGTTCGAGAAGATAAGTGAGCTCGTTCTTCGTTTTCATTGTCCTGAATGTTGTTTGTCTTGCCTGAAGAAGACCTAAGAGGCCGAAACGCGTCGTGTTTTGTCTGTCATTTGTTTATCCCTGTTGTGTGGCGGATTCACTATAAATTCTTTTTGAAAATTGTCTACAGATTCGAATAAAACTCGGACGCTTTTTAATCCAATCAGGATCAGACCAAGCGTACTAACCACTGTAACACCCACTTGCTTTCAAACTCGAAGCAGACGACTCAAAGCTAAGAGCTGTCGCAAGTCTTTATTGCAGGTAGATTACACAAACTAGACGCCATCCACTGCGCGTTTCGAACAGTGAGAAAACAATATAAACACCCTGGATATTGTCTGCAGTGTGTGCATTACTGCAGAGGACTGTGGCCATTGAGTTCTCTCCCGCTGTTCACATAATTCACTACTCACAGTGAATTGTCGACGGGAGGTGGTTTACGTTGTCGCTGTTGTTCGAAAGGTATGTGTCGCAAAATTATACATGTACAGGATCAAACTTTTTGAAGAAAAAAGACGTGACTGGGTTTGTCTTACTTTAAGAGCCTGAATTCCGTCTCTTGTTTTGCTGGGTGTTTTGAGTGTTATACAGTGCTGACGTGATAACTGATTTGTAAAACTGTTGTTTCCCGACTCGTACTTCGATCAGCTCAATGTTCCTAGCATAGGCGATCACGGTAGGGTGGGGGAGAGGGAAAAGGGTTGGTTGTGCTATTTCAGACACGTGCTTACTTCGGTTTATATTCGTCTGGAAAGAATAAACCAACAACTCCCCAAACATTTCAGATACAAGTTAAAAATGGTCAGACATTTAAAGGTAACCGTTTCTAGAAAGAAAGAAAAAGTTCTAATCATCTTGTCGTAGAAATGCTGTCGACATCCGACATGTCTGAAAATGAACCACACGGAAAGTGGAATTGAAAAACAATGAGTGCTTCAAAGGGATTTTGTGCGAAAAGGAATGTCAATAAATGCATAGTATTAAAAAAATAATAATGAACACAGCAGAACATGAACGTGTAGACCATCTGTCCGACATTTCAAAAATGAATTTGCTTGAACCATACCTCTCCCTGTCTTGTTAGGATACGTTCTTTTGTTTTGTTTTTTTAACCACAGGTTAGGTGCATATGAAGTTTAGGAGAGAGAGAGAGAGAGAGAGAGAGAGAGAGAGAGAGAGAGAGAGAGAGAGAGAGAATGGATACTATTACATTTTTCCTGATAAAGCGACCGTACGGTGCACTGACTGTAGTCCTTTAAACAGATCACTGACTTGGTCCTGACTAGAAAAAACCGCCGGCCTGCGCAGCTGAAACGTAAAACGACCCAGCACACCAAGTGTGTGCTGTGCAGGCTCGCATACCACGCTGTGGCATTACAATGTGTCGACTCTGTGTTGGGATATTTCACTTCCTTTGTCACGGCTTAATGGAATGTCAGAAAACTGCCATCACAGAATACAGTGGGTGGGGTCGGACGGGAAGCATTTGTTTCGATCGTGAATCGATCTGGGTTATTTCCTTTTCAAAGGTATGCAATTCAGGGACAAGTTTTCACGAACGTTTTCTTTGGACTTGCACTAAAGATGCTTTGACAGCATTTTGGACTCTCAGCTGGTGTAGAGAAGTTGGTTCATGGCAGATCGTTCGAGTTCCGTCTGGCATGATCTTACGCCACCATCTTGTTAAAGGTCTGCCAACATCAGGGCTACGTTTTCAGTAACTTGCAGTGCGTGCAATAAAGAAATTTGCTTATTCTTGAAAACCCAGAATTAAACATTCTCTCAGGCCTGTCTAAATCAGTAGCTATGTGTTGAACTGAAAACAAAAATTGAAAAGAAC
>CM031611.1:33855428-33862928 GCA_018398815.1 Conus ventricosus | reverse complement strand
ATACGCAAACTACTTTTTTTAATATTTGGTTTTAAATGCTTTAAGTTTCCACCTGTGCTTAATGAGGTAAATTTTCTTTAAGTTTAAAAAAATTTTTTTGTTCTTTTAATAAAAACTGTTCTTTAAAACGGATTACCATACTAATTAAAAAGCTTTCCAATATGCGACTTAACGTTCACTGTTTTTAAAGGGGAAATCAAACAGTTTGAATCAAAAATTTTTTTGGGTCCCCGTTAGCTGCCCCGTCTACTTTTTCTTATAAAAAAAGAAACAATGTGAAGGAATCCCAAAAAAAAGCACAGGGTCTCTTTAATTAACAGGTATTTAAAATTTCTCCCAGATCATTTTGGTCTTGTTGCAGTTGAAAAACTTTTAATGCCTGAGGCGATTTAGAATCAAGCAGAAAAAAATTTGAAATATTGTTTTTGGAAAGTTTAAAGGTAATTTAAAGCCCGGGGTATCGCTGTTAATTCTGCTGTAAATATTGATTTGTTAATTCCGATATAAATGATTTCTCTACTCTTAAGTCTGGTATTAAGAATGCACAACCTGCTTGTTTATCAATGCACGAACCGTCTGTGTATATTTTCAAATAATTTGAATAGTTCTTTTCAACATGGCATTTGATATAGCTTGCTAACATGTTTATGTTTTCATCTTTTTTCATATTGGTATGTTCAATATCAAAATGTGCTTTATTGAGCTCCCATGGTGGTATAGGAGAAAATAACGGTCTAATGGATAGAGCATCGTTATCGATTGAAACTCCGGAATCAGTAATACTTTTTTGACGTGTACGTTGCCAGTGTTTTTTTGAGAAGCTATAGATTTGGCTCTTTTAGGAAAATCAATATCTGACCTCATTTTTATTTCAGATCTAATGTGCGTTTTATTAGTTGTATTCTTGATAACAAATTTACAACACGCTAACTCTCTGTATTCATCTAAGGGAAGCATCTGCGCTTCATAATACGTACGAGAAGATGATGCATGCACCGGAAGGCCAAGTGCTAATTTCAATGCCTTGCATTCAATACTTTCAAGCTTTTTCAATAGGTATTTGGGAGCGCTAAAGATTACTTCTTGGGCATATGTTATTTTCAACCTCATTAAAGATTTACATAGAGTTATCAATGTAGATGAACTCTGTCCCCATTTTTCTTTAGAGATAATTTTAAGGAAATTTAATATTTTCCTCGCCTTTGTTAATAAGTATTCAATATGAGCGTTCCATGATAGTTTAGATGTAAAATGGACTCCTAGGAATTTAACTTCTGTCACATATTTAAGAGGTGTTTCGCCCAATGGAAAAACAGGCAGTTTTTCTGGATTATTACCTCTATTGAAAAGAATTATATTTGTTTTTTCAATAGATAAGTTTAATCCATTTAACTTCATGTATTCAGCCATCCTATTTAGTTCGCCTTGATAGATCTTTCTGATGAAAATTTATATCACGCTGTGGAGTTTTCTTTTTAAGGTTACTTCCATCCACATGCAAATGTCGTCTGCATATTGAACGAGAACTACCTTTTTAGATAACTTATTTGGCAAATCATACAATAGCAATGAGGAAAGAAGCGGAGCTAACACTGACCCTTGTTGAGTGTGTGTGTGTGTGTGTGTGTGTGTGTGTGTGTGTGTGTGTGTGTGTAAGCGCTAGCGCGCGAGTGTGTGTGTGTGTGTGTGTGTGTGTGTGTGTGTGTGTGTGTGTGTGTTGTGTGTGTGATGTACGCGCGCGCGCGCGTGCGTGTGTGTGTGATTTAGCACGTACTATTCCGTTCTTACTATGCAGCTATTAAGAACCAAAGAGATTGACGACAAGTGGCAGGGGTTTCTTAAGTGGCAGCTTTGACTCTGTGTGTTGACCTAGTTCATTCAACTTTTCCGAGTTGCATGTCGAAGTCGATTCTCGCATGATACGGGAAGAAACCAGATTTGCGCAATGTAGTCACTTCGTGTAGGTCTGTACACATCAGTTGCTTGAAGCGATTGACTGCTCTAGACCAGGGGCTGCGTAGTTTCGTTTTACTGTCATTACCTGCGCATTTCTTTTGTGATTTGAATGTGTGTTGTCGCTGAGCCGACATCTGTTTACGCGCGCGCGCGCGCGCATGTGTGTGTGTGTGTATGTGAGTGTGTGTGTGCGCGCGCGCGCGTGTGTGTGTGTGTGTGTGTGTGTGTGTGTGTGTGTGTGTGTGTGTGTGTGTGTGTGTGGTGGTGTGTGTGTGAGCGAGAGAAAGGATGTGTGTGTGTGTATGTATGTATGTGTGTGTGTGTGTGTGTGTGTGTGTGTGTGTGTGTGTGTGTGTGTAACAAAATGTGTGTGTGAATGAGAGAGAGAGAGAGAGAGAGAGAGAGAGAGAGAAGAGAGAGAGAGAGAGAGAGAGAGAGAGAGCGTGCGCTCTCGCCCGTGTGTGTATGTGTGTGCGTGTGTGTGTAAAAGAGAGACAGAGACTGAATGATATATATATATATATATATATATATATATATATATATATATATATATATATATATATATATATACGGAGACAGAGACAGACGTGACAGTGACGACATTCTGATGTGGGATTATCAGTACCTTCACACCGCCAGAATTGCCCGTGACAAGGCACGTCAATCAGCACAGTGTCAAAATGTGTCAGTGTCAGAGAGAGAGAGAGACAGAGACAGAGAGAGAGAGAGAGAGAGAGAGAGAGAGAGAGAGCGGACTACGGCCGAAGGGTGATATCATGAAACTGCGACAACGCATTCAGAAATCCCCGGAGATCTCCGGAAAACCAGGAAGCTGTAGAATCCCGAGAAGGTGACTGGCTGACTTGGACCTGAAACGAAAGGTCACAGGGGACGTCAGTTCATATGTATATATAGTAACTGACCGTTAGCGTATCAGTCCCGTCCTTAGTCTGTAGCCTATGGTTGTATAGTCTTTATACTCAGGGCGCGGTGTCATTGTCTGTTTGTTTACCTGTGTCAATGTGTTGTCTGTTCCTCTGTGTCTGTTAAGTTCCCCCCCCCTCTCTCTCTCTCTCGCTCTCTCTCTCTCTCTCTCTCTCTCTCTCTCTCTCTCTCTCTCTCTCTCTCACACACTCACTGTGTGTGTGTGTGTGTGTGTGTGTGTGTGTGTGTGTGTGTTTGTGTGTGTGTGAATGAGAGAGAGAGAAAGAGACAGATGATGATGATGATAATCTTGATTTCCAAGGGTAACAGATAAGCAAACATGCTTTTTTTCATCCGGCCCTTGCCCCGTTAAGGGACTAAGTTTGACTAGCGACTAAGACTTACAAAACTTTTAACAAACACACATATTTTCACAACATCAAAAAGTTCATCCATTAACAGTTAAGGCGTAGATGACTTTAAAAGGAAATAAGAAAACGATTGAAACAACAAACAAGAATAAAGAAATTGATTACAAAGAAGAAAAAATCAGCACACACAGATATAGAATAAGCGATCCTCCTGTCGAAGGGCAGAAGAGAGGAGAGAGAGAGAGAGAGAGAGAGAGAGAGAGAGAGAGAGAGAGAGAAGAGAGAGAGAGAGAGAGAGTGAGTGAGTTACATTCCTTTTGTAAAATATTAACATACAACAAATTGCTAAGGATGATGATTAGACAACTACAATGCATCAATACTATCAACATTTTTTCTTTCTTTTACATTGACATGATGTGGTAACGAGGCAAGACGAGAACGAACAGTAGCAGTAAGCGACAATAGAGAGAGAGCGTGCGGGCGCGCGCGTGTGTGTATTTATGTGTGTGTGTGTGTGTGTGTGTGTGTGTGTGGTGTGTGTGTGTGTGTGTAAGAGAGAGAGAGAGAGAGAGAGAGAGAGAGAGAGAGAGAGAGACTGAAGGGGGAGAGAGAGAGAGAGAGAGAGAGAGAGAGAGAGAGAGAGAGAGAGAGAAGAGAGAGAGAGAAGAGACGTAACAGTGGCGACATTCTGATGTGGGATCATCAGTACCTTCACACCGCCAGAATTGCCCGGGACAGACACGTCAGGCAGGCACATCGCCAGTCAGCGCAGTACGTCGTGTCAATGCCGTGTCCGTGGCGGTGGCGAACTAAGGCAGTGCGAGCTGGTCCCGTGACCTACTTCGATCACCGATTTCTGACACACGACCATTATCTGCTGTTCTGCAGGTTGCGAGAAAACAGCACGGGTTTTGTTCCCCACCTCGTTCGGTCTTCAGTGTGTTTTTAGATCACGGTAGAACACGGAGGTATAATACGCTTTGAAATGATTGGTCCCGGAGAGAAAAATTATGAAAAGGGGAGAGGGGGAGAATACGTGCACTACATTATATCCAGAGGTCTCATCACGTACTTATAATGAACTGTACTTATAGTGGATTGTACTAGTAATGATTTGTGAAAGGGTGCGATTCGAATAACGTCTCGTCATGTCTTTCCCAGTCCTAACACTTGATTTTTTTTTCTCTTTTAATTCTTCTTCTCCTTCTCTCTCTGCCTGCCTCTCTGTCTGTCTGTCTGTCTGTCTGTCTCTCTCTCTCTCTCTCCTTGTCACGAGCCACAAAACTGTCAGCCAATCAGACATTAACACACACACACACACACACACACACTAATTTCATGAAAGCAGTATCCTCGGCTCCTTTTCACCAAATGACTGGGTCCAGTGCCATGAGAGTAAACTCCCTTTAAAAGGTTCCAAGAGAGAGAGAGAGGGGAAATGTCCGTGATGACGGATCAAGCGAAACTGTCAGCATTAAGGGGAAAAAACTCGTTCCAGTTTAATCCGGACGCTTTAGAATTCTGGCTTGAGGTATGACTGGCCGTTAGTTTACTCGGTTTTCACCATGCACTGAAACAGACCTGATTTACAGATTCACGACAACGATAGCGCTTCCGTGTACCATACCGTTGCGGCGAATAGGATGATCCCGCAGGTGACGGGTAAAGTTGGCCTTGCGGTTAATGCTTTGTTCTCTTGTTTGTTTTAAGGACTCTGGGTTCAATCCCCTCTGGAGAGAGCAAGGATAGAGGAGATTTTGTTGTTGGAGTCAATATCTATCCATACAGACTCTATCCTTCCTTCAAGTGTGTTTGTGTGTCCGTTGAGCTCCATTCTCTATTCTTCGTACAAGAGGAGGCACTGGGTACCGATGGGATGGTATCACCCCCTGACTTCGTTTCCTCCCCTCCTCCCAAAATAACAGAAAAGACCACAACTGAATAAACCAACCCCAAACTTGGACACTCATTGATATATCTTTAGGCATAATCCTGAAGACGCAACCCGGGTACCTTTGCTACTCGATCGAATACAAACTCAAGTATTGAAGTACTGAACCATCAGAAAACATAAGAAACATTAAAGTAAACAAGCCTCGAGCTGTTGGGTTTCTTCACGCAGGCCAAGAACACACAAATAAACAATATATGTAACGGGGGCTGGGGGTACAAGTCCTCAGTGACAATGAAAAAGACTTAACGGGGATGAGACTGTGAGGAACGGGGGAGGAGGAGGAGGAGGAGAGATGGAATGGAAAGGGCGACGATAAGGTATAAATATTCGACTCTCCACCGAGAGCATGGTAAGGTAGCGTTTTGTATTTTGAACTGAACCATTTGTTTGCGCCCGACCCGAGTCGACTTCCTTCTCGTGAGTGAGTATGCCTCAGTGGTCACGGCTGGTTGCGGGTTTGGGCAGTCCACCTCTGGTGTCTAACATAGAACACTCCCTTTAAGTTTGTGGTATTCTCACAACGGCAGCTTAGTACCTTAACATTTACTCTCATGTTTTAACTTCCGCCTACAGTCATGTTACTTTGAAATTTGATCGGTTGAAAACTCATGCAAAAGCCTCACCAATACTTGGTCTGAACCCACACAGCCTACGGTCATGTTACTTTGAAATTTGGTCGATTGAAAACTCATGCAAAAGCCTCACCAATACTTGGCCTGAACCCACACAGCCTACGGTCATGTTACTTTGAAATTTGGTCGATTGAAAACTCATGCAAAAGCCTCACCAATACTTGGCCTGAACCCACACAGCCTACGGTCATGTTACTTTGAAATTTGGTCGATTGAAAACTCATGCAAAAGCCTCACCAATACTTGGCCTGAACCCACACAGCCTACGGTCATGTTACTTTGAAATTTGGTCGATTGAAAACTCATGCAAAAGCCTCACCAATACTTGGCCTGAACCCACACAGCCTACGGTCATGTTACTTTGAAATTTGGTCGATTGAAAACTCATGCAAAAGCCTCACCAATACTTGGCCTGAACCCACACAGCCTACCGTCATGTTACTTTGAAATTTGGTCGATTGAAAACTCATGCAAAAGCCTCACCAATACTTGGCCTGAACCCACACAGTTCCAGTTGAGGAATTAACAAGAAAAAGACCATGCTGTGAATGTTTACCAACTCCCATATTTTTAAAAACAGAGAATGACTCATTCGAAGAAAAAATCGTAGACAATGTCCAGTCTACCTATGTTACCTTTCTATGAAATCACAGATTAAGAGCACAAGATATAAACAACGACAACAGAGCGACCTATGAATACCAACAATAATAATAATGATGATGATGATAAGAATAATAGTAAAGAAAATAATGAACATTATCAAAGTATATTGATACCACTATGGCTAGGACTACTACCACGACCACGATGACGAGGACGACGATAACGACGATGACGACGACCAGGATCAGAAGCACAGTTGAACACAGTATGATAAGAATTAACTCGCGCAAATTAAGCATACATTCTGTACCAGGCAAACAATTCTCAGAACACATTTTTCGGAGAGAGAGGGCGGAGGGGGATAGAGGGAAGGTTGAGGGTGGAGAAGGGTTAGTGCGGGGATTACACTTTTAGGTCAAGTATTGCGCTGTTTACCGGTCATTATAGATCGACATCGCAATCGGGGCGTATCGCATCACTAGCCTTTCCCGCGCTATATCTTTTGCGACACGGTTTGCTCGATAATCGCGTCATGATCGTTCTTGATTACACTACATTTAGCATACGTTGATCTGTTTGTTATATTTCTTCTCTTCAGGCTATCGGTACTTCAGTAATAACAATGACGGTGTGCTGAACTGTGCTGTGTTGTTCTGTACTGTGTTGTGGTGTTGTATTGAATGTTGTAACTGCATGTACAGTACTGTGACGTACTGCACTGCCTTGCAATTGTTCTGTATACACCTGCTGTGCTATCTTGTTGGTGTACTGTTCTGTCTGTTGCATTGTACTAATTTTTGTTGTTGTGACAGCAATGATATGGTTACAGACAGGTCAGGACTGGACTGGACTGCATTATGCTGTGATATGATGTATGTCACTGCGTTGCTCTGTGGTGTATTGTCTTTTCAAAAGAATACACCTACCTCCTCCACCCCACCCCCCACCTCCACCCGCTCACCTCCCCCACTATCCAACCAGACTGTCCCCCACTCACACGCACGCGCGCGCGCACACGCACGCACACACACGCACACACGCACGCACGCAC
>CM031611.1:33837928-33852928 GCA_018398815.1 Conus ventricosus | reverse complement strand
GTGAAACTGGTCGAAATCTCTGCGGAGGAAAGTATTGTCACTGTTTTTGATTCCACTGAAACATCTTGTAACCATACTTGCTTTATTTTGTTTGTTTGTTTGTTGTTGTTTTTTTTTTTTTATCATAAAGCTCAAGTTTGCCTGGACGTGTAATATAATACTGGGTAGAGAGGTACTGGACATTATAGAGGCAAGACGGGTAGGGGACAGCTGGAATTTTTTAGGGTGGACAAAAGCGCTGAATATCATGTATCTAGTGCGTCAAAACAACTGGTAAACCGTCTTGGAACATACTGAAAAACGGAAAAGCGCAATTTGTTTGGGGTTTTCTTCTCCTGGGTAACCTTTGTGCCTTGTGTGGTTACTTCCCATCCACTTCCTGACAAAATGGCGGGGTTTTTTTTGTTATTTTTTCTGACACCGACTCGGTCACAAATTCAAAAAGACACAGTATCAGTAAGTTCAAAATTCGCGAAGCCATTAACACAGTGGATTGTAATCTAGGCTGAAATCCATTCGGTGGCGGATCAGCGGAGTGAAGAAATGCCTCTGGACTCTTGTTTTTTGTTTCAGTATTTGCATGTTTATTTATTACTCTTTTTCGTCGAGTGTGCGCGTGTGATGCAGTTGATAGAATGCCGAAGGTAGGGGCAATGGAGATATACGCAAATCTACAGAGCTGAGCATCTGCGTGTATGACAAAGATGGCGTTGTCAGTATTGAAATACTGTTGTGTGTGAATATGGTTTAACGCCACCACTTTAAGGCAAAACAGTGAAATACAAGGCGAGGCAAAACAACGAATAACAAGACGATACAAAATTGGTTACACATCGCACTGTGACAGCGGGAATGTGTGTATAGCCGTTTGCATGTGTGTGTGTGTGCGCGCGCGCGCGCGCGCGCGTGTGTGTGTGTAAGTCTAATGCTATAGTTTTACTTCCAGAAGCTCTCTCTCTCTCTCCCTCCCTCTCTCTCTCTCTCTCTCTCTCTCTCTCTCTCTGCATGTGTGTGTATGAATGTGTGTGTGTGTGTGTGTGTGTGTGTGTGTGTGTGTGTGTGTGTGTGTGTGTGTGTGTGTGCATGCGCGCGCGCGTGTGTGTGTGAATGTGTGTGTGTGTGTGTGTGTATGTGCGCGCGTATGTGTGTGAATGTGTGTGTGTGCGCGCGTATGTGTGTGAATGTTGTGTGTGTGTGTGTGTGTGTGTATGTGTGTGAATGTGTGTGTGTGTGTGTGTGTGTGTGTGTGTGTGTGTGTGTGTTTGTGTGTGTGTGTGTGTGTGTGATGCGCACGCGCGCGGAAGGACGCAATCCCTATGCCTAACCACGCACGCAAATGTGAACCTAACCGCGTGTCTACCGTGCAGGTGTGCGTCACAAGGACTACGCACGCAAATGTGAACCTAACCGCGTGTCTACCGTGCAGGTGTGCGTCACAAGGACTACGCGTGTGACGAGTGTCAGGAGAGCGGCATCTGCGGCATGAGGTGGCGCTGCAGTCAGTGCGAGGACTTTGACCTCTGTTCCCTCTGCTACTTCGCCGACAGTCATGACTGCAGTCATCCCTTCGACAGATACGAGACGGCAGCAGGCGCTCCGTGAGTGGACAGGGAAGGGAGGGAACGTCCCGTGTACATGATTATTATAATCATTGTTCTGATCTCCCTGACCGTTCTGAATTCGTATTACTCACATCAGTGGCCTGACTGCAACCGATGAAAATCTATAATATGTCAAAACCATCTACATGTTTTCCTGATTCATTCCCATTCCAGTACTGTTAGAATGTTTGGATGAAGCTCTGACTGTTCTTGTTCTTTTTTTTCCATTATTTATTCATTTACTTACCCATTCATTCATTCATTCATTTATTCATGTATTCAAAATTTCTTTCTTTCTTTCTTTCTTCTTTTTAATTTGTCTCCTTTTCCGTACTTCATCAGTGACATGTCCCCCACGCTGTTCATTCCGGCTTTTCATTCACAATCACATTCACCCTGATTTGTCCCATCGCAGCATTAACTTCTTTCCACTCTCAAGTCAAATTGTAAATCAGAATGTAATACTCATCTAGATGGGGCTTTTCCCCCATCACTTTGCACGACAGTTATCTTAAAACCTCAGCTGATCGTAATCTGTCCCAAAACGTACGCCAGATCTACAATCTCCCAGTCCTATCCATATTTTAGAGAGAAAAAAAGTTTTGCGGCAACGTCTTGTGTACCTGAACTCGCACAACTTGCTTTGTTTTTTTTTCCAGTATACAAGACATTCCTTCCGCCTATAGATCTGAAACAGCTTTCTTTAAGATTACCCATGATATCTTGCATATACCCCGCAACGGTGATTTCTCCAACCTTACTCACCTTGACTTGTCTTCGGCGTTTGACGCCATTTGTTCCGCCGTGTTTACTGAAAAGATATCATTCTCTGTATTGTAACTCTGGTGATGGTGTTCGTTTGCCCTTTAATTCACACCTTTCTGATAGAACCCAGGCGGTTGCCACGGATAGTTAACTGTGCGTATGTTTCTTGTGGTGTTCCTCAGGGTTCAGTTCTTGGTCGTGTCCTCTTCATACTCTAAAGAAAACTTCTGTTATTGTTGATTGCTTATTATTTTCTGACAACACTAAGTAACAGAACTCTTTCGAAAAAACTCAAGTACGTTACAGTGTTCTGCTGACTCATACCTGTATCCCCTCCCCCCCCCCCCCACCCCCCCCCGAAAAAAAAAATTATGAATAAAAATAATAATAAATGAATAAATAAAAGCAGCATGATAAACAAATTCAAATAGTCGATGGTCAAGAGAAGTTTTTCCTATACGTCTGCATGTGGGTTTTTGTGATGTTTGCTAGACAGTTTGCTCCCTCTGTCAAAAATTTAGGTTTCCCTTCCAGTTCCAACATTTTCTTCATATACACGTTTCCGATGTTCGCAACTCTACTTACGCCACACAGCGACGCATTAATTCAATTCATCACTCACTAACTACTGAAGCTGCATAAAACCTTTCTTGTACTTTGGTGTCATACAGATATAACGATTGCAATTTACTTTTGTTTGACAATCTACTGTACTATATCAATTATGTAAACAGCATTAAAGAACTTGGCTGCTAGACTTATTCTTTAAAGCTCAGAACAAGCGTGATCATGCTAGACTTCTGTTTAAAGGTCTTTACTGGCTTCACATAAATGAAACCATACAATACCTGTTTTTTCGTTTACGCTAAAAGTTTTTCCTTGCTTTATTTTGAATCTATCTTTCTCACATTTTTTGCCTGTCCCTATTCCATCTACCCAGCTCAAGTCACCTGTAAAGACATTTTACATCTTACGAAAACAACAAAAAATTGAACCCCAGTTTCTTCTCTTACCATAAACCAGCAACTGTAAATACATCGTCGTCTGATTTAGGCCCCGTAGAAAACCCTTCAGAAAAGCAGTTGATGACTGCGTGTTCAAAAACTGTTTCAAACTGGGTAGCTACACGCATTTCATTGAAACCTGCAAATACACATGATCACTATTTCCTCCTTTCCAACTAAAATAGTGCTAAAGGAACAGCACCAGAATTTAGACCAAGCTCTCACTGCACAACAGTAATAGCTGCCGAATCTTATGAAGGATCCCTAGGTCGTGAGACAGGGTTGGATTCCAGCATCTGTACTTTCTGCCATGTTCTTATGTTTGTGCTGTTGTTTTCATGTTATTGTAGTTGTTTCACACCTGTAAACAAACGCGAAGAAAATTTACTGTTCGGCTTACAAATACGGAACAGCTGATCGACTTCGATCGTTGTTGTTATGGTCTGCTGCGCGTAATGATTACGTATTAAAAACCAGTTGTGATTTCTTTATGCTTTACATATTCACTACACAAAATATGCCACTTGTAACTCTTTGATATTAAGCAGTGCATATGCATGCATGTATGTCCGTATGAGATGACTGCAAGATGCCGCTATTGTGGTGTGTTGCTATGCACATACATCTAATACATAAAGTGCGTTCTGTCTGTCTGAATGTCTGACTCTGTGTGTTTGTGTCTCTGTTGTTCTTTACACAAACCTGCAGTATTCGTCTGACTTTCTCCAAATTTGGCATGGTAATGCACTAACATAACGGGCAAGTCAAGAGCCAATTATTTTTGTGTTAGAATGTCGCATTAGTCGTATTTTCAATAGGATCATATGGTAAAGCGAAGCAATGTGAGAATTCGAAGCGACCCAAACGAGCTCCGCTGTCAGCGTTTATACAGATTAAACACCGTACTTATAGGAGCCAAAATACCTCAGCTGGGAGAGGGTGAGATCGACGATAACCAAAGAAGCAATGTCGAATGAACATGCTCTTTTCTTTCCTTCGTCTTCTTCAAGTATTCGAAGTGGATCTAAGACAAAGTGTGAGGGGGTATGACGGAAGGAGGGGGTGGGTAATGGGGTCGACGGAGGACGAGGAAGGGAAGAGGGGCTGGAGATAAGGAGGAGGGGGTCCAGATAGAGGACGATGAGGTGGGGGAGGGAGGGGAGGGGAGGACAGCAGGATTGAGAAGGGGGATGGGGGAATCGGGAGAAAGAGGGACAGGGGAAGGTGTGGAGGGAAGGAAGAGGAGAGGGATGGGGGAAAGCGGAAGAGAGCACAGTAGGGAAGTAAGAAGGGGGGGGGGGGAGATGGGGAAAGATGGAGGGGAAGATAGGGGGGAGGGGTGATGCTAGTGTGTTCATGTTTGTGTCAGTTTATGTATTTTTAACACACATTCTTTATTTTTTTTCTCTCCTCTGTAAAAAAAGAGAGTCATTTTCCTGTTGTTAATATCTGAGTGTTTTTTATACCTATTACTGCTGTGTGCAGTGAGCTCAAGAAGACGACCACTTTTATTCATTTATATTTTTGAAAGTCTTCTATCGTCTGCAAACACGTCAAAGCATCAACAGCTAAGTACTAACGGGCTATACATCGATATTTCATTCTCATTTACGAGCGGTATGAAGATTAAGCTCGTAATTTGAGGATGTGGTATTGAATAAGGTCGTTAATATGATCGTAATGAGAGTTACATAATCTATTACGGGCGTGTATGTATGCATTCATACATATGTGCATATGTGCATATTTATATGTATGTATGCATATGTATGTATGTATGTATGTATGTATGTATGTATGCGTATGTTTGTATGCGTATATGTATGCATATTTGTTTGATCGTGTGTATAGCTCAGTTGGTAGAGCGCTGGACTCGTAATCTTGGTGATCCTGGGGTTGCGGGTTCGAATCTCTGCCGGGCCGTTTCGGTATAGGGGGGATTTTTCCCTAGGAGTTAACATTGGTTCTGACTCCATTCCCGTACTGTCATTCGAATGAGACAATAAACCGAGGTTTCGTGTGTGAACGCACGCCATAATATCTTGCGCCAAAGCAAAATCCCATCACCAACTTTCGGAAGAGTAGGCCAGTTTGGCCGTTGGTATGGATGACACGTTCACATGGCATGCACTCTGCGTGAGAAATGGAAAGAATGAAGGAAGTAAGGAAACTGAGTTAAACGATATTGAACAATATTGACTGGATGACACGGAGAAAACGACTGAATGAAGCGCCAGCTGGCAGTTCTTCGGTCGGCACTTCCCAGGTAGGCAGCCCGTTGTGTAAACGAGTGTTGATTGTTTAAAGCGCTTAGAGCTTGGTCTCTAGCCGAGAATAGGCGCTATTATAGTTATTCTTTGTTGTTGTTGTGTGTATGCTTGTATACGTGCATGCATATATTAATGTATGTGTGTATCTATATGTATGTATGTATATATGTATGTATGAATGTCTGCTTGTATGTAAGTTGTATGGTTGTGTGCATGTATGTGTGTACGTCTGCCTGTATGTCTCTCTGTCTGTCTTTATGTAGGTATGCATGTTTGTACGTATCTATGTACAGGCATGTGTATGCATGCATGTATATATATGTATATATATATATATATATATAACAAACTAATAAATTCCAAGGATGAGTACCGAGCACCGTTCCAGCAACTTACAGAGCAGCTTGGTGTTGCAATGACTGCAAGAAATATTGAATTATAAACAAAGCTTGCTCTTATGTCTTAGATTGAAGAAATAGGGGGAGATACGCATTCATACCTGCAGTGGCAGATGATTCTGCCTAACTAACAGTATGTGCTTGAGTGGGTGGATGGGGAAAAAATAAAATAAATGCTTCTCAAAATGAGCCTTCAGCAAGCTTATATTCTCCAACGGGGAGAGACATCCTCCAATAGAGAGGTAAACTCACTAACATATAACTCCTGGTCATATACCGATATTTCGAAACTTGGTGGTTTCCCCTCAGTGACCGCGGAAAGTGGTAATTTGACTCCTCTGCCTTTTCAGTTTTAAGAAGAATGCAATCCCAGAAAAGGCTGGTGTGCAATACTGTAGTATGTTTGTTGAGTTTTCAAAAACCCAACCAAAGGTGTCATCTAAGAAGCAAAAGAAAATCATGAAAGAGCAAAACAAGCTACATTTTCTTATGAAAAGTAGAAAATATAAAAAGATATCCTCTAAGACACAAGTGCTGAGGGCCAGTTCTTGGAATGAATTCGCAAGGGACTAAAATACAACAAACTAATAAATTCCAAGGATAAGTACCGAGCACCGTTCCAGCAACTTACAGAGCAGCTTGGTGTTGCAATGACTGCAAGAAATATTGAATTATAAACAAAGCTTGCTCTTATGTCTTAGATTGAAGAAATAGGGGGAGATACGCATTCATACCTGCAGTGGCAGATATATATATATGCATGTATGTATATATGTATGTATGTATGTATATATGCATGTATGTATGCATGTATGTATGTATGTATGTATATATGCATGTATGTATGTGTGCATGTATATATGCATGTATGTATATATGTATGCATGCATGCAGACATGGAAATCCATACATGATTTTCTCCCCTTTCCTTTGTGCAGAACGAGGATGGAGAAACGCAACAAGAGCACCAAGATACGGGTGATGGGGGTATTCCCAGATGCCACAGTGACCAGGGGCAGAGACTGGGAATGGGAGGACCAGGATGGTGAGGGAAAGCAGGATGACCGATGGGGCTGGGGTGGGAGGGAGGGAGGGAGGGAGGGAGTCTTGCATTGCGGGTGTTAGATTGTGTTGTGCTGTGCTGTGTTGTGTTGGGCTGCAGTGTGTTGTGTTACATTGTTTTGTGTCGTTATTGTATCACATTGTGTCAGGTCGCGTGTTATTGTGTTCGACTATCTTGTGTTGTGTTGTATTTAGCTGTGTTTTGTGTTGGGTTGGGTTTTGAGTTGTGCGTGTCGTATTGCGTTGGTTTGGGCTGTGCTGTGTTATGACAGTCTGTACTGTTTTGAAGTATGTTGTGTGTGTGTGTGTTAGGTGTGTTGTGTTCATCTATGTTGAATTTGCACGTGTTTTAGACGGTGTGTGTTGTGTCCTTTCTTGTGTCGTATATGTTTGGCTGTGCTGTGTTTTTTCGTGTTGTATCGTGTTGTATTGTTTCGTGTTGTGTCGTGTTGTGTAGGGCTATTTTGTGCTGGTCATATTGGTTTGTTTTGTAACGCTGTGTTGGGCTGCGTCGTGCCAACGCTGCGTCGAAGTGTCTTGCAACATAACGGACCTAGCCACCAACGATTCTGTTCAGTCAACCACTTTAAAAGGACAACTCACAGACCTAATCGTGTGGTACATAAAAAAACGTATAGACAACCGTTCATGCTCGACGCTTCTGAATCGATCACGGGTTTGAATAGAACTGAACCGAGATTAAACCCCGGTGGCTCAAAGGCAAGATTGAAAAGAAGTGCAAAGCTCTTGGCAAACAGTTCTGATTATTGAGATAGCACACAAACTAGGCCATTCCGCGCTTTGCGCCCTGGAAAAGCCAGGAGTGTGAGTTCTGTGGTGGGACGTGGGTATACTCTGGAGAGAGTGGAACTGAAATGGATTTTTTTTTAAAGCTGTTCAAGACAAGCAGATTTCGTTGTTGTGTTTGTGTAAAAGTTGGTGTCTGGGACACAGTATTGGCTGCAAACACTTTGGGTTTTCCATTCAGGCGCGATTCTTCTCCTGTTTGTCTGTCTGTCCGTTTATCCGTTCGTCTGTCTGTCTGTCTGCCTCTTTGCATCTCCCCCCCCCCTCTCTCTCTCTCTCTCTATTTCTTTCTTTTCCGCCCCCCCCCCCCCCTGCCTCCCTCCCTGCACCCTCTATCTGTATTCCTTTCTTTTTTCTGTCTCTTCCTCTCTTAAACCATTTATCACCGTCCTCCTTTTGTCCTTCCCCACTCTCCGTGTGGACCACACACACACACACACACACACACACACACACACACACACACACACACACACTCACTCACACACACACGTATTTACTAACTCACTCACTCACCACCCCCCCCCCCCACACACACACACACACACTCACTCTGTCTGTCTGCCTATCTGTCTGCGTGTCTGTTTGTCTCTCTCTCTCTCTCTCTCTCTCTCTCTCTCTCTCAAAATAAGTTTTCTTTAAACCGCGAATTGTATGTTGCTTTTACCGAGTTTGAGAATGCATTCGACTCCGTTAATAGAAGTATAATTTGGTCTATCTCGTTTAAAAATGACATAAGTGGTAAAATATAGAAACGCATCATGAGTATAATAAATGACTGCGTAAAATAAAAAATGAGAGAAGTATTGCTGCTTCAACAGAATACTTCACGAGTACTCCTGGAAATGAGCAGGGGGGGGGGGGAGGGGGGGGGGGTTGCAGTCCTATTTTGCTTTCTTTATTTATAAATCAGTTGACGGCAGAGGTTGCGAATTCTGGAAGGCATGGTGCTACGTCTACAAACGACTTCTTGGAAACCTTCATTCTCCTCCTTGTTAATGAGGTGGTCCTAGTTGCAGAGATCGTAGTTACTTTGCAAGATCAGTTAAAACATTGCACAACGAGCTGCTGGTTCTCTTCCATTGGATGTGAATATGAACAAAATTGATTTGACAGTATTCAGAAAGGTAGGATGTCTCTCCAGAAGAGAAAGATGGGCATATAACGGATTTGTAATGCCAGTAATAAATGTTCATAAACATGTGTGTATATATTGTTCAACTCGTTTAAGCATTAATTCTGCATGTAAAAATCTTGTATGCAGGGCCAAATTTGTGTTGCTATGCATCATGTAGAGCTTAGTCTTGCTACAAAATTATTATCTCACATTGTTCTTGAAATTATGTGATGTTCCAATTCAGCCTATGATACAGTAAGGAGCTGAACTATGGGGGACTGGATGCTGCTTCCATTCATTGTGAAAACTTCATCAATATGCCTTGAAGAAATTTCTTGGTGTTTCGCCACAGACACCTAATGATTTTATCTATGACGAGACAAGTAGATATCCCATATATTTGCTCTCCGTGGTCAAATGTATTCAATACTGGTTAAAATTAACTCAAATGGATATTGAAAGACTATTTCACAGGGCATACAGGCTGTTGTTAGAACTGGACTGCAGGGGTAAGAAAAACTGGATGTCGAAAGTTCGAAATAAGCTGTATGAAAATGGATTTGGTGTTATATGGCTTAGTCAAGGTGTCGGAGATGTGAAAGCCTTTGTGCATGTATTTCGTGAAAAAATGATTGACTGTAGATGACAAGACTGGGACTTTCATGGTAAAAATTGTGATCTGATTTTTACAGAATGAAAAATGGTCAAAATAGTGTGCCAAGCTGCATTTCAATGTCTCTTATTAGAAGATGGAAGCGTACGATGCCAAAATTTCGTTTTAGTGTTTCTGAAATCTCCGTTCATCATTCTCGCAATGGATGGTTAAGGAATCGTTATCTTCTTTGTCCATTTTATGCAGCGTGTCAAAAAAAGATGAATATCCTTTTGTACTCACTTGCCCAGAACTGTGTAATCTCAGAGAACAATCTAGTCCGCATAAATATTTCAAACAACCTTGCTTATTCAAACTTATTAAGTTAATGTCGTCAAAAAATGGGAATGTTGTTAAACAGCTCCTATTATACTTGAATAAAGCAGAGAAGATGTCTGTATTCACTATAGATATGTACAAATTCATGGGACTTTGTATCTTTTTCATGTACGAACCCCTTCTAAGGGACTACGGGCTATGCGAATAAAATGTCTCCGTCTATGTCTATGATTCTCCTCCTCTACTTGTTTGTCTGTCTGGCTGTCTGTCTGTCTGTCGACTTTTGTGCTACTCCTGTTATTCTCTCTCTCTCTCTCTCTCTCTCTCCGCTCTCTCTCTCTCTCCTAACCCCCACTCCCCTCTCTCTCTGTAAACTGTTATCCTACTCCCGAACCCTGATCCTAGCCTCTCACTCTCTCCTGTGTCCCCAGGAGGTATAGGGTCTGACGGTCGTGTGCTGGACATCATCACGGCCGCCACCAGCTCCACGCGGTCCTTGGTGAAGGTGGAGTGGAAGAACGGCTTCTCCAACGTCTACCGCATGGGCTTCAAGGGCAAGGTCGACCTCCGCTACCTGGAAGAGTCACCTGGAGGAGAATGCTACCCGCAGCATTTGCCTGTGTTGGGTGAGTGGGAGGTGTGTGTGCATGAGTGCGTGTGTGTGCGCGGTGCGCGCGCATTCGTGCGTATGCCTGAATGAGAGTGAGATTAAGGGAGGACTGGGCTAGTGCGTGGGATACCCTGTGCGAGATTATGCTGCCTAAGGTCAGTTTTCTCTCAGTCGACAGTGTCAATCAGTGAGAAGACTGATGGTGGGAGTGCGCTTGTCTCACTGTACTTACCCTTTCTTGTCTGGGTGACTCAGACCCCCCTATAGGCCGATCTTGGTGTGGTGGTAGTACTTGAATCTGAGTCTACTTGCTGTAATGTAGAACCTTTTCATAGTGGTGCACCCCTTTTGGCGCCAGTTTCCTCGGCCTAAAAAACCACGCAGGTGTGTCTTTCTGTCTGTCTGTCTGTACCGCTTGTGTGCGTTGTTGCTTGCTGGTGGTGCTTGTTTCTACAGCCCAGATTGTCTCCCTTTCACTGACTTATTTGAGCGAGCCGCCAGATTGTCCCCTGACAGCAATCTAGTGATAGGCACAGTGTCTGAGCAAAGATAGTATACATTACGGATCTGAGCAGAGGTCTGTCAAGTCTTTGCGTGTTAGGAATGGACGCAAAGCCAGCGTGCGTCTGTAAGAGAGATCAGTGGAGGTGTGGCCTGAGCATCGGAGTGTGAGTCAGTGAGGGCTTTTTTCAGCCCTTTTATCCAGCGTGCTTTTGCCTTTAGGCCTATATGCAAGGTTCACACTATGCCATGTCGCGGCCCGACTCGGGCTCGACTGGTGCCAGACTAGCTACAGAACTGATCGAGACTAAAAGGGGTTACCGGACCCCAGCAGACATGTTTATCCGACTTGTTAAAACCAACAGGTCTCCGACCTACATTTGAGTCCTGCCAAGTCGAGGACCAGTGGGAACCTTGCATTGCTATCGTCGTTGAGAATGAGCTGTGTTGTATTCACAATGGCCGTGGCAGCTTTCACAATGGTTCTTTGCAGTCTGAGGAAGTTGTCAGATCAGGGACCGTACAGCAAAGGGACTAACAAGAGCCAGATGGGCCGCGCGAAGTACTGCTCGCGAGCAGACGGCCGAACTTGGGCGTAAAGAACTTCCGGTGGCAGCTTCTAGCGAGTAAACAATGTGTGGAACACGCGTGTCGGACGGTGTAAATCTCGTTTTTCGCATGAACACTCCAATTTCTTGTACCAAAAACACATCGCATCTAATATGGGGGGTGCAAACTGTGCCATTGTTGGCTGTCCCGCCCAGAAATCTAAACACAAAGGGCTTACATTTCACAAATTACCGGCGAAAGGTACGAACGATGAGTGGAGAATGCAGCTGATCAACAGTATCAACAGACAAGATAAATCGTTCAACCCCGACAGGGCTACAATTTGCTCCCGTCATTTCAAGGATTCTTGCTTCAAAACTGTTAAGTCTGAGCATAGACTCTATATCGTTCAGTTAATAGCAGTATTTCATCGAATAGGTTTCTGTAATGACAATTAAGTTCGGGCATCCAAAATTCAGTGATGTCCAAGTGTTGGTTGTTTTACAAGGGCCGCTCATTGAAGTAAACAGTTTCCATTCTCTCTGTGTGTGTGTGTGTGTGTGTGTGTGTGTGTGTGTGTGTGTGAGAGAGAGAGAGAGAGAGAGAGAGAGAGAGAGGTATGTTTATGTGTGTGTGTCAGTGCATGTTTATGTGTGTGCGTGGTAATTTCTGAAGTCACGGTAAAGGCAGAACACATCGTCTTTTTTGTTATACACACAAATAGTAATTGATGTACATGTACTCTTGAACTTGCATGATGTAGTCAACCCATACGTCACAGGTTTCATCAGTAGACTACAAAGCCTTTTAGACCTCTCCTCTCTCTCTCTCTCTCTCTCTCTGTCTCTCTCTCTCTAACACACACACACACATACACATACACACACACACACACACACACAAAATATATATATATATATATATATATATATATATATATATGTATCCTGATGACAGCGCAACACGCTTGAAACAAATTTGTAGATAGTTTTAAGATTCCTCTTTTAACTTTTATATATATATATATATATATATATATATATATATATATATATATATATATATATATATACACACACACACACACAAACACAGAGGTTAAGGAGTCATTCTTATTTATTTGGTATCAGATGACCAAAGTCCCTTGCTTTGATATGCAAAACAATAATTTTGTATTTACATACAGAAATATTCCGACTGTCTTGTCTCATCCGGAAGGCATTTGTCTGCTTGCATTCAGCTGCACACTTCACTGACAAGGTCTGGTGTAATCTGAAAAGGTTAAAAAACATCATCAACGTTCTGAATTGTGTGTGTGTGTGTGTGTGTGTGTGTGTGTGTGTGTGTGTGTGTTTATGTGTGTGTGTGTGTGTGTGTGTGTGTGTGTGTGAGAGAGAGAGAGAGAGAGAGAGAGAGAGAGAGAGAGAGAGAGAGCATCATAATGTGATGCATACCACTATGTAATTATTTTGAGTGTTGTCTTTGTTGATGTTGCCACACTGTTGATGTATTAAAAGTCAGTAAACATGTCATAACACATTTAGTCTCTCTCTCTCTCTCTCTCTCTCTCTCTCTCTCTCTCTCTCTCTCTCAGTCTTTCACACACACACACACACACACACACACACAGAGAGAGAGAGAGAGAGAGAGAGAGAGAGAGAGAGAGAGAGTTAGTTGAATTAACTTACCAACATTGGCTGTGGTTCGCTGCCCTTTTTTGATGAATCAGCGACTGGTATCGGTGTTCGTTTCTCTGCCATTGCAACGGGCTGAGCAGTGTTCACTGCAGTCGCTTCTGTTTCCTACAAATGAACCAGCAATACCCGCTATAATAACCAAAACGAAGACTGAATCTACGAAAGTACTGAAAAATATAGCAACCAGCTGTACATCAATGCATACAAGAAGGGAGACATGAAAGACTCAAGCTGCGCGGAGCACAACTACACACTGACTAGCGTATCTCTCGAGCACAGGCATGGTTTGTTTACACGCTTGTACGCCGAGTAAACTGTGGCCGCGTTATCAGTTATAGGGTAATTACTTGCACATGTCGATAGGTTTCGCACTCTACATTCCTCCACAACACAAAGTCATAACACATGTCCTATAGTAAACGCATAACAACCGCTGAATTATGGAAAAAGAATGCTTACCTCAACGATGTTTTGGCTGCCAAACTCCATGTTACCACCGACACCGGAAGTTCTGTACGCACTAGTTGGTGGGGCCCGCCCCTTTCAGTACTTCGTTAGTGACTCAGAGAGGGGGAAGCCGGCCAACTGCGCATCCCTTTGCTGTACGGTCCCTGGTCAGATCTGCCTTTCTGGCATGCATTGGCACCTTCTTCCAAATCTCAGGGTTCACAGATGGGACCTGCAAGTTGTCACAGTTTTCGTGTTTTCTTAAAAATTTCAATCCAGATTTTTCTTTCAACTTCTCTTCATTGTGTTTCTGTTTAAAACACTCGTTTGCCACCTCTGCTAGGGAGGTGTATGTATGCATGTATGTGTGCATGTATGTATGTATGTTTGTTTGTATGTATGCATGTATGTATGTATGTATGTATGTATGTGTGTGTGTATGTGTGTATGTATGTATGTATGCATGCATGTTAAACATTTATATGGATGTATGCATATATGCATGTATGAATATGTGAATATAACACATGTATGCATGTATGTATGGATGGATGGATGGGTGTATGCATGTTTGTATGTATGTATATGTATTACGTATGGATGTGTATGTATGTATGTATGTGTGTGGTATGTATGCATGTATGTATGTTTGCTACCTCTGCATAGGAGAAGTGTGCGTATATATGTATGTATATATATGTATGTATGCATGTATATATGCATGTGTGTATGTAAGTATATATGTATGCATGCATGCATGTATGTATGTGTACGTATGTGCGTGTGTGTATGTATGTATGTATGTATGTCTGTTACCTCTGCTAAGGTGTATGTATGTATGTATGTATGTATGTATGTGTGTAGTCAAGTGGTCGAGTGGTGTTGGTTCGTTGGAACGTGTGGCTCACTCACTCAATGGAACAATTCAGCGACTAGAAGGTGATAGGTGTTTATTCATCTTCACTTCAACACACACAGCAGGGAGCAAGCCTGTATAGACACATGCAAAGAAAACAGCTTCTTAACAAACAGTAAATGTAGGAGACAATAGTTGTCAAAATCTACACTTTACAATGGATACTAGGCTTGCGTACACCTACCCAATTCATTTTCTTTATTTATGGATTTATAATTTACATAGTCATTTGTCATACCAAGGGCAAAAAAAGACAAAATGAAATTATCAAACCTAAATAGGCAGTAGTTGTCAGTACACAACTCAACACACATACCACAAAACT
>CM031611.1:33825428-33830428 GCA_018398815.1 Conus ventricosus | reverse complement strand
CCTCCAGAGATCCGTAGAGTTTCTCCCTCATCGGTTGGTCAGCAGGCCAGGTCTCTGCTCTCAGGTTGTGGTGTGTTCGACAGTCCTGTTGGAAGTGTTCCACTGTCATTGGGCTGTACCGCAAGGACACACTGCAGACTCGCCAATGCGGAACCTTGGGAACATGTGATGGTGTAGCCTGGAGTGGCCCGTCCTTAGCCTCACAATGTTTACTTGGTCTGGTCTGGGTAGAAGGTAGTAGGCATCTGTCCGGTTGTAATCTGGATGTAGCTAAAGCCATCTTTTCTTCTGCTTCTCCTTGATGATCGTCTTGGCCTCTTCATTGGAGATTTCCTGTTCCTCTTGTGGCTGCTGTCCTCCTTCCTTCGCCAGTCGGTCTGCCTCCTCATTGCCTGCTATGTTGCAGTGTGAGGGTATCCACTGAATGATGGTTACTTCAGTAGCCTGCTGCAGTCTGGTAAGTGCAGAGACAAGGGGGTTGAGGTCCTTGTTCTTTAGGTTCTGTACAGCCTGCAGTACTGACAGTGCATCAGAGAAGATGACGACTTTCGGATGTATGGCCTCTCTGTTCGCACACAGTGTCTCTGTTGCTGTCTGCGGTGCGTATGCCTCAGCTTTGTAGTTCGTAAGTCTATGAATGAAACGGTGCTGTGTTAGCTGACAACCTTTGCCCCAATGTCATGATCTCAGACGGGAAGTATTTTTTTCCCCTTACGCCCCATCCTCCATCTCTCCATCCCTCCCTCTCACCAGGATTATCAGTTTTGCTTTTCAGAGGTGAGCAGCTAAGAGTTTGGTTGTGTTGATTCCCTTGCCATGACTATCCATTTTGCTTTCCGAACGTTTGCCGCTGTGAGTTTGATCATGTCCCAGGATTATTGGTTTCTGTGTTGCCCACTTCGTCAGAATTATTCCTTTTCCTTTCTGAAGCTTGGGAGCTTTGTGCAAGTGAGTTTGGCTCGGTTGGTCCCATCTTTCCAATGTTAGGCAGCTAGTGAGTTTGGCTCAGTTGGTCCCATCTTTCCAATGTTAGGCAGCTAATGAGTTTGGCTCGGTTGGTCCCATCTTTCCAATGTTTGGCAGCTAGTGAGTTTGGCTCTGTTGGTCCCATTTCCAGAATGATTCGTTCTGCTTTCCAATGTTAGGCAGCTAGTGCGTTTGGCTCGGTTGGTCCCATCTTTCCTAAGTTTGGCAGCTAGTGAGTTTGGCTCTGTTGGTCCCATCCTCAGAATTATTAGTTCTGCTTTCCAGTGTTTGTCAGCTAGTGAGTTTGGCTCTGCTGGTCCCATCTTTCCAATGTTTGGCAGCTGGTGAGTTTGGCTCTGTTGGTCCCATCTGTCCAACGTTTGGCAGCTAGTGAGTTTGGCTTTGTTGGTTCCATCTTTTCAATGTTTGGCGGCTAGTGAGTTTGGCTCGGTTGGTCCCATCTTTCCAATGTTTGGCAGCTAGTGAGTTTGGTTCTGTCGATGGCAGGTGCAAGCGCAGGAACAAGGGGTGAGCGCCCTCCACCTGGCGGCCAACCAGGGCAACTTTAACATCGTTCAGGTCTTGGTGGAGAACGGGGCCAAACTGAACGAGAAAGACAGTGACGGGGACACGCCCATCCTGGCTGGCATGTGAGTGACTGTAACACAATGACGCGCGTGCGTACGCGCACAAATACATGTATAGACCTAGATAGACAGACAGACAGACAGATTCAAATAAACACGCACGCACGCTCGCGCGTGCGCGCGCGCGCACACACACACACACACACACACACACACACACACACACACACACACACACACACACAACACGGAGGATGGGTGGGGATAGTTGGAGGTTGATGAAGTAGGGACTGACGTGAACGGTCAAGGAGAGAAGACAAAGTGACATGCGCATGCAGAGGTCGTAGGTGTGACCATTTCCATGTGCCCATTCTCTTTCCATGTGTTTTATGCTGCTGAAAAAAAACAGTATCAGAGCTCAAGACAGAGATGCAAATCGGGATTTCTTTCTTTCTTCCTGCTCCTCCCCCTCCCCCCCTCCCAGGAAACATGAGGTGGTAGCAGAGTACCTGATGAAGAAGGGCTGTGACGTCACCCAGGCCAACGACGGTGGACAGACGGTGGCCCACAAAGCCGCCCTGTACAACCACCACATGATCCTCAGAGACCTCATCAAGAGGGGCATCGATCTCAACGTCATGGTGAGTCTCTCACTAGCTGATGAGGATGAGGATGAGAATTCCACTGACTAAAAGGGTGATAATGATAGGGTGCGAGGTATGTGTGGATTGAATGTGGAACAAATTGATGATTGTGGAAAGGGGTGTGTGTATGGATAGAATGTGGTAGAGAGTGATAATTATGGAAAGAGGGTGTGTGTGGATAGAATGTGGTAGAGAGCGATAATTATGGAAAGAGGGTGTGTATGGATAGAATGTGGCAGAGAGCGATAATTATGGACAGGGGATGTATATGGATAGAATGTGGCACGGAGTAATAATTATGGAAAGGGGGTGAGTATGGATAGAGTGTAGAACAGAGTGATGATTATGGAAAGGGGGTGAGTATGGATAGAGTGTAGAACAGAGTGATAATTATGGAAAGGGGACGTGTATGGATAGAGTGTAGAACAGAGTGATAATTATGGAAAGGGGCTGTGTATGGATAGAGTGTAGAACAGAGTGATAATTATGGAAAGGGGCTGTGTATGGATAGAGTGTAGAACAGAGTGATGACTATGGAAAGAGGGCGTGTATGGATAGAATGTGGCACAGAGTGATAATTATGCAAAGGGAGCGTGTGTGGATAGAGTGTGGCACAGAGGGATGATTATGGAAAGAGGGCGTGTATGGCTGGATAGAGTGTAGAACAGAGTGATAATTATGGAAAGGGGCTGTGTATGGATAGAGTGTAGAACAGAGTGATAATTATGGAAAGGGGCTGTGTATGGATAGAGTGTAGAACAGAGTGATGACTATGGAAAGAGGGCGTGTATGGATAGAATGTGGCACAGAGTGATAATTATGCAAAGGGAGCGTGTGTGGATAGAGTGTGGCACAGAGGGATGATTATGGAAAGAGGGCGTGTATGAATGGATAGAGCGCAGAACAGAGTGGTGATTATGGAAAAGGGCGTGTGTATGGATAGAACGTGGCACACTATGCGGCCATCTTCTGTTATCAACAGATCGTGGAAGAGATATCCCCCAAAGTGTGTTTTTTGGCCGATTTGATAACCAAGGAAAAAAATGATGGATTGGACGGATACATGTATAGATTTTCTATGCTCAAGAGGAGGTGATGGAGGTGGAGGAAAATGGAGCCTAAAAGCTATGGTGAACAGGCAAATCACGACCACAAAAATCTGCTGACAGGACGGAGACGGGGATACCCCCCTTCATGACGCTATCAACCAAGGAAGCCACGCGGCGGCTGAAGTTCTCATTGGCTGGCCTAAAATAAACATCCGCCGAGCCAACAAAAAAGGATTTACCCCTCTGCACTTCGCCGCTCTCAAAGACACACCTACGTGAGTATCACTGTTCCTTTTTGGGGTAGTGTTTCGGCTCCATATTGTTTCTTAAATAGGATTTTTTGTTGTTGTTCATTTTAAACTAATCGGGATTTTTTGTTAATCATCGCTACCGAGTCAGATATGTTTCATTTATTTCTGAAACTGTTTTTCTGGCTCTCTCTCTTAGTACGAGCGTATTGTATTACACAGAATGTCCTTCGATTTTAAAACTCTTCCAAACTGCCCCGCTCTCTTTTGTGCATTTAAGTACAATGTCTGTTAATTTTAAACTTTCTGTGTAGTAAACAATAGCTCTCATAATTGAAGAATAACCACATTCAGATTTGTTTTAGGGTCTACAGTCATCAACACAGAAAAAAAGCCGAGACAAAAACGAGCCAGCCGACCATCTCTATGTATGAAACACTATTTGCTTCGTTTTGAAAAGAAAGAAAAACTCCTGATTATTCTGTCTCTGTTTTGTAGTAGATTCGATTTCCCAGAATTATAACACCCTCCTGTATAATCCGGTGTGATGTCAAGTTCATTAGAATGACTGGCATCTTCAACGCCCCATTCGTACTCCGATCGCCAAGGGTGTTGTCTACATCTGTTGGTTGGTTTGTTCGTCTGTCAGCAAGACAACGCCAAAAAATTACTAACCGGATTTTAACTAAACTTTCTGGAAAGAGGGAACGTTGACCAAGGAAGAAACCTATTAAATTTCAGTGTGGATCCGGTTTACAGGCCACAGCAACTTTTTTTCCCTGTCTTCATTTAACATTTTGAGGTATGGGTTTTTCCCCGACATTAATTTTTGTAAGTTTGTCAAGAAACTAGTATGAGGGAGATTTGGATGTGTCTTCTGTTTTTCTTGCAATTATTATTCCGGAACATCTTTCAAGAATTTTTTAAAGATATACTTCTTCGGTCTCTGCAAGTCATGCATTGATTTTTCTAGCACTCTCACAACAGATGGGACGTTTTCTGTTTGTTTTCTGATTTGCAAAATCCACTTCTTAAGAAATAGCATTTATAACAAGCACTGTCAGTTAAGTTAATTGTAGGACGCTTCAATTTGATGTCTCTAATTTCTTTTTGCGTGTGATATTTTGTCCTGCTTTGTGTCGTGTAAATATTTTCTTGACTTCTTGAAAAAATCTTATTCCTTATCTATCTATCTATTTTTCTATCTATCTATCTATCTATCTATCTATCTTTATCTCTGTCTCTCTTTATCTATTTAGGTACTTATTTAGGCATGTATTTCGTATTATTGACATCTTATTCCTTGTCTATTTCTCTGTCTCTCTCTCTCTATTCATATACGTATCTATTAATGTATGCATTTCTTTATGTACGTATTCAGTCTCTTCATTTGTCTATCATCTTCGCTACAGAATAGTGGAACTGTTGGTGAAGAAAGACCGGCAGGTCGTCGACGAGCAAAAAGAGGACGGGTTCACGGCCCTGCACGTGGCCTCTATAAATAAT
>CM031611.1:33810428-33820428 GCA_018398815.1 Conus ventricosus | reverse complement strand
CCTGAAGACCAAGTAAGGTGTTTTGGAAATCCAGTGTATATAGTTTGGCAGAATCGGGTTTTCTTGGAGGCCAGGTAAGAAGTTGTCTCTGTCCCATGTGATTTGTCACAATATGGTATTTGTGAGGCTAAATAAGGTATTGTCTCTGCCTGTGTAGTATGACATAATGGGGTTTTCCTGGGGATGAAACAAGATGTCTGTGCTAAAGTTTAAACAGGTCACCTCCAACACCTCGAGCACAATGTTCATCCCTTATTCTGCGATCAACTGACGGACTCGATGGCTTAACTCGAACGGAATAATGAGAGTCAGAGGTGAATGTAACTTTTGATGTATGCAAAAACATCCAGCCACATTGGGGCGGTTTTGGCGCATGTCCACCCCCCCCCCCTCCTCCTCATCCCAGCACCACCACTCTAATGCTCAGAGATATAATATATTGTCGTCATGTGCAAAACAATAACTCTTTGGGGAATGATACGTGCATAGAAATACCACTGGCAGTAATTGTTGACAAGGGAGGGGGTCTGCGACATCTTGATATATGGGAGATGACAAGTTAATGGGAATGGCTGGCGTCTTTAGCACCATTTTCTGTATCACCTCATCCAGTGAGTCGGTGTTTCCACAACGTCTGTTTGTTTCAAGGTTTGGAAGGGCAGCCACTGCGGCATGTACCAAGATTATCTGCCTTTTCGTCTTTTCTCTTTTTTTTCTTTTCTTGCTTGAACTTGCCTTTAACGAAAACATTGGGGAAGCAGAAGAGATGTTTTTTTTTTTTTTTAAATATATGCCAGAGTTATCCCCAGAATGGTGGGTTGCAGTAGAGAGGAGAGCAGATGATTATTTCAGAACACTGCATCTTTCTCGGAGCATTGTTTGTGTGCATTCGTTCTAAGACCTAAACAGAACGCAGCGTGCTGAGAGAGAGAGAGAGAGAGAGAGAGAGAGAGAGAGAGAGAGAGAGACAGAGACAGACAGAGAGAGATACAGAGAGAGTATTGATCAGTGTTTGCTTGTATTTTGGCTGACATCCATGTTTGCTTGTCTTTTGGGATGCATACGCATGCTCACAGGTCCATATTTTACACAGGCGCGCAAACACAACACAACTTAACACAACTTAACACAACACAACACAACACCACACACACGCACGCACGCACGCACGCACGCATGCACGCACGCACGCACGCACGCACACACACACACACACACACACACACACACTCTCTCTCTCTCTCTCTCTCTCTCTCTCTCTCTCTCTCTCTCTCTCTCTCTTTTCCTTCGAGCATGTTCATCTCCCCAACACTTTGAAATTTCTCCCCCCTTGTGTCCCACAGTCCGGAGCTCTCCAGACCTCAGCGGCCCAAAACTCCGGCGCTGGTCCGCCAGATGTCGCAGAGTGCCATGGAGCTGTGCCGGAAGTGCTGCACCAAGAGGGCGGCCATCTTGTTTGTGCCCTGCGGCCACCGATCGGCTTGCAAAGACTGCTCCACCAAACACAAACTGCGCGCCTGTCCGCAGTGTGGCGTCCCCGCCAAGAGTCGCTATGATGAGAGTGAGTGGGAGTCGGGAAAGTGGAGGGGGGGGGGGGGGGGGACAGGGGTGTGGGTGTGGTGGGGGGTTGGGGGCTGGGAATGAATGGGTTAGGGGAATGTGTAGAGGGGAGACGGGGGAAAGTGGGTTGGGGAAGTGTGTCGAGGGGGGATGGGGATGAGTGGATTGGAGGTGTGTGTCAAGGGGAGAGGGGGGATGAGTGGGTTGGGGAAGTGTGTCGAGGGGGATGGGGATGAGTGGATTGGAGGTGTGTGTCAAGGGGAGAAGGGGGGATGTGTGGGTTGGGGGAGTGTGTCAAGGGGAGAAGGGGGATAAGTGGGTTGGGGAAGTGTGTCGAGGGGGGATGGGGATGAGTGGATTGGAGGTGTGTGTCAAGGGGAGAAAGGGGAGTGTGGGTTGGGGAGTGTGTCAAGGGAGAAGGGGGATAAGTGGGTTGGGGAAGTGTGTGCGAGGGGAGAAGGGGGATGAGTGGATTGGAGGTGTGTGTCAAGGGGAGAAGGGGGATGAGTGGGTTGGGGGAGTGTGTCAAGGGGAGAAGGGGGATGTGTGGGTTGGGGGAGTGTGTCAAGGGGAGAGGGGGATGAGTGGGTTGGGGGAGTGTGTCAAGGGGAGAGGGGGATGAGTGGGTTGGTTGAGTGTGTCAAGGGGAGAGGGGGGATGAGTGGGTTGGGGGAGTGTGTCAAGGGGAGAGGGGGGATGAGTGGGTTGGGGGATGTGTGTCAAGGGGGAGAGGGGGATGAGTGGGTTGGGGGAGTGTGTCAAGGGGAGAGGGGGGATGAGTGGTTGGGGGAGTGTGTCAAGGGAGAGGGGGGATGAGTGGGCTGGGGGAGTGTGTCAAGGGGAGAGGGGGTGAGTGGGTTTGGGGGAGTGTGTCAAGGGGAGAGGGGGATGAGTGTGTTGGGGAAGTGTATCAAGGGGGAGAGGGGGTGAGTGTGTTGGGGGAGTGTATCAAGGGGAGAGGGGGATGAGTGGGTTGGGGAGTGTGTCAAGGGAGAGGGGTGAGTGGGTTGGGGAGTGTGTCAAGGGGAGAGGGGGGTGAGTGTGTTGGGGAAGTGTATCAAGGGGAGAGGGGGGTGAGTGTGTTGGGGGAGTGTATCAAGGGGAGAGGGGGGATGAGTGGGTTGGGGGAGTGTGTCAAGGGAGAGGGGGTGAGTGGGTTGGGGAGTGTGTCAAAGGAGAGGGGGGTGAGTGTGTTGGGGAAGTGTATCAAGGGGAGAGGGGGATGAGTGTTTTGGGGGAGTGTATCAAGGGGAGAGGGGGGATGAGTGGGTTGGGGGAGTGTGTCAACGGGAGAGGGGGGGGTGGTGAGTGGGTTGGGGGTGTATCAAGGGGAGAGGGGGGATGAGTGGGTTGGGGGAGTGTGTCAAGGGGAGAGGGGAGATGAGTGGGTTCGGGGAGAGTGCCAAGGGGAGAGGGGGTGAGTGGGTTGGGGGAGTGTATCAAGGGGAGAGGGGAGATAGTGGGTTGGGGGAGTGTGTCAAGGGGAGAGGGGGGTGAGTGGGTTTGGGGCATGTATCAAGGGGAGAGGGGGATGAGTGGTTGGAGGAGTGTGTCAAGGGGAGAGGGGGTGAGTGGGTTGGGGGAGTGTGTCAAGGGGAGAGGGGGGTGAGTGGGTTGGGGCATGTATCAAGGGGAGAGGGGGATGAGTGGGTTGGGGGAGTGTGTCAAGGGGAGAGGGGGATGAGTGGGTTGGGGGAGTGTGTCAAGGGGAGAGGGGGGTGAGTGGGTTGGGGGCATGTATCAAAGGGAGAGGGGGGATGAGTGGGTTCATGGAGTGTGTCAAGGGGAGAGAGGGGGGTGAGTGGGTTGGGGGAGTGTCAAGGGGAGAGGGGATGAGTAGGTTGGTGGAGTGTGTCAAGGGGAGAGGGGGGATGATGGGTTGGGAGAGTGTGTCAAGGGGAGAGGGGGGCGAGTGGGTTGGGGGCATGCATCAAGGGAGAGGAGGGATAGGTGGGTTGGTGGAGTGTGTCAAGGGGAGAGGGTGAGGAGTGGGTTGGTGGAGTGTGTCAAGGGGAGAGGGGATGAGTGGGGTTGGGGGAGTGGTCAAGGGGAGAGGGGGGATGAGTGGGTTGGGGGAGTGTGCCAAGGGTGAGAGGGGGGTGAGTGGTTGCGGGTGTGTGTCAAGGGGAGTTGGGGGCGAGTGGGTGGGGGAGTGTATCATGGGAGAGGGGGGCGAGTGGGTTGGGGGCATGTGTCAAGGGAGAGGGGGATGAGTGGGTTGGGGGAGTGTATCAAGGGGAGGAGGGGGGCGAGTGGGTTGGGGCATGTGTCAAGGGGAGGGGGGATGAGTGGGTTTGGGGAGTGTATCAAGCGGAGAGGGGGATGAGTGGGTTGGGGGAGTGTATCAAGGGAGAGGGGATGGGTGGGTTTGGGGGAGTGTGTCAAGGGAGAGGGGGATGAGTGGGTGGGGAGTGTATCAAGGGGGAGAGGGGGGCGAGTGGGTTGGGGGTATGTGTCAAGGGGAGAGGGGGATGAGTGGGTTGGGGGAGTGTATCAAGGGGAGAGGGGGGGCGAGTGGGTTGGGGGCATGTGTCAAGGGGAGAGGGGGGATGAGTGGGTTGGGGGAGTGTATCAAGGGGAGAGGGGGCGAGTGGGTTTGGGGGAGCATGTGTCAAGGGGAGAGGGTGAGGAGTGGGTTGGGGGAGTGTATCAGTGGAGAGGGGGATGAGTGGGTTGGGGAGTGTATCAAGGGAGAGGGGGTGAGTGGGTTGGGGGGCATGTGTCAAGGGGAGAGGGGGATGGGTGGGTTGGGGGTGTGTATCAAGGGGAGAGGTCGGATGAGTGGGTTGGGGGAGTGTATCAAGGGGAGAGGGGGGATGAGTGGGTTTGGGGGAGTGTGTCAAGGGGAGAGGGGGGATGAGTGGGTTGGGGAGTGTGTCAAGGGGAGATGAGTGGGTTGGGGGAGTGTATCAAGGGAGAGGGGGGATGAGTGGGTTAGGGAGTGTGTCAAGGGGGGAGGGGGGATGAGTGGGTTGGGGGAGTGTATCAAGGGGAGAGGGGGGATGAGTGGGTTGGGGAGTGTGTCAAGGGGAGATGAGTGGGTTTGGGAGTGTATCAGGGGGAGAGGGGGGATGAGTGGGTTGGGGAGTGTGTCAAGGGCAGAGGGGAGATGAGTGGGTTGGGGGAGTGTATTAGGGCAAGGGGGGATGAGTGGGTTGGGGAGTGCATCAAGGGGAGAGGGGGGATGAGTGGGTTGGGGGAGTGTGTCAAGGGGAGAGGCGGTATGAGTGGGTTGGGGGAGTGTGTGAAGGGGAGAGGCGGTATGAGTGGGTTGGGGGAGTGTGTCAAGGGGAGAGGCGGTATGAGTGGGTTGGGGGAGTGTGTCAAGGGGGAGGGGGGATGAGTGGGTTGGGGGAGTGTGTCAAGGGGAGAGGGGGATGAGTGGGTTGGGGGAGTGTGTCAAGGGGAGAGGGAGATGAGTGGGTTGGGGAGTGCGTCAAGAGGAGAGGGAAGATGAGTGGGTCGGGGGCATGTCAAGGGGAGAGGGGGTATGAGTGGGTTGGGGAGTGTGTCAAGGGGAGACGGGAGATGAGTGGGTTGGGGGAGTGTGTCAAGGGGAGAGGGGAAGATGAGTGGGTCGGGGGCATGTCAAGGGGAGGGTAGATGAGTGGGGTTGGGGAAGTGTGTCATCTGGAGAGGGGGGATGAGGGGGGTTGGGAGAGTGTGTTAAGGGAGAGGGGGGGATGAGTGGTTGGGAGGTGTGTCAAGGGGAGAGGGGGGATGAGTGGGTTGGGGGGTGTGTTAAGGGGAGAGGGGGGGATGAGTGGGTTGGGAGCGTGTGTTAAGGGGAGAGGGGGGGATGAGTGGGTTGGGAGAGTGTGTTAAGGGGAGAGAGGGGGGGGGGGGTGAGTGGGTTGGGAGAGTGTGTTAAGGGGAGAGGGGGGGATGAGTGGGTTGGGAGAGTGTGTTAAGGGGAGAGGGGCGGATGAGTGGGGTTGGGAGAGTGTGTTAAGGGGAGAGGGGGGATGGTGGGTTGGGAGAGTG
Organism: Conus ventricosus; assembly: GCA_018398815.1. NCBI lineage: Eukaryota > Metazoa > Mollusca > Gastropoda > Neogastropoda > Conidae > Conus > Conus ventricosus. Next base: position 33,814,884 of record CM031611.1, on the reverse strand, counting down.
TGTTAAGGGGAGAGGGGGGATGAGTGGGTTGGGAGAGTGTGTTAAGGGGAGAGGGGGGATGAGTTGGGGTTAGGGAGGGAGTGGGTTAAGGTTAGGAGGGAGTGGAGGGGGGGGGGGGGGGGGGGGGATGAGTGGGTTGGGAGAATGTGTTAAGGGGAGAGGGGGGGGGGGGGATGAGTGGGTTGGGAGAGTGTGTTAAGGGGAGAGGGGGGATGGGTGGGTTGGGAGCGTGTGTCAAGGGAGAGGGGGATGAGTGATTTGGTAGAGTGTGTCAAGGAGAGAGGGGAATGAGTGGGTTGGGGCGTGTATCAAGTGCTGCTGCAATTGTTATTGTTGTCGGTTGTGGTGATAATGTTGGCTGGCTGACTGTTCCTCTCTCTGTGTGTGCGTGCGTGCATGGGCGCGCGCGGGCGCGCGAGTGTTTGTGCGAGTTTATGTGTGTGTGTGTGCATCTTCCATCTCTCTCTTCGTGTCTGTCTGTCTGTCTGTCACTCTCTCTCAGGTTATGTGTGTGCTTATTAGTTTAATCTTACAGACACCACTGCCAGAGAGAGAGAGAGAGAGAGAGAGAGAGAGAGAGAGAGACGGTGGATTGGGGTGGCTTCAACAGTGTGTATCTGTATGGATATGTTGGCCTATCTTTCATCTTCATATCGAAGGCACAGATTGATTAAATCGATAACAACTATATCACACACAAAAAAAAAACACACACAACGCGCCATCACTCCAATCACCGTCACATCAGCAGCACCAGCAAAATTTCACCAACACAACCAGCAACATCAAAATACCACCGCCACTGACAATCATACTCTTACAGTTAATTACCTGATTTGTTTCTACATTATGCAGACGGCAAAGAACTTGGCTGCATCGTGATGTGAAGCAGTGGCGGTTTGCAGTCCCTTCGTCCCTGTATTCTTCTCCGGCTCCCAACCAAGAGCGGAATGAAGAAGACGTCCACACTCCTCGCTCAATCTCCCCACCAATCAGCTTTCTCCATGCCATATACTACGGTTTGGTACGAGAGTTAGAACGAGACTTTTAAGACGCGTCGAACAACGAGCGTCAAAGTATGCTTCTTCTTTTTTTTTTTTTCTTTGGGGGGAGGGGGGGTGTTCAAATGAAGTGTCTGTTGTCGTCAGTTAACATTTTGTTGCGCGCGTACACAACTGGCTTGTGTTTGTTTGCAGATGTTGTGAGAACTAAAGAAGTCTTTGCATGCTACGTAACAACCTGTAACTAAGGGTGGTCTTCGGTTGGTTGCCTTGTTCGTTGAGTTGACGCAAGTACATGAACACCTTTTCTTTTATCCTTGAAAATGGAATGTGTGTTATCTTCATTTTGAGATTAAAAAGAAAGTTGGCATACACAAACAATACAACAACAAAAAATAATAAATCTGTACAAATGGTGAACTTGGGACTTCTTGCTTTGGAACATAGAAGATCGTTATTTGTGCTGGGTCTTCTCCATTGTTTGTTTTGATTTTGTTTTGTTTATTGTCTGTTTAGGTGTATTTAACTCGAGTATCTGATTTATTTTCCCTGAATTTTGCTATTTACCGAGTGTTTAACTTCAAGCATTGCCTCATCAGTTTGTTCTGGTTTTCTCTCCCGTGGTAAATTGATGTGCAATGATGAGTGGATTTGACTGCAGGTCTCAGTTGATCGATTGACTGCTCAGTAGTTTTTTCATCTTTAGTTGTTGTTGTTGCTGCTGTTGTTGTTTGGTTCTGACAGTGATATAATTCGTGCCTGTCGTTTTGCATTGAGATCAAACACGTTTTGCATTAAGATCAAACATCTTTTGCATAATGTTTAGTTTCGGTACTTGATTTTAAGTGGTTTATGTAATGACTGATGTTTACTTTTTTTTAGTCTGTCAGTTTATCAATTCACGGAGGAGATTGGCTGACTCTGGGTCTTACCAATATCGTTCTTGTTCTTGTTTTTGTACTTTTCTGTTTTTGTTTGGCTGATTTGAAGACATGCGTCGAAAGGATATTAGAACGCAAATCTGAACAGCCCAAGATGAAGAAGGATATTTTGAAATGTGTTGCTGTGATGCTTTGAAATGTATTACTGTGTTTCTCAAATGTATATGCATTCAAATGAGACCTGTCTTTGAGGCACAAGGTCGGCCACAGGTGTTGCGAAGGAAAGAGCTTAACGATGTGGATCCATGCTTCCCCTTGTGCCTCATTACAGGAAGGGAAGCCACTCTGTTCAACTTGACAGTCTGTGCTCTGATGGACACAGTTGTCTCCAGTGACATTTCTCGTGGACAACCTGATCCATTCCAACTGCCTACTCATCAGTCGAACACAAATGGAAATTCCATCGTGTCTTCGATGCTGATAGATTACTTGGCCGTTAATTAACGGTTATAATAATACAGATGAAGATCTAGATGGATTGATAAATATATAGATATCCAAGATACATCTCCCCTCTCTCTCTCTCTCTCTCTCTCTCTCTCTCTCTCAGTACTCTCATATTAATAGCGAATATCACTAAGCATACCTAAAACAGTCCTAACATCGATACAGTTCTGACATCACATGGCTAGCTGGATATACTTAAAGTAACAAAGATCTTATTCCTAAACGCATATCAACATTGACTGCTGGAACATTAGAAATAAACACCATGTCGAACATCAATAAAAGAAACGGAGGGGAGGGGTGGTGTTGGTGGAGGGGAGTAAGTAGGATGCGGGAGGGAGAGGAGGAGGGGGAGGGAATGTTCAAATTGTCAGTGTGAATAACACACAGGAAAACTCTGTTTTGACTAAATAGCGTTTGCATTCTGTTACAGGCACTGTAAAACTAAAATCAAAATGAATTCATCTTCTAGAATGATCTTAAGATTGCTTTAATTTTTTTTTTCTGTCCACCCACAGTAAGGATGTTCATGTGTCACAGAAACAACTGTTTAACTTACCGCAAAGGCAAGAACTGTGATCTTTTGGTTTTCTGTTTTGTTGTTGTTGTTGTTGCTGTTTTCAGAAAGAGTGTAGTGCATAATCATACATGTGAGCTGACATGAACGCCTTTCCATTTTGCAGCTCAACTCCATTTCCAATCAAAGAATGATTGGAGTTGAGGATGCAATTTTCATGACGATTTTGTTGGATTAGACAACACTGGCTCTGTCCATCCATGTAGAATATGGTGTGTGTGTGTGTGTGTGTGTGTGTGTGTGTGTGTGTGTGTGTGTGTGTGTGTGTGTGATATCTTTCACCTGGACATAGAGGGAAATTTGTATGTGTGCATTCATGTGTGTGTGTGTGTGTGTGTGTGTGTGTGTGTGTGTGTACAAGCACATATGTAAAGTAATTTACTCCTCGATTGTTCCTCGCGGCGGCGATTTCATTTTTGATTCACTGTTTCATACTTTTTTTTTGCCTGCCCCATCTTCAGTAGACCAACAGGAGGACTCGAGACGTTATCCTTTAACGCTGATCAAGGAGAATCATGCTGCAGCTGATGCTGTGGAGTTCCATTGTGGTCATAGACTACATGACAGGGCTGTTCTCAATACTACCTTCATAACATAGCCCGACACCTACCAAACTCGAGAGATGCATACACTTGCGACTTTGATAGAGAAATTGGAGCGCGACGCGACTTTCTGAGAAGTATTCATCAAGCATATGAAAACTGGCAATGTGGTCCCAGTTGTCGTTGGTTTTATTTTTTTTAATTTGAACGCATATACCATACTCAACTCTGAGCAGAAACCTCGAGGAGCCGTACCGTAAAATACTACACGTCAACAATAATGATAGGAATCGAACCCATGACTACCCCCGTCCGCCAGTCTGCGACACCAACCACAGTGGATGATATACGGTTTTCTATGCCGATTTTCACTGATGGACACTGTTTTCTTCCACTGGCCTGGATGGTGTGTCGTGTGTGATTTGATACGGTCCTATTGAATGAGGCCGCATGTGACCTACCCAGTCAACCCACCGATAAAATGACTGACCGGATGGAATTATCGTTAGATGGTTGATTCATGCACATTTTGCTAATTTATATATACACAGACATTATGATTGTTGTCAAATAGGTAGGGACACACACACACACACACACACACACACACCACTAAAATGAGAGAGCATCGCGTATGGTTGTTGTTGCTTTTGCAGTTCAACAAAGGTTTGACATCACGGATTTTTGAATAATTACAAAAGTATTGATTAATACATTTTACGATCTCATAGACAATATCATAACTGATTTTTTTTTTTTACGGAATGCTACATCAACTTGTTAATGATCACAAAGTATTGATTGAAGTATTTTAGTGTCTCACAGACCAATATGTGACCTAGTGTGAATGAGTGCATATGATGTAAGTTTGGTTGTTTTTTTTATGTGAAAGGAATTCCAAAATGAGGTGGGAACAGTAAACGTGAGTTCAAACAAGGGGAACAGTGA
>CM031611.1:33765783-33810328 GCA_018398815.1 Conus ventricosus | reverse complement strand
GGCAAAAGAGGCTTTGTGATGGCAGCTACGGCAGAGCAATCACGCAGACCTCAAAAAACAAGCCATATGCCCCCCCCCCCCCCCCTTTCCCGAATCCTTCATAGTGACACAAACCTTTACTAAAGAAAGGAACACACAAATTAAAGCGTTACATGAGCTTTTACCCCATCCAGGTGATTTTCGACAAAATGTTAGGGGCCCTCTTTTGGGGAAAGAGTAAAAAAACCCGAAGCAGTCATGTTCATTAAACCTCCGAGCTCCCCAGCAGTACAGAGGACTCAGTTTAAACCTTAAAGGCGTATGTAATGTTTGACAATCACAAGAGGAGACACGAAACAAGAATCCCAAAAAAAAAGCAGGCAATAGACCAATGTGGTTTTCTCGGGACGATAGAATTTTAAAAGTCTGCATGAAAACAAATTTTAAGTTGAGCCCCCCAATAAAACGGTTAGCCGCCTAAACTTTTCATTTTCATGTTCTGACTCCTGCCTGTCTTTTACATAAAAAAATTAAAAAACCTTGCAGGGCGTTTTCCCAGAGCCCCGTTGGCTACTATATAAAAACTTAGCGCAGCACATTGGCATCGATATAAAAAAAATTACTTGCAAAAAATATGAATTTTCCCTTCTTTTCTCACTGTTTTGTGCTTCTATTAACCCCCCCCCAAAAAATTGCCCTAACACCATTCATAGATTAATACGGTCGGACAATTAAGGCTAGTAATTTGCCTGGAACCCCGGGAACGAAGTTGTGAGGTTTTTATCCCAAGATGGGGAAACAGCAAAACAGAAAGTTTGGAAAGATTTGGAAAGGCAAAAAAACAAGACAAAATAAAAAAAAAACACACAAGTTCAGACACACCCCCCCGATCAGGGACTGGGACCAAGGATGAGTGAAGGTCAAAGACAAAAAAAAAGGAAGTAAACTGGTTTTTTAGAAGAAAATAAAACACGCTGGCCAAATTCAGGGAAACTACAAAAAGGGCAACAAGGGGAAATTGATGGTAAAAAAGCGCCTGAAAAGACGTCCAAAGAAGAAGACTGGGCCCCTTTTTGGACGTTTCGTTCTAAAATTTGGTAGGGCCCACTTTCATAAATGGTTAGCATCGTCCAGCCGAGCAAAATTTTACAGACTGGGGTAAACTCCCCACGTGAAAAATGCATGACATTTACTGGTCAACAAGGTGTTTCCCCATTGCTGACCGATCAAACTGTAGAATACACCCTGCCTATGATGAGCCAAACTCCAAAAAAAAAAAAAATTTAAAACGAGCACAAAAAAGGTTTGAACCCCCCCACGGGCACAACAACCTCAAACCAAGAGCCAGGCTCACAATGGAAATCTCGAAGTGTCAGTCGGGCCCCTAAGGGCCAAAACCCGTGTTCAGACTGTGTCAGTTGGCCCCAAACCGGCCAGAACAGTGTTCAGAAACTGTGTCATTTGGGCCCCTAAGGGCCGGAACAGGTTAAAGCGTGTGCCCGTCGGCCCCAAAACGGCCAAAAACAGTGTTCAGCACTGTGGGGTTCTGGCCCAAGGGGGCCAGAACAAGTTTCAGCAGTGTGTAAAGTTTAACGGAAAGGCCAGTGTTCGGGCAGTGGGGTAAAGTCGGGCCCCAAAGGGCCCAGAAAAGTTTTCACCCGTTTTGTCATTTCTGGCCTCAAAGGCCAAAAACAGTGCTCAGCAGTGTTACTTGCTGTAACGTAAAATGAAACCCCCAAAAACCCGTAGCCCTGCAGAAGACAGCCCAGCCCAAAAGAAAACTGACTGTTGTTTAATTTCCCAACCCAATGTTGCCTGGAAAGGGTGGCCAAAATGCCCCCAAGGGGAAAACCGGGCATCTCTAAACTGCGACCACTAAACAGGGGTTGATTAAAACACATCGGGTCGGCCGCTTGGCTCATGTGACATGAATTGACTGTCCGTGGGGGAAATTCCCAAAGTCCAGCTTTGTGGGGGGGAACGGTTAGGCTGTGATTGTAGCCCGGGACAAAAAGAGCAGCGTGAGTGCAATGCCACGGGTTTGTACGGTAGATGAGAAAATAAAAAAAAACCACACGCGCGCGGGGCGCACCCCACACACACACACAAAACACCCCCACCACACACACACACCCAAACACACACACAACACCCCACACCCCCACACACAACACCCCCACCCCCAAAAACCAGGGTTCTGAAGTCCGGGAAATTGTTTTTAATGCAGTTGAGAGAGCATCCTTGTTGATCCTATTTGCTTTCACAAAGGGGGAAAACAGTGACATTACAGGGAGCTGACCTTTGACTCTATTCACAAAATAACCAAGATAGCAGTTTTACAGCGGACAGTTGGTATGTGTTTTGTTTTTCCGAAGTGGCAGTCATGGAAAACCCAAACCCATGCCTCCCCCTTGGTGCATTGTGTCGTCCTTGGAAACCCCCCCCACTCTGAAAAATTTTGTTTACAGCTCACATGAGGGGCACTTAGGAAGCAAAAAAACCCCTTCTTACAAATGAGTTATCCCGGGGGGTTCAACGTTTTACCCCCCTCTAGGCCAAATTTCAACGGGAATAGTGTTTAAAATCCCTCAGTTCGATGAAGAACGAGTTTTTCCCCGCTAAACGATTCTACAGTCAGGCCCGTAAAGGGCCAAATGGTTTTTGATTCGGCTCCACACCAGACCCAGGTTCTGGAAATGGGCACCAAGCTTCTATCTGGGGGATACATGGCAATTGTACTGACCCATGGCCTATAACTATAGGCCAGGGACAGGAGGTGATGATTCACTGGTCTCTGGAGACAAACCACCGCAGGTAGACAAGACACCACGCCATATTTTGAGGCTGATGTCTTGATGGGTCTACGCCTTGTGCCCGTATGGAGGGATGGGGACCATATCAATTGGCCAAAGAGAAGTTTCTCTCAAAGAGATATGTCCAGGAGTCAGTGTGACGACAACAGCCAGTCCAACATTAATAGATTCTGTTCCCTTCTACTCTGTTTGTCTGTCGTCTGTCTGTCTGTCTGTCTCTCTCTCTCTCTCTCCCCTTTTCCCCTCTCTCTCTCTCTCTCTCTGTCTGTCTGTCTGTCTGTCTGTCTCTCTCTCTCTCTCTCTCTCTCTCCTCCTCCCCTCCTCTCTCTCTCTCTCTCTATTTCATGCTGATTTTTTTTCCTGATTACCACATGCCACCACACCACTGCACCTGCCTTCTCTTAAAAACACAACAAAAACTTCTACCACCAGATAATACCATCACAGTCAGGAGCTCAATTCCAGTATGATTTTACGATAAAACCCACTGGTGGTGAACAATTCCTCCTCTCCTTGACGTAAGCAAACGTGGGTCACATACACCTGGTGATTCAATCAGCTCTCCAGGAAATTCTACATCAAAAGAAAGCCCCTCCTCACACCACTTGAGTGATTAGTCAGCTAGTTGGGAGCTGTTACCGCACAAAATGTCGCCATTGCACACAATGTCACAATTGTGACATTTTGTGCCATTTGTGACATTTTGTGCAGTGAAGGACTGCACAAAATGGTCACAACTCACAGTTGTGACAATTTGTGCAACTATATCCCATTTTCGAATTCACGCTTGCACAAAATGTCACAACCTCTGTCAGTTTTGTTCGTCCACCACTTTCAAGAAAGCGAGAAGACTAAGTTCGTTCGTTCGTGTCCGTTTTGTTGCTTGTTGTTTGTTGTTTGTTGCTTTTGTTTGTTTGTTTGTTTGTTGTTGTTGTGTGTAAAAAAATTTCTCTTCCAGAAGCACTACAGTTAGAATACTTTCGTCCATACTATGCTTGGACATGCTGTAGTATATTACTATTACTATTATTATTATTATTCCCTGTTTGTTTGCGTGCGTAATGAGTGTTTGTATGTGTGCAAATTCAGTGCATGTTTGGTGTGTACACTGAAGTGTACCGAAGGATTGCATGTTACACGTTACGACCACCCCATGGTCATATGGAACCTATCCATGAAATATCTGCAATTTAGTCCACAAGCAACAGAGAGATGCTGTGTACAAAGACACAGACAGGGAGACAACCCGATAAAAATGTATACACACCTTATAAACCGAAGATAAAGACAAACAAAAAAAGAGGGGATAGAGGGAAACACACCAAGAGACAACACAGAAAAATAATGACATAATAAATCCAGAAGAGAGAGAGAGAGAGAGAGAGAGAGGGAGAGAGAGAGAGAGTGTGCGTGCGTGCGTGCGTGCGTGCGTGTAAAATATATATATTATATATATATGGGGTGTGTGTGTGTGTGTGTGTGGTGTGTGTGTGTTGTGTGTGTGTGTGTGTGTGTGTGTGTGTGGTAACGAAGAAAAAAGAAGAAGAAGAAGAGAGAAGAAGAAGAAAAGGAAGAAGAAGAAGAAGAAGAAGAAGAAGAAGAAGAAGAAGAAGGGACCTGCCTCCCCTGCCAGAAGAATCAATAAAATCCCGTGCTCTCTAAATGGAGAAAACAGCAAAAATGTATCTAAACTTGAATAAAAAAAAGGGAAAATTTATAAACACATGTGAAAATTACATACATATTATGCATAGTACGGATGTATATGAGAACATTTGCTGGAAACTAAAAAGTGCAAAAGAGACAGCATGCGAATCAAGACAAATCGTGTTTGTTTCTATTAGCTCATGAACCGACATGAGCCATTTTTGTCTGGGCTGTCACCTCGTAAACATGTCCCGGTGAATACAGACTAAAAGTATATATTATTATATAAAACTGAAAGTTATGAATTGCAAGCCAAATTGAAAAACGCAAAAAAACAAACAAAAAAGAAAAAAAGCAACAACAAAAAAGCATGGACATCACAGAGTATGTCTACCCATAATTCCACCACCCACACCCACACCCACCCCCCACACAGATAAGAGAGAGAGTGGTGAAAATTTTGCAGCAGTGATTTCAAAAAAGGCATACGGATGCACAAATTGTCACAATTGTGACATTTTGTGCAAAATTTTGTGCAAATTGGGGACAATTGTGCAGTGAATAACTGTACAAAATGTCACAGTGACATTTTGTGCAATGGTGACTTTTATGCGGTAACAGGAACCTCACCTACGCTATATCAGAAAGTCGTGTCCACACTAACGGGAGCCCTTCCTACTGCGGGGCTTGCATGTGTGACTCAAGGGACGGGCAGATGTGTATTCACGCTTTGGTGTTATCTGCAGAATCCTCCCCTGATTAGCGGAGGGCATTTCTCTGATGTAAACCACACCTGCACTACACCTCGTGCTTGCTACGCGAGATTATTCAATGGTAAGATCAGCCCATGTACACGACAACTAGGAAGACAGCAGAGTAGAAGGGGCGCTTTAATAAAATTGTTACCTGATTACATTTGATAGGGAGCTCGCCTTGACTCCTTCCACTAGATGACCGCACATTCCGCCTCTGACCGTGCTTCAGAACAATTGCACGACAAAAACACTAAACTTTTCAATATGTATGAAGTCCTACCCAAGTGACAATTTTAGAAGACTATGAGATGTGTCCTACAATAACCCAGTAATGATGGGGATTGTTAAGACCAGTCAGCTGACATATAACCTTTTAAAAAAAACTTTAAGGAAACCATAATGACATTCCAGCTCGAAGCAAGAAATCGGGATGCCAGATAGAGATTTGGGGAGCTGTTTTGTGCAAATTAAAGTATCCCACACAATCAATCGTTTGCCCCCTTTTTTCCGATCATATTATCTTGTTGACTGATAGAAGAAAGAACATCCGTTAGCCATATCCAGTGGACTTTCATATTCAGGGACGTCACCACTACCATCACCATAAAAGGGAACTGTAAAAGAGGGCAGGAAGTAAACAGAATCGTCAGAAACCATCGTCCAGCCTCAATCCCCAGAACGTTCGGGACATACTCTAGATCGGAATCAACGTCTAAGTGGCATCCGCAGTTATTTGGTGGGTTGATTCTAGCTCTCTTTGAGAAATGGGATGGGTTAGCCCAGTTCCTCATATTAGCAGAGGTGAGTGGTGTGATGAAAGAAATTGAAAAGAGGGAGATTTCCCATATTAGTGATTGCTCGAATCATAACTTAATAAAAAACTGGAAGAATGTTGATAAAGTATGATCAAATGATATAAAATATTGTTCAGCCATACTGCATTGTCTCTGATACCGTGTGATTCCGTAAAAACTATCTTTTTGAATTTATTCATTCTTCCTAATTGACTACTTCGTGTTTAATTTTTCTTCGGTTGATATTTGTACCTGGATTCTAATGTTGATAAAAATTTATCTGTTGGCAAAAGCATGTTTATATAACACTCATAGCTCCGCACGACAGTAATTAGGCATACTCTCTGAGTACACGAGTAACAGTAAGAAAAAAAATCGATCAACATATTTTCTATATGGGTTTGCCTAACTTTTAGCCTCTGGTGTGAATATCCGCTTCCTGGAAAACAAATCTCTAAAATCTACCCTCCACGCTCACATACAGTAAATATATTTGGTTGTCTGATGTCTGAACATGTGCATATGTATCGGCATATAAAAATTTATGGTTGTATGCATGTGCGCGTGCATCTGACTTAAAAAAAACATCTAGATCCAGAAGCGTTCAGGGAGAAAATAAAGAAAAGTAACAATTGTCTGGCAGACTTGTTTGGGAACATTTGTGCTACAAAAATTAGTTATTTCTGCGAGCTCCAATAAAGAAACTGAAAATCAAAACAATTTGTTTGGTATTTTAGAAATACAGAAATCCGTCCAAACAAACAAACAAAACAAAAAATCAAACAAACAAACAAACAAACAAACAAACAAACAAAAAAAAAAACCCGCAGAGGAACGACCAGGGGTGCCCCGTATCATATCAGGAACTCCACAATAGAAGTAAAATATATCACTAAAACAACCCATGACCATCCTTCCTGGACAAAATCGCCCGCGTAGTAACACTCCAAAACCAGGATGATTCTTTCTTTGAGGCAATGGCTTACCGCACCTGTCGATCTTTGCATAATGTTTCAAAGGGGTTCAACCATGTTTGGGTTTTTGTACAAGGCTAGAAGTGACTAACGCTCGCCATCTGTCGTACAGGAGACGCTGGATCTTTGAAATTTAAACTCCATTTTTCGACAGCAGTCATATGTCTAAAGCCATGTCTCCCGTTCAACGCCAATGATGTCACTAACAGCACGTTTACTCTTCAAAAGGCGCAGGGCACTGAGGAGCTCAAAGGAGGGTGATGTGACAACCATCTACGCCCTCAATGACACTTGGGGCTTCATGACCGACTTTCCAGCCACACAAACACATCATAACCGTATGCGAGTGAAGATGTCTTGTGGCTACTCAGAGTTACCGCCACTTTGGATTCGTGGGTGCCCCCCTTTTTGTTCACTGGAATCTTCCCCAACAAATCTGATAATCATGGTAATGTTGAGCAAACACTTCCGACATATGTCTACGTCATTCTACATGGTTGTTAACGCTGTTCTGGACACCAACAATTGGTCATACCCCTACCTGCGCACTATTGTACGTCAATTTCCCTTATGTGAGTTCTGATTAACCTTCATTGATAGGCATTCATGTTGGTCTGTTCCCCCCTCTCTTTCTCCTCTCTCCTTTTCTCTCTCTTTTCTCTCTCTCTCTCTCTCTCTCTCTCTCTTCCCCCCTCACACACGCACGCGTACACAGCCAATTTCCCTCTATTATTGACTGATTCCAGGCTTCCTACATTGTCTCTCATTTTTCAAGTTTTTGTTTTTATCTTCAGCCGCGCCCCCTCTTCCATCATTCTTTCTTTCTCTGACCTGTGATCAAGACTGTCGGGTAAGCCACCCTCATAAGTTCTGGCTGTGTATGGTGTTGGAAAATGCTTCCATCAGCTGGTGAGGGTGTTCTCACAGGTTGGTGAGTGATGTTCTCACCAGTCGTGTATGGCCTCACTCCACTCTTGTGTTGAGTCTCAACTCAGGTGGTGTGTTGTTAATTTTGACCGCTTATGATTTGTCTTCCCAAAGCAGTTTCTTGGTAACTTGTTATCACCATGCGTTACTGGGGGGGGGGGGGGGGGGGGGGGGGGGGGGGGGGGGGGGGAGGGGGGGGGTTCCTGTTGTGTGTGTCTGTGGTGTGTCCCCACAACACGGTCTGGTCTCTTTTTGCCAGGCTGCGTGTTGTTGGGCCCCGATATTCCAGTGCGGTGTCTCTTTCCCAAAATACACGCAACTGCACTCCTACATTGTTCCCAAAGTCACACCTTCTCTTTTCAATTCCCCCTTCCCCCCTCCACACACCATGCAATTTTTTCTGTGCTGCATCTAGGTCGTTTTTATGTCTAGTTTTGAAGTCCTTTACCGTCTTCCGATCTTTCCACAACTTTTATCTTTTGGTTGACTCTTTATTACACCTGGTACTTTTCCCCTGCTGAAGTGTGGGGTTGATGGACAAAAATCAATGTCTTTTTCCCCCCTTTCTTGTACCAGTTTCTTTTTGTTCTTCTCTTTTTCTTTCTGCTGTTCTTTGCCATGGGTTTTTGGGGCGTACAGGGCTGTTCCCATTTTCCCATCTTTTTCTTTTTAGAGTTGTACGCCTTCAGTGCCGATCTCACACCTCTTCCCTGAACCTTTTATCATAGTGGGAAACGTGGGCTTTTCATGTTTTCGTTCACATGATTGTGGTAATCTCCACGGGAGGTCGGGGCTGCATCTCAACGGGATCGTAAGATTTTTTGTGCTATCACAGTTTCCTTGTCTCTCCATGGCATTGCCGATCTTGCGTCTACAACCGCTCTGGTTCCACCTCTTTGTAATAGTACTCATTTTTATTTGGTTTTTGTCCCCTTTTTCCCTCCCAAACCAAATAATCTGATACTTTTACAAAGAGGGGGAAACCAAAGTTAATTTCTTCTTTTTTATTTTTGGGAATAAACACGCTTGTGAGAAGGCCGCTAATAGAGTTAAAAACGCTTTCATTTTATTGTTAATTCGTAGCATTTGTCTGCATATTTTTTTTTATAAGAAAGACTGGCATGAATTGGAGAAAATTGAAATTCTATGGCGAATGACGTACCAATATGCTAAAATCAATCATTTGAAGTTTTGTATTTCTGGGATTCATTTTCGCGATAAAAATAAGCTTCCCAAAAAGACTATCTAACTTATTATTTAGTTACTTTCTTACCTTAGTAAATGATAATTTAAAAGTGTAAATTCCCTTCTCAATACTTTGATGCCCTTTAAAGAAAAGATATCACAAAACTTTGTTGGCCATGCTTTTTCAAAGCCAGATCGTCTGAACTATTGTCAGGAGTTGAACTTTCTATATTTTAAACACAAGGATGCGCTTTCCATAACATAATACAAAGGACAACGCCCCAAAAATTCCCGCTCCTGAAAATGCCATCCTGTTTAACCAAACCCAGCCTCAGTGAGAAAAACAAATATATTATTCAAACACATTGATAAACGACCATTTGGGAATTTTGTTTCTCAGTTTTTGTCCCCAATACCCCTCCCAAAAACCACCCATAATCAAAAAACCTTACTCAGTTTTTTCACAGAGCTCAGGGATGTTTGTATTAGGGATAGGTTTTCATTCTGTCTCAAATTTTTGGATTCACACAACGTGGAGACGAGAAGAACGTCCCAACGTCTATCAGTTCCCCAACGTGGGAAAAAAATGGCTACAACGGGTCCCAAGTCAGGGAAGGGTATCCAACGGTTCCCTTTTCTGAAAAAAGGTGACTACCCTTTGCAGACGAAGGGAATGTGGTTAGCTTTCAACCTCCTCCTCACGACCCGTCATTTAGAGGAGATAGTAACCTGTCCTCACGTCCCTGTCTTCTGAAGGTGGTGATCAAACAGAATAACAAAGCCCTGGAAGGTTACCCTGTTAAGTAACGATCGGGTATGCACATGACACAAAATTTGGTCTTAAAGATAACAACTATCCGAACCATAGAGATGTAATAAGCATTGCTACAGCATTCGTTTACAGCTGTCCGACGAACAAACTAACTCAGCCTGAAACCTGCTAGGCCAGGTGAAGATTCTAGAACTAAGCGTAGGTCGAAAGATCAGCTCCACATGTACAAATATGAATGTTTTGGAAATATTGATTTGAAGTTTAATACAAGACTTTAAAAGAAAATCTTTTCTCTTTCCAAATGGATAGTTGCAGTCTAGCCCATTGAAAAAAAGCTATGTAACACGCAATCAAAAGTTTATGAGACAATTTGTATACCACGCTAAAAGATTCAACTCGACAACTTACATAATTCTACAGATTGCTTCTAAAGCGAGGAGAACGATGTTACTTCCCTTCGCCTGACACTCTTATTGGTAAAACCACAAATAACCCATGTTTGATTTTTCACAATCAATTCTTGCACAACGAATCAAAACCAATTATTGTTTTCTGAAGACTGATATTTGCTCTTTGGGTTTGTCTAATCACTAAAAGCAAATCATGTTTAAAAAAAACAGACACCCTCTCAACTTATAACATTTCGGTTTTTAATCGTGGAATAACTTGGTGGAAATTGGAAACAAGGGCGAAAGCAGAATCACTGGCTGAAAGTATCATGGACCAAAAACGTGGTGATTTTTTTTTTTAGTTTGGAGCGCTCAGGCAGGTGTTTGAGATTTTTGTCTCGCTTGCAAGTAATTCTTTGTTTGTTTCGGAGGCAGGTTTTTTCATCTTCTAGTGTGTGCCAGTTCGACTTGAGGATCCTTTAGATGCGGAGGGTGTGTGGATGAAAGAGGAGGCAAGCGGGGGCCTGTCTGTTTTCTTTGAAGCCCGGCTTCAACCCAGATGTTACAGACACAGCTGTGATGCAGCTGAGAGCATTTGACGGTACTGGGGTATCCACTGCTTGTAGTAAGAAATCTTCACAGCAGAGACGATGCAGGCGGAGGAATTCAGTGAAAGGAATGCTGTTATGTAGGGAGGGGGGTCGAAGATGTGAGTCCAGGTATGAATGTGTGTCAGTGGATTGCAGAAAACGGGTTTTGAGCATCCAAACTCAGAGAGAAAGGGAGATGTCCCCGGAAGTCGAATGATTCGAAATGGTGCATGCAAACTAAATAAATGAATGAAAGGCGTGAAAAAGCTAAGGAAAGTGTGAAGGTTTTTGTCACACTGTCACTTTTGCACACGCGCATTCATGACAGCATTTACTCCATACGCACACGCAATCTTTCCAATCAAACCCAAAAGGTGCACTACCGAATGTTTTTTTCTTTCTCCCCCTCTCCTTCGGGAAAACACTTTTCTAAATCACATCAAACACGTTATAAACAAATTTTATACTGTAGCACTCTTTCCACTGAGAGGCAAACTATCTCACTCAAGACTTCATAAAGTCACGGCCTCCACACAACATTGGCCCACAAACTCCAGACCAGGGAAAAAAAAGTGATTCTTTCACTCCTTGATGCAAAGCCTGCATCAAACACAATTCTTCATACTATCATGATTCCCCCGTCTCTCTCAGACATCATCTCGCCCCCTCGATTTCTCCCGTCCTGGAATATGACTTCCGACTCCTCTCCCTCGACTCTTCTTGTCACTGGAGAGATGAGTTCCAACTCCTCTCCCTCGTCTTCCCTGTCCCTGGAGAGATGACGAGTTCCCGACTCCTCTCCCTGGAGTCCTTTAAATTTCCTGGGGCTGCCTACCGTGTGTTCCCCACACCAGGGGCATCTTCAACCACCTCACGGGGTAAAGGTAAAGGGTGAAGGGCGAGGGGTAAAAGGGTGAAGGGCTGGTAATGACTGGTCAGCAGAGAGGACCAACGTCCTGACAGGTTCGAGTCTCTAGGCCATCTGCTGGGTTAAAACTGATTCTTTCCTCCCTCCTCCTAGTGAGTGCATACTCACAATTATTTGGGGACCCCCGCTACACTAGTCAAGCCCATGAATATTCTTCCTTTTCCGTTGTGGCATGGGGAAATGATTCATATCCCTAACTACATGTGATGGAGCGTCACATGCCTTGATGTGAGGCACGTCACATGACACCCCCCATCCTGGGATGAAAAAATTTTCTCCAGAAAATTTTTAAAGGAATAATACAACTTCACTTTAAACCATCTTCAGCCATGAATCTCAAAATGTGTAACCATCACACATGATTCACCAAATTAATAATCAACGATAAATCAATCACATGAATCCACCATAAATAGCATATTTTTAAACTTTCAGTCTTTCTAAAAAAAAAAAATACATAATTGATCACCACATCTCACAAAATACATTTCACAAATTACATGGATAAAACAACTAGGGATATTAACAATTCAAAGTACAAATTGTGTTTATAAATTAAGATGTGAAGCACATATTTTCCCTTGATCTTTGTCTCACATCCTGTGTTTTCAAAACCCTCATGAAATGAGAATATTTCCAAGTGTAAATGTTTCTCAATAGACATGTAAACAAAATAAACATATTTTTTTAAAACAGTTTTTTCCCACATGTAATGTCATAGTCCATTGAAAAGCCCACATGCTTTCCATTGTTGACAGTGCCAAATGAAAACAATTGGTTTGTCTCATTGCACAATCAAAACATGTGTATAACATTTCTAAAGGGTAATTTGCTCATCACACTACATATATATTCATCTTCACAAGCAAGTTAGACAAAATATTTACATGATGATTTTTCATTGTTTACGAAAGAATAAAGCAAAGAATAGATATGTAATACCTCAAATCAAGTATTTTTTTTGCTTGTAAAACATAATAGTCCCTTCAACAACCCAAAATTATGCATAAATACACTTGATTTAAATCGTCAGTAGCAACAATGCACTGTCAAATTGAAAGGCATCGGGTGGTCTGTTCCCCCCTCTCTTTCTCTCTCTCCTCTCTCTCTCTCTCCTCCTCTCTCCCCTCCTCCTCTCTCCTCTCTCTCTCTCTCTCCCCTCCCCCGTACACACACGCACGCGTACACAGCCAATTTTCCCTCTATTATTGACTGATTCCAGGGTTCCTACATTGTCTTCTCATTTTTCAAAGTTTTTGTTTTATCTTCAGCCGCGCCACTCTTTCCCTCATTCTTTCTTTCTCTGACCTGTGATCAAGACTTGTCGGGTAAGCCACCCCTCATAAATCTGGCTGTGTATGGTGTTGGAAAACGCTTCCATCAGCTGGTGAGTGGTGTTTCTCACAGGGTTTTGGGGAGTGATGTTCTCACCAGTCGTGTATGGCCCACTCCTCTCTTGTGTTGATCTCAACTCAGGTGGTGTGTTGTTAATTTTGACAGCTTCAGTGATTTGTCTTCCCAAAGCAGTTTCCCTTTGGGAACTTGTTATCCCCATGCTGTACTGGGGGGGGGGGGGGGGGGGGGGGGGGGGGGGGGGGGGGGGGGGGGGGGAAGGGGGGGGTTCACTGTTGCTGTGTGTCTGTCTGTGTGCGCCACAACACGATCTGTCTCTCTTTGCCAGGGCTGTCAGTGTTTTTGGCCTCGATAGTGTCCATGCTGCTGTCTCTCCAACATACACGAAAACTGCACTCACACATTTGATCCAATGTCACCCTTCTCTTCGCAATTCCCCTTCCCTCCCCACACACCAGCAATTCTTTCTGTGCGCATTAGGCGTTTGTATGGATCTGAGTTTTTGTAAGTGCTTTTGAGTTTCCCTGATCTTTCCACAATTTTTTTCTTTGGGTTTGTACTCTTTTTTAACATCCTGGTATCTTTTCCCTCACTGAAGTGGGGGTTGATGGTAAAAAAAATCACTGTCTTGCCCCCTCCTTTTTTGTACCAAACCCTTCTTTTTTGTTTTTTCTCTCTTCTTTCTGTCGTTCTTTGCAGGTTTTTTGGGTCTGTACAGTGGTTTCCCTTCCTATTTTTCCCTTTTTTATAGATTTGACGCATTCAGTCCCGATCTCCAACCTTTCCCCCTGAACCTTTCATCTAGTGGGAAAAGGGAGTCTTTTCATGTATTCGTTCACATGCATTTTGGGAATGCTCCACGGGGGTCTGGGCTGCATCTCAACAGGACAAGATTTCTTGTCTATCCGTTCTCTTTTTCTCTCCAGGGATTTCCGACTTGCGTCTCAACCGCCTTGGGTTCCCCCTCTTTGTAATTACTCATGCATTATTTGGCTTTGTCCTCCCTTTTCCCCCAAGCCCAAAAAAGCATGAGTACTATTACAAAGAGGGGGCAACCAATTTAAAATTTCTTCTTTGTTTATGTTGGAATAAACACGCTTGTGGGAAAAGGGGCCCCTAATAGAGTTAAAAACGTTTCATTCTATTTTAAAATTTTGTACATTTGTCTGCATATGTTTTTCATAAGAAAAGACTGGGGATGAATTGGTGAAAAATTTATAATATCTTGGGGAATGACGTACCAATATGCTAAAATTATCATTTTAAGTTTTGATTTCTGGATTCATTTCGCTGATAAAATATAACTTCCCCCGAGAATACATATCTAACTTAATTTTTTTAGTTTCATTTCTTTACCCCAGTAAATGTAATCAAAAGTGTAAATGGCTTTCAATACTTTGATGCCATTTAAAGAATTGATTCACAACTTTTTGGGGCTTTGTCAAAGCCTGATCGTCTAACTATTGTAGCGGAGTTGAACTTAATATTTTAAACCAATGGGGGCGCTTTCCAGTTTAAACAATACAACAAAGGACAACAGCCCCAAAAACCTGTCTCCTGAAAATATGCCCTCCTGTTTAACCCAACCTAGTCTCTCAGTGAGAGAAAAAAAAATGATATTATTCAATCACACTTTATAAACGACCATTTGGAATTTTGTTTCTCAGTTTTTGCCACCCATACCCATCCCGAAGCCCACTCATATATTCAAAACCAATGACTCAGTTTTTTTGCACAGAGCTAAATGGGTTTGTATTAGGGATGAGCACAAAAACTGGGGAGACGTAGAAGGGAACGCCCAACCATCGCCCTTTCATTTCCCCCAAAAACGTGGGAAAAAAGGGGGGCTACAAACGTGGTCCCAACGTCGGAAAAGGGGGTATCCAAGGGTTCCCCTTTTCTGAAAAAAGGTGACCCCCTTATCGCGGGCAAAGGGAAATTTGGGGTTTGGGCTTAAAGCCTCCCCCCGGGGGCCCCTCGTCTTTTTGGGGGAAATGAACACCTGTCCTCACGCCCCATATTCTGAAGGGGTGATAAAACCAATAAAAAACCCTTTGGAAGGTTCCCCTTTTTTAATTTAAACGTGGAATGCACATGACAAAAAAATTTGGGTTTTAAAGTTTAAAAACTATCCAAACCATAGAGATTAATAACATTGCTACACCCTTTCGTTTACAGCTGTCCAAACGAAAAAACAAACCCCAGCCTGAAACCTGCTAGGCCAGGGAAAAGGGATTTAAACTAGCGAGGTCAAAAGATCAGCCCCCAAAAGTACAACAAAATGAAGGGTTTGGAATATTTTTTTGGTTTTAAATTTAAAAGCCCTTTTTAAAAAAAATTTCTTTCCCTTTCCAAAGGTTAGTTTCGCCCTACCCCATTTAAAAAAAGCTATGTAACCCCAAAATTTAAAAAAGCTAAGACAATTTGAAATACCACGCTAAAAGATTCAACGGACAAACTTACAAAAATTCATACAGATTGCTTCTAAAGCGAGGGAGAACGATTTTAATTTCCCCTTTGCCTGCCACTCTTTTTGGGAAAAACCCACAAAAAAACCCCAATTTTTGATGTTCAAAAATAAATTTCTTGCACAAAAAATATATCCATTTTATGTTTTCAAAAGACTGATTTTGCCTTTGGGTTTTTTCTAATCACTAAAGAAAATCATTTTAAAAAAAAACAGCACCCTTTCAACTTAAAACCTTTGGGTTTTTTTCAATCGGGGGAAATGAACTTTGGTGAAATTGAAAAAAAAAAAAAAAAAGGGGCAAAAGCAGAATCCTGGCTGAAAAGTATCATCCCCAAAGCGTGGTAAATTTTTTATTTAGTTTGGAGCGTCAGGCAGGTGTTTGAGATTTTTGTCTCGTTTCCCAATAATTTTTAGTTTTTTGTTTCGGGGGCGGGTTTTTATCCTTCTAGTGTGTGCCAGTTCGATTTTGAGGATCCTTTGGGAATGGGGAGGGGGGTGGAGGAAAGAGGAGGCAAGCGGTGGGCCTCTTTTTTCTTTAAAGCCCGGCTTCAAACCCAGATGTTCAGACACAGTTTGTGAATTCCCCAGGTTTGAGAGCTTTGGGACGGTATTGGGGGAACCCACTGCTTGTATTTAAGAAATTTCACGGGGGGGGAGAGGGGGAAAGGGGGGCAGGGGAAAATTTCAGGGGAAGGGAAGGGGCTTTTGTAGGTGGGGGGGGTTCGGAAGATGTGTAGCCCGGGTATGAATGGGTGTCGTGGAAAGAAAACGGGTTTTGAGCACCCAAACCCCAGGGGAAGGAAAGGGAAGATGTCCGGGAAATTCAAAATGTTTGGGAAAGGGTTGCAGGGCAAACTAAATAAAAAAAAGAAAGGCGTGAAGAAAGCAAGGAAAGTGTAAAGGGTTTTTTTTGTAAACACGTCCCCTTTTGCCCCCAGCGCATTCATGACAGCATTTCCCCAAATAGCACACGAAATTCTTTCCAATAAACCCCAAAAGGGCACTCCCCAAAATTTTTTTTTCCTTCCCCCCCTCTCCTTCGGGAAAACATTTTACAAAATCACATAAAACCCACGTAAAAACCCCAAATTTTATCCCTGTAGCACTCTTTCCACTGGGGGAAAACCCTACCCTCACTAAAGGACTTCAAAAAGTCACGGCCTCCAAAACAACTTTGGGCCCCCACAAATTTCCAGACCGGGAAAAATAAGTGTTTTCTTTCCCTTCCCTTTGCAAAAGCCTGCTCAAACAAAATTTTCTTCATACTATCATGATTTCCCTGTCCTCTCGGGACTTTCATCCCCCCCCCTCGTTTCCCCCGTCCTGGAGATAGGGACTTCCGACTCCTTCCCCTCGACCTTCTTGAACTGGAGAAAAGATTTTCCAACTCCTCTCCCTCCTTCCCCCTGTCCCTGGAGAGATGACGATTTCCCCTTTTCCTCCCCCCCTGGAGTCCTTTTTTCCCGGGCTGCCTACCGGTGTTTTCCCCCCACCAGGGCCCACCCAAACCCCCCTCACGGGGGGGAAAGGTAAAAAGGGTGAAGGGCAAAGGGGGTAAAAGGGTAAAAGGGCTGGAAGGGACTGGCCGCAGAGAGGACCAACGTCCGGGAAAACAAGGTTCGAGTCTCTGGGCCATCTGCGGGTTTTAAAACTGATTTTTTCCCTCCCTCCCCCTAGTAAAGTGCATCTAAAATTTAAATTTGGGCCGCCGCTACACTATTTCAAGAAACATGAAATTTTTTTCCTTTTCCGTTGGGGCCCGGGGGGGAAAAGATTCTTTCCCCCAAAACCCCCATTGATGGGCGTCACATCCCTTAAAAGGTGAGGAACGTCACGACCCCCCCCCCATCCTGGGAAGGGAAAAAATTTTTCTCCAAAAAATTTTTTTAAAGGATATACAACTTCACTTAAACAATCTTCAGCCAAAGAATCCAAAATGTGAAAACCCAAACCACATGTTTTTTCCCCAAAAATTAATAACCAACGAATAGAATCAATAAACCCTGATCCACCAAAAAAAGCATATTTCAAATTTTCCAGTTTTTCCCTAAAAAAAAAATACATAATTGATCCCCCAAAACTCAAAAAATTTTTTTCCAAAAATTTAAAAAGATAAAAAAACGGGGATTTTAAAATTTAAAAATTTAACCTTTGGGTTTTTATATTTAAAGGGTTTAAAAAGCCCCATTTTTTCCCTTGATCTTTGCTCAAAACCTGTGTTTAAAAACCCCAGGGAAAATGAAATATTTCCAAGTGAAAATGTTTCTAAATAGACATGAAAAACAAAATAAACATAGTTTTTAAAACATTTTTTTTTTTCCCACATGTAATGCATAGCCCCTTGAAAAGTCACATGCTTTCCATTTTTGGGCCAGTGAAAAAAGAAAAAAATTTGGGGTTTGTCTCATTGCACATAAAAAACATTGGTCTATACATTTCAAAAGGGGAAAATTGGGCTCAAACACATACATA
This sequence comes from Conus ventricosus, assembly GCA_018398815.1. NCBI lineage: Eukaryota > Metazoa > Mollusca > Gastropoda > Neogastropoda > Conidae > Conus > Conus ventricosus. The sequence goes on along the minus strand of CM031611.1, from coordinate 33,792,280 downwards.
ATTTTCCCTCTTCCCAAAAGGGGAAATAAATAGTAAAAGTTTGTTTTTTTTCATTGTTTACGAAAGAAAAAACCCCAAAAAAATAGATAGTAAAACCTCAAATCAATAGTTTTTGGTTGAAAAACATAAACCCCCTTTCAACAAGAAAATTTAAAAGCTTTAAATACCATTTGTTTTAAAATTTTTCCGTCAGTAGAAAAACAATGCACTTCAAATGTGTAAACCCCAAAAAACCGCCCCCCAAGGACAAAAAAAATATTTCCCTTGAAGACATTTACATTTGTCCATGAATTTTTCAACACGTGAAAATAAATCTGCCATGCCCATTTTGTGTTCCGGGCACGGGTTCAAAGGAAAATTGGGAAATTTCCCGCAATGCCAAAGCCCATTTTAAATTTAATCCTGTGTTCGTATTCTTGCGATTTCAAGAACGTCAGGGGGCCTTTTGTCACCTGAAACCAAAAACTTTTTTCCATTTCAAAAACCTTTGGCAACCTAAACTTTGCCCATCCCAATACCCAAGCACTTTTCTCCGGGGGAAAGAAATTTCTCTTGGTCTTTGAAAACTTTTTAACGCGAAATTGCCCCGGGATGTAACAAAGCACTTTTTTCCTGCAACAGTACCGTCCCTTTCCTTTGGAACGGGTATCAGTTCCCCAAAATAAAGTCTTCGAGAGGGAGGGTAACAAAAAAACCCAAAATGATTTGAGGGTTTTTCTGAACACACCCCCCAAACCCTTTTTGGCACTCTCAGACCACACAATATTTTGTTTTTTCCGCCCCTTTTTCGTCAGTTCACAAAGTCGGGGACGCAAAGTGGGGTACATATGTCTATAGAAAGGGAAAACCCAATCCGATGAGTGCCCTATCTGTTTTTTTGTAGGGGGTTTAAGTAAAGATAAAACTTTTCCATTTTCTTTCCTTCGGCATCTTTTTTTCCCACTGAAAAAAATTGTGCCCAAAAAAAAATTTCGGGGGAGTTTGAAAACGGCACGAATTTTGGATGGTCTTGCAGTCAACCCAAAACATCGAGCTGGAAAAAAACCGCTCCCCCGTTAAAAAGGGAAAGGTCACCCCATGTTTTTGGCCCAGCCAACAAAAGGGTGGGGCAAAAAAAGGGACGGCCCCCACATCCAGGGAGTTTCAGGGCTCGAAACATTCTACCCAAAAGGAAGCGGGGGAAATTTGAAAACCAAATGGAAAATTTTGCCCTTTTGGAAAAGCCCCAAAAGGTTTTTTAAAAATTTGCTGCCCTTTTCCTTGTCAGTTTTCAGCCATTGGAATCGCCATTTCCCTTTAGTCAAGTCTATTTTCCCAAAAAAATTTTTATTTTTTTTTTTCCCTTTTTTTCCTGAAGCTGAAAACAGAAGTTCTTCAATGCCCGGGGATGGGCTGGGCATGAACACGGTGATCTTATTTAAATTTTCCCTTTAAACATGCAAAAAACGAAACCGATCCATCGGGTTTTGTCCCCAATACAACGGGGTGAGCTGAAGGGAGATGAAAGAAGGTTCTATGACCTTTTAAACCCCCGCTTTAAATTTGATTTTTTTCTCCCCGAAAACCTCCTTTTTGCAAATGGGGGGGTAGGGTTTCTGGTTCGCACTGGTATTCAGTATTTAAAACTGAATAAAAGGGGTTTAAAATTCCCAGCCCTGTACCGGGGTATCTTCAAAAAAATCCGGAAAGTCTTTCAAAATTTCTTTGAGCTGTTCTGTTTACTTAAAGAAAAAACCCATTCAAAAATTTAAACCTCATCATGGGTTTCACCTTTAAACCAGCAGGGGGAAAGGGGGCCCAACATCATCGGGCACTGGTGATAAAAACCCATCCTAAAATTTGCTGTTTTAAAAACCTTTTGATCTGTCCCTGAAAGGGTAAACATTGGGTAAAAAATTCATCATGAAAATGTCTGTCTGTTGACATCAGTTTCACACAGGACATATCCCCTAAACTGACTGGTTGATGGCAACTTTTGTACGTTCAACATACTTCTTCAACATGTTCCCATAAAATTCCCTTTCAGGTTTCCCATTTTGATTTTTAAAATTTAAAACTGCAAAAATTTTTTTCAAACCCCCCTGAAAAAGGCCCCTTTTTCCACAAAAACACGAACTTTTTTAAAGTTCATAAAGGTAATCCCAGGATTTTAAACCCCCTACCCTAAAGGGAACGTCCTTTGCTTTTCTGTTGCAAAGCCCTTGTACCCATAAGTTTTTCAATAGCTGATTTGTTGAGCAAGCTCACTGCATCCTTCAAACTTTAAGCAGTTCAAAAACCCCCCGGGGTTTTGGGTTAAAACAATCAGTCGGGGAAATGTCCTCTTTTTCGTCCTTGTGCATCAAAAAGACCCAAAAGGCCCCCTTTGGTAAAGTGCCCCCCGGCCCCAAAAGGTAAAAAACCCGCGTTTCGTTGGGGGCTTTTCCTGTTTTCAAAAGCAAAGCCGGTTGAAACGATCCCATTCAGGGGGTTCCCCTGCCTTGAAACCCCTTTCTAAACCCAGGACTTAAACGTTCCTTTTAAAAAAGGGTTCAACCATCCATTCGTTTGGGGGGTTTTGATAGGCGGGGTTTAAAAAAGGAAGAGATTGACAACAGTCTGAAAATTTTCTCTAAAGAGATCAAAAAAAAATTGCTTTTCCACAATCCGGGGAAAAATTTCGTCTGGAAAAACCCACTCTGAAAAAATCGCAAGTAAAGCTTCAGCGACAGACACTGATAAATTTTTTCTTCAGTGGAATCGTTTTCTGGATCCCTTGTCGCTGTATCCCCCAAAAGTAAAGTTTATAGCGAACCCCCAGAAAAACCAGTGGTAAAGGCCCAAAAAAAGAAAATTTAGCCCCCCTCCAAAAATGGGACGGAAATGAGGGGCATTTTGTGCAAAGGTGACATGGGACCCCCCCTTTCTGAGTTTGTTTTTTGGGCAGAGTTCCATAAGGGGCAGAATTCTTTTTAACTTCCTTTTTTAAAACCCCGGGCCAAATTTAAAAAAGAATCAAGAACTCTTTTGTGTTCTTTGATCCCACATTTGGCCCAAAAACAATGCATCAGAGCCTTTGTGTAGCCTTCTCTCTAAGTGGTTTTTGGAACGAAAACTTGTTTGTTTTCCTGTCCAGGTACATACCTGTAGAGAATGTCAGTTTTCCAGAAATTACTTGGGTTTGTCCGTTAGTTTGTCCCTTTACATCTGTTTTCCCAGCAGAAAGTACCGTCGTCCCGCCCTCGTCTTTTTCCCTTTGCTTTTCTTTTAGATCATCGGGGGGTTAAATGGGAGTTAATCCATTTTTGGGAGACTTTTGGGGCGGCTTGTACCCTTTTCCCCTGCCCAAGATGTCTGATTTTTTCCTCACAAGAAAAGGAAAAAAACGACCCTCCAGCACCCCCATGTCCTGTAAGCGAAAACCTGGCAAATTCCCCAAAGATCAAGTCGAAAGAGGGGTTTAAATCAATGCCACAGGGGGTAAAAAACCGGGGAGAAACGGGTTTTCGCCCAAAAAATTTTCCCCCCACGGAAACTTTTCAATTGCCTCCAAACGACCTACATTTTGGACAGTGTTGAGATCGGGTTTTGAAGCACGAAAAGTTTTCCGTACCCCAGCGGTGGGGCCCCCAGGTCTCGAAAAACCCAAAGCCTGAAAATCCTTTGAGGCTCCGTTTTTAACCCCAACCATCAACACTTGTTTTTGGGGGGCCAAAACAAGGCCTTCTTCACAATCAGGGGAGTTTAATGCGGGTTTTGAATCTTTTGGGTTTAAAAAAGGGGCAATTTTTCCTCAAAGGGGAATTTCCCCTCACAAAAAAAAACATCGCATTGTCTGTCGGGCCAGCTGATGTTTTTTGTGAACTTTGTTCTGCCCCCGGGAATGGCCCAAAAGGCAAAGGGGGGGTTTGGCGTTGTCCACGCCCCGGGAAAAACTTTTTCCCGAGAGAAAGGGGTTTTTTTCCCGGCGGGGGAGTACGGTACTGACGAAAGTAAACTCAAACCCGCGGAAAGATCCCTGGCCCCGTTCCTAGGAAAATTTTTTTCCTTTGGGGAAACTCAGAAATGACCCACAAATTTCCTTTCCTGAACTTCCCTGCCTGAGGGGATAGAAACATGCCGCATGGGGCTCAAAGATTGAAAATTCCCTTTCCTACCCAAAGCCCTTATCTGGGGGGAGCGTCCCCATCCCTAAACAGCCATCTGACAAAATTTCCTCAAGCCTTTCAAATTCCCTTTTTTTAAAAGGGAAAGTGGCCAGATCTTTGCCCCACGTTTCGGGAAAAAGGTTTCTCAAAGAAGGAAAATCTCGCGGATTGAAAAGTTTTGTTCGTTTTTGATAAATCGATCCATCGATCAAACCCAATAAATCATACAAATTAAAAAAAAGGGAAACGATTCTCCTTTTTCAGGGCGCACAGAACGGAAACTTTCGTAAAAAAACGCCAGCAAAACCCTTAAAATTTTCTTGAGGAGTTCTTCTTTTCACAACCCCACTTTAAATTTTTTTTTCGCCGCGAGTGTGGGGGACGGGTGTAAAAAGCCCCTTCCCCTTAAACAACCCCGGCAAAATCCAATGTCCACTTTTCCTTTGGCCCCCCCACAAAAACGTCCCCGTGATTTTCAAAGGGGAAAAAAGAAAACTATCAAAAGCATCCTTTTTTTCCTCGAAATTGGTAAGGGGGAATATATGCCGCTTTTGGTTGAGGGCGCTTGTGGAACCGACTGGTGGGCGGGTGGAGGTTCCTCGATGCCTTTAATTTTTTTAATTTCGGATCAGTTTTCAGTTCAAAACGGCCAATTTAAAATTTGACGTTCTTCATTTTTCAGCTTCCCCTGTAGTTTTTTTTCCTTAAATTTTCCGCTTCCCCTCGGTATCTATTTTCTTAAAGCTTCCCTCTGTAGTCTTTTTTCTTCAATTTCAGATTCCCTCTTATTCTTTTTCCCCCGTTTAGTTTCCCCCTTGTATCTTTTTTTCAATTTCAGCTTCCCCTTAGTTTTTTTTTTCCTTCAGCTTCAGTTTCCCCTCTGAAATTTAAAATTTTCACCCCCTCTCTCTTGCCTGTCTCCCAAAAATTGTCTTTGGGGTTGCACATATTTAGAAAATTTTTTCCTCCATAAAAACCCCAAGCGTTTCCGCTTGTTAAAAAATATAAAAATCAAAATCATCCCAAAATGAATCGCCCAACAATAAAAAAAAAAATTTTCTAAATATGAAAAAAAATAAGGCGTTTATATGATGGCGCTTTTATTTACCAAAAAATGTAATTTTTTAGTATAACAAATAAAGAATTAAATTTTCCCCGGTGAAAAACAGAAAACAGTTACCAAAACAAGGGTAGAAAATTAAATCCAAGGAATGAATTTTTTCCAAAATTTAATTTGCAAACTGCTTAAATTTTGGGAAATTTTAAAAAAAAAAAAGGGGAATTTTCAATGCAAATTTTTTTTTTCCTAAAAAAGGGAAAAAAAACCACAATAAATTTTTTCTGAAAAAAAAATTTTTTAAAAAATTTTATTTTCTTAAATTTTTCGTTGTCAGTCTTTCTTTCTTAAAAAATTTTTCAAATAAAATTTCCCAAAACAAATCCCACCCCTTTAAACGAAAAAAGAATATAAATTTAAAAAACCCAAAAAGGAAGCAAAAACCCCTTAAAAAGGGGAAAAGGAAACCCCAAACTGCGGAAATCCTACCTAAAAGAAAAATGTTGAAAAGAAAACAATGGGAAAGCTTATTGGGGAAAAGTTTGGGATTTTTTAAAAAAAAAGGGGGGTTTAAAAGGAAATGAAAGGTTTACACAGGATGGGAAACCCGGAGAAGAAATCAAGAACAGAAAAAGAAGCCCTCAGACAGCCCCTAGGGGGGTCCTGTCCCCCGGGGGAAACCCGGGAAAGGGGGGAAAAAAACAAATCACTCCAAAATTACCCCAAACACACAGCAATAATGCAAAATAAAAAAAAATCAATTAATAAATGCACTTTCCCCAAAACTCAAAGAAAATCCCCGCACCACACCCAGAAAAAAAATATCAAAAGATAAGGAGGTTTTTTTTGGGGCTGGGGCGGTAATAAAACCCCCACCTACACATTTGCGTGACGGAGGGTGAAACTAAACCCACACTCTGGGGAAAGGGGGGAAAAAAAATCAAAAATAAACAATAGGGGGGGGGAAAAAAAGAAATAGAAAAATTACAAAAAGGGAAAAGGGCATCGACTCCCCAACCCCAAAGGGCCCCCCACCCTAAACGCAGGAAAGGGTTGGGGTATCAGTCCTGGGAAGGGGACAAAAAAATCTAATATCTAGGGGAAGGACGGGCGCCCCCCTCAACGCCCTCCCCCCTTGCTGCCGGGTACGAGAAAAGGGGAGGTTGAGGCAAACGGCCTGGGGGGGGAAAAGGGGTTAAAAAGGAAAATCCTACCAAAAAAAAAAAATTTTTAACAAAAAAAAAGAGAAAACCAAAAAAGAAATCTAAACCACCTTAAACACACATAAAAATTTGAAAAAAAAAAAATTTTTGCAAAAAATTATACACAATAAAAAATTTAAAACTTTCTTTTTTTTTTTTTCCTTCCCTCAAACCCTTGGGGGGGTACAAATAAAAATTTTTTTCCCTTTTTTTTTTTCCCTTTTCCCAAAACCCCTTTGGGGGGTTTACAAATAGAAATCTTTTTTTTTTTTTTAAAAATTTCCCCAAGGGCCAAATGGAAATTTCTTTCTTTTTTTTTTTAATTTTTGTCGGGGTCACCACTGCCCACTGTACTTTTTGCAAAACGGCATTCAGGGACGGGCATTTACTCCATAACGCACACGAAATCTTTCCAATAAACCAAAAGGCGCCTACCAAATTTTTTTTTCTTTCCCCCCTCCCCTTTTCGGGAAAACACTTTACTAAATACATAAAAACCGTTATAAACAAATTTTAAAACATGAGAAACTCTTTCCACTGAGAGGGGCAAACTATCTCACTCAAAAATTCAAAAAGTCACGGACCCCCACACAACATTGGCCCACAAACCCCAAAGCCCCGGGAAAAATAAGTGATTCTTTCACTCCTTGATGCTATTCCTGCATCAAAAACAATTTTTTCAAAATTCATGTTTCCCCTGTTCCCCCTCAGACAACACCCTCGCCCCCCCCAAATTTCTCCCTTTCCCTGGGATATGATTTCCCGGGGATTCCTCCCCCCCTCGACTCTTCTTTTTAAATGGAGAGGGGGATTTCCCAATCCCTCCCCTTTCTTCTCCTGTCCCTGGAGAAAAGGGCGATTTTTCCCGCCCTCCTCCCCCCGGGAGCCCTTTTAATTCCTGGGGCTCCCCCTCCCGGGGGTTTTTCCCCCACACCAGGGCCTTCTTAAAAACCCACCTCCCCGGGTTAAAAGGTAAAGGGGTTTAAAGGGGGGCAAAAAGGGAAAAAGGGTAAAAGGCTGGTAATGCCCCTGGTCAGCAGAGGGGGACCAAGTCCTGACAGGTTCGAGCTCTGGGCCCAAACTGCGGGGTTTTAAAAACTGATTCTTTCCCCCCCCCCAAAGTGGGGCAAAACCCCAAAATTATTTGGGACGCCCCTACATAGTCAACCCAAATGAATTTTCCCTTTCCTTTTCCGTTGTGGCAGGGGGAAATGTTTCCCTATCCCTAAACTAAAATTTTGATGGAGCGTCACATGCCTTGATGTGAGGCTAGGGGTACCTGACATTTTTAAAGCCCTGGGTGGAGCTCCGAGCCTTTCATGGTTTGTACCTTTTGAAAGCTCGGTTGTGGGGTCTGTGAAAAAAAATTAAATAAATAAAAGGCTTTTCTTCCGGATTGCCCCATAAAAAGGTAGCATAGGAGGGTCCCCTTTTTGGGTTTCCCCATGGCAAAACAGATTTGTGAGATTTGTGGTTTTTGATTTTAAAAGGTGTTAAGGGGAGGAAAAATTCTGCAAGTCTTGTCAGTGTACCCGTAGGGGGGTGTTGTTTTTTTTAAAAACCCGTTTGTCAAGAAAAGAAATCAAGGTCCTTTCAGCCCCTCAGCATGGGGGAAAATTTTGGCTCAAGCACTCCACAAAAAGGCACCAAAAAAAACACAACACAACACAACCCAACAAAACCAAAACAAAAACACAACACAACAAACCCAAAACACCACACAGATACATACACACACACACCCCCAAAACACACACACCACACACACAACACCCCCAACCCCATACCCACACAAACACACACACAACAACACACACACACCCACACACAAAACACCCCACACCCCCACCCCCAAAAGCACACACGCACCCCTGCCCCGCACCACCAACACATGCCACACAAACAAAAACCCACTGCCCACACACAGAAAAACACAGACACCCAGAACACGACACACAGACCCACACAAAAACACCCACCCCACATCCGCACACGCACACACACCACCACACAAACCACCACACTACAAAACCCCAAACACAAAACACACACACACACACACACGGGGGCGGGGGGGCTTTTTCAGAGAGAAAAGAGAATGAGAGAGAGAGAGGGGGAAAAGGGGGGAGAGAGGGGAGAGAGAGAGAGAGAGAGAGGGGAGGGGGAGAGAGAAAAAATCCCAAAATTTCACCCAGACTTTTTCCCCTTTTCCCGGTTTTGGGCGGCATTGGGCATCTCCACTTAAACGCTCAATCTCCCAAACGCAACTGGCAGGCCCCTTGGGCCAACTTAGGGGTTAAGCTCTGACCGTTGCCAGGACAGTGGACCAAACCCTGGCCACCCCAGTTTCCTTAAAAAGCGCCCACTCTGTGTACAGTCAGGCACCCAAAAGATCGTAAACCGCCTGCCTTCCGGGGCCCTTTTTTTAAAAGGGTGGAGTAAAATTTAAAATTGGCCCATCCTTTTTTTTACTTAAAAAGTTTGTTTAAAAAAAAAAAATGTTCATGATAATTGAAAGTCAATCTAAACAGTGTTTAATGGTGATGGGGAAAAACCCGCTCCCCGGAGGGTTTAATTCACCCTAAAAAAATTAGTTAATTTTTAAAGTTGGATTAAATCCCAAAACTTGGGTAAAAAAAACTGTAAAAAACATTTTCAGCTAATGAAAAAAAAAAAAGAAAAAAACAATTCGGGATAGGGGAAAACAAAAATTTGAAACCAAAGATACACCCAGCAACAGGTTTTGAGTACTGGTTCATTCATCGCACCCCTCGTTTTTTTTTTCTGTCATCTGAGGTTATGAGTCTTGACCATGCAAAATGTGAATTCTGATAGCCCTTTTTTAAACCGCCCACCCAAGTGGTTATGAAAATTGGGGGGAATCGTGCCCTAAAATTTTTTTTTTTTCATATTGGTAACCCAAAAAGAGACAGACACCAAAAAAAAAAAAAAAACAGATTTGTAAAAATCTAAGCCACTAAAAAAAGTTCAAGGGCCCCTTAATATTTCACCTTTTTTGAAAAGACTTTGTTTCCCCCTTTTGATCATCTATCAAAAAAAGTTTTTTTCCTATACAATTTTAAAAAAAAATTTCCAGAACATTTCATTTGGGAAACGGATACATTTGATGCCATTTAAAAACCAAGCAAATAAGGTATGCGATGAAAGCAAAGATGGCCGCCACTGAAAAACCCAAGGGGAGGGGCTTATTTGTTGGTTCCGATCTTTTTTTAAAAGAATCCGCTTTTTCATCTCGCTGGGGGGTTTAAAAAACATTGTAAAGTGGGTTTTGATCTTTTATTCTTTTCCCCTCTATGTAGAATTTTTTTAAAAAAATTTGTAAATTCTACATTAAAAATACTTTCCTTGTGTTGAAACGTTGCTCCGGGGTACATAAAAAACCTCCCCCGGGCTCTTTTTTAACCAGGAAGGACATGTAGCCTTCACCTCCCGTGGGGGGTTCCAGAAGAAATCAAGGGATATTTGTGAGAAATTTAACAAATATGTAGTGAGGATATGGGATCTTCAAGGACGATTACCTGCCCAAGATTCGTTACGTTTTCCTGTGCCTTTCGGGAGTTTTAATCATTGGGCCCCCCACACAACATTTTTTGCGAGTGAAGAGATCAGAAAGGGGGAGCAAGGGCATTGGAGGGGATCCAAAACCCTGCAGGGGGATTCAGTCACAGAAGATGTCATCCCAAAAACCGCGCTGGGCTATCATGCTCATCATTGACCTGACAGTGTCCCCTCATCTGCACCATCCGGGTGGGCAATTTACTTTAAAGGTGGATGAGTCCTTTTGCTACTCGGACAGTGAGTAACAGCCCCCGGGGAAAAAACAAGCGGTATTGATGTTCGCTGTCGGTTCTAAACTCAATTCCTTTAACCCCCTGCAACCAATTTTTATCTGTACTTTATTTAGTGGCTCACGCTTCCCACAAAACCCGGGAAAAAGGGGTTTTGCCTTTACCCCTTGGGGAGACGGTGGGGTGGCATCTCCATTCCATCAACACGTAACTCGCTCACATTAAATATATGAAGGCATTTGAACATTTTTCAGGTACCTTTAATGCAAGAATAGGGGCCCGTGTTTTGTGTCCAAAAAGCCTTTTTGTGTTGTTCGTTTTTAGAAAGGCCCTTTAAAAAAACCTTTCAAAAATAAATGTCTTCTTTACATTGAAAACCCCCAGTTTTTTTGTCCCTTTCTTCAACTTCTTTCCCCTGGCTTCATTGCTAGTTCCCTTTTCTTTTCGTTTGCCCTTTTGTTTTTCCCTTTTTTCCATATGGAAAATGTAGTGATTTTTAAACTAAATAAAATAATGAAAAAAGAACACAAACCTTTTTTCAATGGGAAAAGAAAAAAAACTCTAAAAAAAACCAAGGACTGGGGGATGCAGAAACGTAAAAAACTTTTTTTGGGGTAAACGAGTGAAAGAAAAAAAAAAATAAAAGAAAAAACTGGGGTGACCCAAGGGAATTTATTGAAGGGGTACAGGAATTTGGGCTGGGTACAAAGGGCCCGCAGGCAGCTTGGGTTTTGGCGCCCGGAAAACCCGGGGGCCCCCCCCCTTTGAAAAAGAGAAAACATGGGGCTGTGACTGTAAAAACTCTTAGAGCTTTTGGGCCCCCTAAACGCGGACAGGCGTGTTAAGAACCCTAAATCAGCCTCGCGTGTCGTTATCATCATTCACATATCATCATCAACATCATCATTTATCAACATCATCATCCCCTCCCGTCATCAACATCATCGTAATCATGCAGTTTCCTTATTAGATACCCTTTCTTTCGAAAAAACCATTTGGGGTGCCTAGACGTGACAAGAAATTTCCCACCCCTTCTTTCCTCACTCACCCCCCCAGTTTTTTTTTTTTCCCCATTTTGGGGGGCTGATGCACGATTTAGTTTATGAACGCGTTTTGATTGTCAAGTGATGCCCGGGTGCATACCCCCTTTTAAAACTTTTGGGGGGTGGATAAAAACTGGATCAACTGAGTCGAAGACCTGTAAAGGTTGTTTCCTTTTGAACCCACTCGCCGCTCTTTTAAAGCTCTGGGTGGGATTCATTCTACATTGGTAGCTTACCTACCCTCCCAGAGAATCTGGAATGAGGAAACAGTGATTTTCACGTACACCAACATGCTCATATAAAAATTGTCCCCAAATTTTTGTCAGTTTTTCAATTAGCCTGAAAAACCCCCTCAAATATGTGTGCCATTACAGACTCCTTACAGTTTTACTTTAAAACCCGGGCTGAAACGGACAGCTGTTTTACAGAAAAATTATCTTTGATCAAAAGGGCCCTTTTTTGAGGCCATACATCAAGGGAAAAATAAATGATCCAGAACCCAAGCCCCTTATGCTTTTAGAAAAAGACTTTTTTAAATGATGGGAAAAACAGCTGTTTTGGCAAAAAAAAAAGGAAAATTTCCCCACAAACGTAAAGAATTTAAAATTTGTACGAAAGAAAAACCGGCAATTAAGTTTGCCCCTAAGCCTAAAAATCAAGACTTAAGAAAATTTAACCCAAGCCCGGTTGGGGATTTGATGAAGAAAAAGGAAAAATTTTAAATTGGGGCAAGCCGGGTTTTTTATTTACTTTTCATTTTTAGGCTTTTCAAAGTTATTGATGTTAGAAATTTTTGTCGACTACTTTAAAAACCCCTGTACCCAGAAACAAGAGTCCTTTTTCACAGACACTGACTCTTTTTTTCTAGACGTCCCCCCAAAGATTTTTTTATAAAAAGGGTTTTGAAACAGAAGTAAACTAAAGGGGCTGATGGGGGGTTTATGACACATCGACAAACCAAAAAGACAGTCCTTTACAATTTAATGCGAACAAGAAAAATGATTTTGGGAAAAAAAAGGGAAATCAATGGGGTATTTTTTAAAAAATATGTTTGGGTTTTCGGTCAAAGATGATAGCGGCCCGCCAGACTTCTGAAAAGGGAAAAAGGAAAAGGGTAAGTAAAAAAGTTGTCAAAAAAAAATAAAAAATCACGATAATACAACAAGCTCTCTTTTTAAAACCCAAAAAATTTTTATCACCCAAAGTTTTAAACCCCGCGCTCTAAATCTTCATTTAAGTAAACACAACTGCTGTTAAAAGAAATTTACTAGCCCCTAACAACAAGAGAACTTACGCAATCCTGAGTTTTTTATAAACTGAAGGGGCAATTTGGGGAACCCTTTAAAAAATTAACTTTTAAAGACTTGGCTTTTACTTAACCCTGCCCCCTCCCCCTTTTTTTTCCCCCTCTCATTAGAACCCCTTAAAACAATGGCCCCAAACCCGACATACATTAACCCCACAGACACCAAAAACACAGACACTGACACCCGACAGATACACACCACAGAGAGGAAACACCACTTTTGATCGTTTTGACGCTAAGGGGCCCATTTTAAGTTTGGGGGTTTTTGATCTTTCCCGGGGGTTTTTCCCCACAGCAGGTTTTTCTAGTATGATTTCTACCTTCCTTCACCCCACGGGACAGAGTTTAAAAAAATTAAAAAATCAAAAAAAAGCAAAACAAAGACAAAGATAAAAAGAAAGTGATTTATCTCCCTTTAATTAAACATGAAAGAAATTTTCTTCCCCTGAAAAAATTTTTCTTTTTTATTGATCAGTTTAAGGAAAATTTTTTTTAAAAGCTGTGTTTTTGGGGTTTTAAAATTTTCTAAAGCTTTTAAAAATGAATATTGCCAAAGTAGTTTCTAAAAAGTCCCTTTAAAAAAAAACGCAGTTTTTGTTAAAACCCATAAAATGTTCTTTTTCTTGAATAAAAAAAAAATTTTTAATTTAAAACCCCCCCAAATTTTCCATAAACGCCATAAAATTTTTTAAAAAACTTTTCATTTGCACAGGTAAAATAATTTAAACCAAAAAGTGTTTAAAATCGGGTAGCCTGAGTGGGTTTTGGGGGCTTGTTTGCGTGGTTCTTGAAAAACTAAATTTGGGCCCTTCCTCCCCTAGTGACTTTCCCCTTTTTGTTTTTTCGTCTGGGGCACGGCGGGCCCATAAAAAGGGCCCCCCAAAAACCCCAAAAGTGCTGTCTGGGTTTACGGGAGGCTATAAAAGCCCCCAAAAACCCCAAAGTGTGTTTTGTCCTAGGAAGGGGACCCTGAAAAAGGGGGGGAGAAATTTGCCCCAAAAAAGACAAAATGGAAAAAAGGGGAAACCAAAGTATAAGAAATACCGCTATTAGAGGGGATATTCCCCAAAAAAATCTTCGCAACTGGCCCATAAGTAGAAAACAAAAACCCTTAATTTTTTTTTTCCCGGGGGAGAATGTAAATATCTTTTGTTCACGATTCCCCCCAAATCCTATTCTTTCCCCGGAAACCCCCCTTTTTGGCTAATTAAATCAATTTTTGAGGTTTTTTGGGGGATTTAAAAAAAATTAGGGTAAAACGGTGTTGATTTTTGCCAAAAGATTGAGAAAGGACGTGATTTGGAGTGAAAAGGGGGGGGTTTTCGTGGGAGAAACAAGGGTGGCTTTAAAGAAAAATATTTACATTCTATTTGTGTAAAACAGGTGTTGATTTTAGCCAAAACTGATATGAGAAGGAGGGGATTTTTAGGAAAAAGGGGGGGTTTTCCCTGGCAGAATAACATGGGTGCCTTGAACGAAATTTTACCTTCTCTCGCCCCCCGTTATTTTTTTTCCGTTGAAGTCCCGGGGGCCCTCCAAAATGACTCCCGAAGGGGAAAACAATGAAACTGATTCTCCCCTTATATTAAAAACGTGTGGGTGTGGAGTGTGGGTGTGTGTGGGGTGTGTGGTGTTGTGGTGTCCCCAAAATAATGGGAAAAAGGGGAGGGGTGAGTGGGAGGCTACCAATTCCCCCCATCGTTCAAAACTGACTTAAACAAAAATAAGAAAAAAAAATTAAAAATAGGGGGGAAAGGGGGGAGGAGGAAAAAAAAACGAGAATGGAAACTTTGTGTTTTAAAAAACCCCCCACACAAAAACACACAAAACCCCCACAAAACACACAAAACACACACCCACAAAAGAGAGAGAGAGAGAGAGGAGAGGGGAAAAGAGAGGAGAGAGAGAAGGAGTCTTTCATTTAAAAAGATCCCCCCGGGCTAACAAGATCCCTATTATGCCAGTTTAGAAATCCTTTTATCCAATTAACGGGACTTATCAATACGCCGGCTGAAATTGGGCGGAAATTTTCTTAGCATCAAAAGCAGGTATATCAAAGTCTAAATTTAATTTTGTGGTGTTTTCACCCCCAAGGGTTTTTAAAAAAAAGGTCCCAAGGCAAAAAAAAGCAGCCAGTAAGGGAAAAAAAAAGGAAAAAAAAAAAAAAAAGAATTCGCTTTTTTAAAAAAAGTTGCTTTAAAAACCTGAAATTAATTTTAAAGCGTAATTTAAAAAAAAAACCCGGAGAGAGGGGGTGAGCCCTTTTAGTCAAGGATATGAGGAGGGGCTAAAGGTTTCCAACGTCAGAGGTGGCAGAAATTTTGTTGAGGGTTTCCCAAACATTGTCCCTCACAAAAGTGCTGGGCCAAAATCAAAAAATTGTGCAGAGCGCCCTTTCTTCGATTTTTGCCCAAAAATTTCCAAATGATGACCAAAGCATAATGTGTTGAACAAATAATTTAGTGGGGGGAAAAAATAAAACCCCACTGTCAAAACCTCGGCATTACTAAAGATTTGGACAAATGAAACCGAAAAAAATAAAGACAAATATATATCAAATATATCTATTATCTACTATCTAAAATTTAAAAAATAAGAAGAAAAAGCCTTCGTGGCGAAAACTTTGAAAATTTAAAATTGCCCTGGGGAAAAGACGTTCAAATTGTTTTTTTTTAAATTTTTTTTATTTAAAAACTACCTGTTGGGCGTCGTTTTGGGTTTACGCGCCCGGTGTGAGTTTTTGGAAATTTTACCTGTGAAAAAAATAATTATAATTATATATATATAATTTTAAAAATATTAAAAATATATATAAATATATTAAAATATATTTAATTTTATATAATATTTGACACTTTTTTATTCTTACATATAACATGTATCCCCATCTATTATCTATTTATCTATGAAAAAATATAAAATTAAAAAAATAATATATATATATATATATTAAATATAAAAATAAAAAAAAAAAATATTTCCCCGAGGAGAGCGTTTTTTTTCTACTTGAAAAAAAGCTTGTAGGTTTTTAAAATTTTTTTCCTTTTTAAAAATTTTAATTTTTTTAAAATGGTAAAAATATAAAAAATATATATATATTATATAAAAAATATATAAATATATTATAATAATATTTTAAAAATATATAAGGGTGTTTGTGTGTGTGTGGTGTGTGCGTGCGTGCGTGCGTGCGTGCGCGCGCACGCACGCGCCCGGGGTGGGGGGTATGTGGGGTGTGTGTGTGTGTGTGGTTTGTGGTGTGTGTGTGTGGGGTTTGGGTGTGTGTGTGTGCGTGCGTGAAAGAAAAAAAGGGAAAGAAAATGAAGAGAACCCGATTATGAAAATAAAAATTTCCCTTCGCAGCATTGGCCACACACCCACACACACAACAACCCAAACCCCACACACACACACACACCAACACACAAAACACACACCACACCACACAACACACACAACACCACCCCAAAACACAACACACACACACCGCGCGCGCGCGCGCGCACAAACAACTCTCTCTTCTCTCTTTTAAAGTGCGCTCACGCCCCGTGTGTGCGCGTGCATGAAAGAAAGGCACTGTTTTTTACTGCAAATGCACATTTCATCCCTCCCACCACCCCCCAAACTTTCACAATAAAGGCGCGGAAGGATACTTTTTTTCAGGGTTTTATGGTTTTCTGACACACAAAAATTAATACTTATTCCGGGTGGGGATGGTTACTGACACACAAAATCCAACCCTTTTCCCCTAACGGTATCCCAAAATTTTTCCCCACGTGGGTTTTGTTCAGGGCCCCTGTACATGTTTGTATTTTTCCCCATTTCGTGCCCACATACTTTAAAAGCACGCGGGCATTTTCATCTAAAAAGGGGATCCTGTGTTGTCTTAGAATTTTTATTCTAGGCCAATGAAATTTTGGGGTTTTAAAATATATAAGTGGGGGGGTGGGGGGAACCCGACGTTTTTACCATTAGTAACAGAATTATTTGATTAAAGTCTTTCGACAAAGTCTCCTCTGTGAATTTGGGTGCTGTTCGGATTTTCAGTGAACGGCGTGTGAAACTGACATTTTTTTATAATCTAGGGTATTTCTTCTTTCTGTCCCCTTTGCCTTTCTGTTCTGTCTCTATCGTGCGTCTGTCTGTCCCCCTGTCTTTGTCTTGACTGTTGCCCGCCTTCCTGGGCTGTCTGGGCTGTCTTCTCCAGTGGTGGTGGGTGTGTGTGTGTGGGTTGTTTGTTCTTTAATTTTTAAAGTCTATCCATTTACAGGAATTAGGAAAAAAAAACCCAAAAACAAACGAACCGGCAAAAACAAACAAAAAAAAAAACCCCCAAAAAGAAAAACATTAAAAAGGGGCCGGTGTTTTGGGGTGTGAGTGTGTAAGGGGTGGTTTGGTGTGGTTGTGTGTGTGTGGGGGTTTTGTTGAGTGTGTGTGTGGTTTTGTGTGTGTGGTGTGTTTGGGTGTGTGGTGTGTGTGTGAGTGGTGCGTGTAAGGGGGGGGGGGGGGGGGGAAAAAATGTGTGATTGTTTTTAAAAAAAGTCTTAAAAAAATGTATGGAGTGTTTGGGGGTAGTGTGGTATCAATCTTTGGGAAAGCATAGTCTTTCAATTAATGAGAAACCAAATTGGGCCCTCACTTTAAACCCCCCTTCTAAACTCCGGCATAAAAGGTAAAACTGCTTTGTGTGGTTTTGGGGTTTTGTGTGGTTGTGTGTGTGGTGTGTGTGTGTGTGTGTGTTGTGGGCGTGCGTGCGCGCGTGCGCGAGTACAAGCGTGTGCGCATTTCGTCGGGTGTGTTGGTGGTGGTGTGTGTGTGTGTGTGGTGTGGTGATTGGGGGCGGCGGTGGAGGACCGAAATGAAAAAGAATTTTTCCCGAAACCTTTTTGAAAAATTTTTTCCCCCCTGTTAGCAAATTTATTCCTCCCGCCCTTTCCCGTCACTTTCCCCATTTTAAAAACAATGAAGCGAGCTTCTTTTATTTTTTTTTTTTTTTTATTTTTTTAGAAAGGTAAAGCTCGCTGACACACTGCCCGCCTAAAAAGAAAAAAAAAACCAAATCACAACATGCGCACGTCCGTATGTGCGTGCACATAGGCCAAAAGGGCCCGCATGCGTGCCCCCCCTACACGGGGATGCGCCCAACATAACATCCCGAAAACCCATGTTGTTGATCTTTAAAATTTTACCCCCAGTCCATTTTTAATTCCGTGTTAAGTATTACGAAACGGGGACGGAGTTTTATTTGATTGGGGGACCCGCGAGCATTTTTGGCAAATGAGAGATGAGAAAATGGGGAAAAACTAGAAAGGGGGGAAAAGGAATTTTAAGGGGGAAAGGGGGGCTAAAAACAGGGTGGATGGATTTGGGGGGTTTGTGCTTGAGGGGAGGAAGAGGAGCGAAGAGGGGGTTTTTATGCTTTCTCCTCAAAAACCCCTTTTTTAAAAAGGACCAAAAATTAGCTTTTTTCTCATTAAACCCGAAATCCTGAAGCTTGAAATGGGGCAATCAATAAAAGAAGGGTTTTGAGATGTGACAATCGTATTGGAAAACCCCGCCACCCAAGGGAATTGGGGCTTAACTCGTGCGTCTATTTCTTATTCAACATTTATTTCATGTTTGAAGATATTTTTTGATTCTGTTCGTCACTCGAAGCACAAGCACTTCCCAAAATACAAAACATAAGGTAAAAATTTCTATTGGAAACCCTTCCCTTTGGGATTTTCACCCGTCCCGAAAAAATATTTCTTCCCCGCCAAAGTTTTGGAAAGTTTCTCCTTCCCCCTCAATAAGGAGAAGGGGTGGAGGTGAATAATTCCCGAAATTAAATTTATAGTTTTGATAGAGAAAAAAACTCAGGGTTAAATTTTCCCCTTTCATTAAACCCTTTCCCCCCCTGCCCATTCCCCCAAAAAAAAGGGACAAAATCTGTTTTTTTGTGTTTTTTGTTAAAAGGGTCATAGTAAAGAAGAACCAAAGAAAATGAAGATCAACGCAGGGGCTACACAACAAACCTGACTGAAACACGTCATGCAGAAACCAAACGTACGTTTTGGCCCCCCCCCCCCCCTCCCCCGCATATCTTTCTGCAGCATTTCGGCTCTCACAATAACCTGTCCCGATTTTAAATACCGATGTATCAAATACAAAAATGGGATGATTAACACGAAATTTGGACTGTCGGGGAGATCAACCGGCCTTTGACCTAAATGACATTAAAAAAACCTCTCTACCCGAGTCTCTGTGGGCTGGTTGGGGAAGGGTCTTTTCATAAGGTTGTGCGTTTTTAGTCAAAATTTGGTTTGGGGGATCGCCAATCAGATTTTTGGTGTCCCGGCCCAAAAGGTTTTAGGAGCCTGAACCAGAGTGGGCTTTCGGGTCATGGGTGAGGATCCCGCAATTAACACGGGGCTTTTATTTCACTGATTGAGAATCGTCAAACATCCTTTAAAATCTCAATCGATGGTTTTAGGGGATCTGTCCCAAACATCATTTCCATCTCCCAAACGATGGTTTAAGATCTGTCAATCACAACTTCAATCGATAGGTTGAGAGATCTGTCATCATCATTAACATTTCAAAACGATAGGGGTTTAAGATCTGTCAAACAGGCTGTGATGTTTTTCAATTGTTTGTGGATTGGGCCCCCTTTGCTCCGATCATTTGGGCGTCGACCCCGGAAAGATATTCCCTCGATTACATTTAGCAGTTTAATCCAAAAAGAATTTCCATCCATGACTGTGCGTTGTATGGGCCCTTACGGGGCCAAGGGCCCAGTAAAAACACACACAACACACACACACAACACCCCACACACAAAACACACAACCACACACACACCAAAACCCCTACATACATATATATTTTTATATATTTAAAAATATATATAAAATTTAAAATAAATATATATATAAATATATATTTTAAATATATATGTTTAAAAAAGGTTTTTTTAAAAAAAGGAAACTTTCAAATTTTTTTCGAGCGCGTTTGGGCCCGTCAAACCCAAAAGGGGGCGAAACACTAACAAAATCATTTTGGGGATTTTTTAAACCCCACTAAACTATATTTTATATTTTTAATAAATATATATATAAAATAAAATAAATATAATATAATAAATTATTTTATATATATATATATCTTATTTCATTTTATAATAAATTTTATATAATATATAAAAATATCAAAAATTTTATATATATATATATTTTAAAATATATTTTTATATATATAAATCCGTATTTTAAAAAAAGCCTTTAAAACAATTTTTTTTTTTGCTAAACCCCCCGGGGAGCAAAAATTGTTTAAAAAAATTAAAAAAGGGGAAACTTTTAAAAAATATCTTTCAAAAAATTTTTTTCGAGCGTGTTGGCCTGTCATCAGGATGGTTTTTGGGTTGCCCCCCCCGCCGAGTTAAAAATAGCGTGTGGGCTCCCGTTTGCGGTTTGTTTGCACGTCCGGGGGTTTGGGGGGCACGTGTTTTTTTTGGGGGGGTTTCCCCGGTTTTTTTTTTTGGGTTTTGGGTTTAATAACCCAAAGATATCCCCTTTAAAGCCCCGCAGTTGTTTAAATAATTTTTGTTTTTTGGTGGTTTTTAAAGGGTTTCTAAATGTGGTTTGCATAGTATTTAAACCCTTTTCAGTTAAACATAGGTTGCACCTTTTTGAAACAATTTTTTTTAAGGTGAAACTCTTTTTTTTTATTTTCCCCGAAAAAATTGAAACTTTTTTTTGCGTCTTTAAGTTTCCCGATATATTTGTAGTTTTTGTTTGGTTTTTATAAATTTTTCTTTATTAAATGAAAATGTTTGTGGTTTGCATATCTGGTTTGAAGTGGTTTTTCAGTGATCCCTATTAAAGTTTTTTTTTCATTTTTGATGTCACAGTAAACCCCGGGAAACTTTTTGTTTGAAGACATTTATTTTTTTAAATGGGGGATGCTCCTTTTTGGGGCAATTGAAAGATTTCCCTTTTTTCAAACCCCTTTTTTGCTGTGTTGATTTTTATTTTTTTGGAAAGCGTCAATTAGGTTTTTGAGGTTGGGGATACATCCCAGGGTAGTTTTTTAAAAAGTTTTTTGTTAAAAAATTTTTGGGCAGGTTTTTGTTCTTTTGGGAATGAAGTTTTTTGGATTTTTGAAGAATTCCTTTCCCTATGTTTGTTTTGAGTTTTCCCCCCTTTTGGGGGGGTTTTACCATAAAAAAATTTTTTTTTTTCCCATTTTTCCCTTTCTTTTTTTGTGTTTTGTCTGGGTTGTATTGTAATTTTAAATTGTAAAAAATTGTTTTTAGTGCCTCCTGGTATTCTACCCGTCAGTGTTGAACACTCTCTCATTTCATGACAGGTTTTTTATAGTCTCTTGTTTATGCCCTGGGGGGTGGTCTTTAATACGTGGTGGGTGGTTACTTTTGGTGGGTACATAGAGAGGTTTTCTTGGGTTTTTGTAGGTTTATATAAGAAAACTAAGTCTAAAATCCCAAGTAGTTCACTACCTTTTTTTGCTTTAAAAGGTAATCTTTAAATTGTGGTTTTGGAAGATTTTCCCTAGTTCTTTCTCTTGTTTTCGATGGTTCTTGGATTGTTGGTTAGTGCAGCAAGGCCATCGTCTCTGTATAGTCCGACTTGTTTTCCGAGTTTTTTCTTGATGTTGGACAGCATGAATAGTCCGACCAGTTCACATGTTTCTGCACCATCATATGATCCCATGGTTACGTCGAATGTTGAGTTTCTGTTGGTTTTCCTGATCCAGGTTTCATTTTTGCTGTGTAGTAATGTTTTCTTGGTGTGGAGAATGATTTCCATTTCTGACCCTGTTATGTCTGTGTGGTTACTGGCAAACCTCAGGGCTTTGGTGAGTAGTTCCTCATCTATAGATGGGTAAAAGTCTACTATGTCAAATGTGATGAATACTGTATTACTTTGTTTATTGAGTGTTTTGAACCATTGGATAACTTCGTATGTGTTCTTCCAGAGGTTGTATTTAGAGTTTGATTTTACGTTCTTATTATTTTTCCAGAATTTTCTTGCTTATTTTGCCTAATTCAGATTTGGATGGGTTTATTAGTCTACATGTTGGATTGTTATGAAAATTGGGCTTGTGGTCTTTGAGTGTTATGAAAGCTCTTTTGTTGCTGTCGCTTCTATCCTGTCACTTAGGTCTATGCGCTCTGCAAGTTCTTTTTCTTTAGTGCGGATACTGTCATGTATATTTTTGTCGGCTTTTTTGTAGTTTTTCTGGATGTTTTGTCAAGGAGTTGAGAGTATTCTTTTGGTTCCATTTTGTAGTAATTGCTAGTTTTATCAGCCTTCACAAATATTTTTTGTCATTTTGTACTTGTTTATTTGTTTTTTTAGTGTTGTTTGGAAACCGTTGTTAGATTTTTTGAATTCAATATTGGTTATCATTCTTTTCATTTGATCTTCAAAGGGTTTCATTTCGTCTATGGCTGGTGGTGATCGCCATGATTTGAAATCGTAGGTGTTTTTGTCGGACTATACAGAGACGATGGCCTTGCTGCACTAACCAACAATCCAAGAACCATCGAAAACAGAAGAAAGAAAACTATGCAAAATCTTCCAAAACCACAACTTAAAGATTACCATTGAAGCAACAAAAAAGGTAGTGAACTACTTAGACATAACACTGGATCTCAACAATCACATATATAAACCATACAAGAAACCCAACGATACACCTCTTTATGTACACCCAAAAGTAACCATCCACCATCTGTATTAAAGATCACACCCCATGGCATAAACAAGAGACTATCAAACCTGTCATGCAGTAGAGAGTGTTCAACAATGCAGCAGTAGAATACCAGGAGGCACTACAAACAAGTGGATACAATTACAAATTACAATACAACCCAGACAACAACACAAATAAAAGCAAGAAAAATAGGAAAAGAAAAATCATATGGTATAACCCCCCATACGACGGGAAACTCAAAACAAACATAGGGAAAGAATTCTTCAAAATCCTAACAACTTCATTCCCAAAAGAACACAAACTGTCCAAAATATTTAACAAAAACACTGTCAAACTATCGTACTCATGTATGCCCAACCTCAAAAACCTAATTGACGCATCCAACAAAATGAAAATCAACACAGCAAAGAAGGGTGAAGAAAGGAAATCTTGCAATTGCAACCAGAAAGGAGCAGTGCCCACTAAACAATAAATGTCTTCACAACAACATTGTATACCAGGCTACTGTGACATCAGAAAATGAAAAAGAAACATACATAGGGATCACTGAAAACCACTTCAAAACAGATATGCAAACCACAAACAGTCATTTAATAAAGAAAATATAAAAACCAAACAGAACTGAGCAATATATCTGGAAACTTAAAGACGCAAAAACAAGCTACAATATATCCTGGAAAATCATAAAAAGAGCATCACCATACGCATGTTTCAAAAAGGTGCAACCTATGTTTAACTGAAAATGGCTAATTACTATGCAAACCACACTTAGCAACTTTAAACACCAAAACAGAAATAGTAAACAACTGCAGGCATAAATGGAAATCGTTGTTAGTGAACACACCCAAAACAAAAACTGAAAGCCCCAAAAAACACGTGCAGCCAACCCGGACGTGCAAACAATCGCAAACGGGAGCCCACACGCTATATAACATCGGCGTGGGCAAACCAAAAACCATCCTGATGACAGCGCAACACGCTCGTAAAAAATTTGTAGATAGTTTTAAGATTCCTCTTTTAACTTGTTTTAACTATATATTATATATATATATATATATATATATATATATAATATATTATATATTATATGTATAACAAACTAATAAATTCCAAGGTTATAGTACCTGAGCACCGCTGGTGTGCAATACCGTAGTATGTTTGTTGAGTTTTCAAAAAACCAACCAAAGGTGCCATCTAAGAAGCAAAAAAACACCTATTTCTGGATTGCATTCTTCTTAAAACTGAAAAGGCAGTGGAGTCAAATTAACCACTTTCCGCGGTCACTGAGGAGAAAACAACCAAGTTTCGATTGCAATTCGTATAAACGCAGGAGTTATATTTAGAGATTTCCCTCCTATTGGAGGATGTCTCCCCCTTGGAAATATAAGCTTGCTGAAGGCTCATTTTGAGAAGCATTTATTTTAATTTTTGCCCATATCCCCTCACTTAGGCAGAATTCATCTACCACTGCAGATATGAATGCGTATCTCCCCCTTATTTCTTCAATCTAAGACATAAGAGCAAGCTTTGTTTATAATTCAATATTTCTTGCAGTCATTGCAACACCAAGCTGCTCTGTAAGTTGCTGGAACGGTGCATCGGTACTTATCCTTGGAATTTATTAGTTTGTTGTATTTTAGTCCCTTGTGGATTCATTCCAAGAACTGGCCCTCAGCACTTGTGTCTTAGAGGATATTCTTTTTATATTTTCTACTTTTCACAAGAAAAATGTAGCTTGTTTTGCTCTTTCATGATTTTCTTTTGCTTCTTAGATGGCACCTTTGGTTGGTTTTTTTGAAAACTCAAACAAACATACTACGGTATTGCACACCAGCCTTTTCTGGGATTGCATTCTTCTTAAAACTGAAAAGGCAGTGGAGTCAAATTACCATTTTCCGCGGTCACCGAGGAGAAACAACCAAGTTTCGAAATATCGGTATATGACCAGGAGTTATATGTTAGTGAGTTTCCCTCCCTATTGGAGGATGTCTCCCCTTGGAGATATAAGCTTGCTGAAGGCTCATTTTGAGAAGCATTTATTTTATTTCTTCCCCATCACCCACTCAAGCACATACTGTTAGTTAAGCAGAATCATCTACCACTGCAGATATGAATGCGTATCTTCCCCTATTTCTTCAATCTAAGACATTAGAGCAAGCTTTGTTTATAATTCTATATATATATATATATATATCTATATATATATGTGTGTGTATGTGTGTGTGTTTATGAGGGCTGCGTGATTCAGCAAAAGCTCTCTTCCAAATGGTCGCTAGACGGCTAGAAAGCACTACCCCGTGTAACTGTACGCCTTTTTTTTCCCATTTAGTTATGTTTGTTTGTTGGCTTGGAAATTATCGTGAAGGTGCTTAATTTCATCAGGCAGCCGGCTTACAATTTCAGTTACCATCGTGTTCATGAACAGGGAAATATAACTAAAGACATCAGCTAAAGGTCAACAGCACTTTGGGACGTCTTGTCTAAAACATGAGAGCTCTGAACAGTATAGAGATGGCAGATGGAGCAACTCATTATGACCCGACTGGCGTGGCTTTCTTTTCTAATGTCACTACTCTGGAGTTGAGTGACACGAATACTTCATCTCCACAAGTCACATCCATGAGCGAAGAGGCCTTGTTCTTCAAGGAATCGCCAAAGGGATGGATTTCTGGGTTCCACCCTTTCTTCTTCGTCATCGGAAACGTCACCAACGTGCTGGTGATCATGGTGATGTGGAGCAAACACTTCAGCCACATATCCACATCGTTCTACATGTCCGTCAGCGCCATTGTGGACTCCATCATCTGATTATACCTCTGCCTGTGCATTACCTCTACGTCAACTTCCTGAAGTGAGTGGACTGGATTTAGTTGTCCGGATTGGTACATGATGTTGTTGGCTGCTTGCCCGGTTTGTGGTGTGGATTTCTTTCTTATTTACATAGTTATCATGATCCCATGACAACTAATTATAGAAGTGGTGTTTGCATACGCAGTAGCTGCGATTTTCTGCTATGTTATTCACACGAATATTGTTAATGTACGCATGTATGTATGTATGTATGTATGAAATGTATGTATGTATGTATGTATGTATGTATGTATGTGTGCATGTATGTATGTATGTATGAAATGTATGTATGTATGTATGTATGTATGTATGTATGTATGTATGTGTGTTTTATGTAGGAAAAAATGGAGAGGGGTATAAACAGAATATTAAAATGCACTTGCACTGGTCAAGAACGCGCACACAGCGCTCTTGGACATTAACGGACCGCTTTCCAATCGGACCGAAGCGGCAGCAAGAACCGACACCCCAAAGAGGCACTGCTCAGCTGTGAAATTCGATCTGCTTAACTCCAAGGCCTGTGAAAATGCTGAAAGAGATGGCTTAAAACACCTTTATCGTCTCTTCTAAGCAGCTGGGTAAAAATCCCACAACAGACAACATAGTCATGCGAAGACCAGGGGTCAGCTGCTTGTCAAGTCCAGTCCAGGCAAGGCGCTGGCCCGGGTTGTGCTCGACTGTCTGATCTGTCACCTTGAGCAGGACCTGTCATCATCCAAGAGCCAGAGAGAGAAGTTTGGTTAGTGTGGAACAGTCAACATAATTTCACTGTTCCTTAACTCCGGAAGAAATGCCAGGAGCAATACGGTTCAGAAAAAAAGTTCGAAATGTAATATATAATATATATTATATATATATATATATATATATATATATATATTTTTATATAATTTTAATTTATTAAAAATATGTTTAAAAAATGAAGGATTTTTAAGACTTCATTTTTTAAGCACCTTCAGATTTTTTAAGGACACTTTTATATTGTTCATATATATAAAAACAATGATTAAAAGCAAATCTAAAACCGGACTACAAATTTGTTTCGAGGTCTTTCCTCTCTTCAGATCCCGTGCCAATCCCCTGCTACTGACCTCGATTGTATAAAAAAAAAACAAAAAAAAACACATATATACGATCGGGGTCAGTAGCAGGGGATTGGCACGGGATCTGAAGAGAGGAAAGACCTCGAAACAAATTGTAGTCCCGGTTTAATATTTGCTTTAATCATTGTTTTAGCTGCTCCCGCATGGTTGAGCACTTTTTCAAAAAAAAGCCGGAAAATATCTACCAGCTATATATATATATATATATATATTATATATATATATATATATATATATATATATATATATATATATATATATATATATATATATATATAGTCCAAAA
>CM031611.1:33758283-33760783 GCA_018398815.1 Conus ventricosus | reverse complement strand
TAGTGATGCTGTTCTAACATTAATTCGTTATTTTAAGCCTATTTTTTGCTTAAATGCATTTCAATATTTGACGGTGACAATTGTTTAGCAATGCAAGGGATTGATTCCTACCATGGCACCATGTTGTGTAAATGAAAAAAAAAGAAATGGTACAGAGTCTCTTTAGAAAGGGAGAACTGACGTGTAGTCTTTCAGACACATGTTCAGTTCTGTTCCAACATACCTGTGCTGTTTGAGGCTGTGCCAAGAGATCTCCACCTGTCTCTGCTTGCTGCCGCTCTGGAAACTTCTCAAGAGCCAGCTGTCCCTCTCAAACAGAGTTTGTAGTTTCTAACATCACGTCTGACTGTCTTAAGTCATAAGCATCACAAAAAAAATAATAACATTAGATCTTCATGAAGAAAAACAATGTGATGTAATGGACTGAAGCAATTAACCTTGTCTAGTTACAACAAAGACTACACAAGTATTCAATAACAGAAACAACTTTTGCTGTAATGGTCTGATGTTCTTTTGGCCTTAATTCGCGTAGCACATATTATAGACACTAGACATACAGAACAAACATGGAAGCTTCCTTAAAAATGAGAAAGTTCCAAGTTAGCCATACACCTCAAACTGAAACGTGCTGACACCATCCTTGAAAATGGGAAAATTCCGAGTTAACCATACACCTCAAACTGAAACGTGCTGACAACATTCTAAAAATGAGAACATTCCGAGTTAACCCACGTGCCCCAAAGCGACACGTACACACAGTATCACCAGCTACCTTGAAAATGAGAAAATTCCAAATCACACAACGTGACTTTTAAACCGGGACACAGTCACGCACAATTTACAGGAGAAGAGAAATAAATACTGGTGACCTCGGTATGAATGATATAAAAGTGCGTTTTCAATGATGCAGGAAAAATTCAAAAGTAAATAACATATACATAAGACAACGCTACTTCCACGGTGATGCCGTTATATAGCCGTACCTCTAAATTAATACTGCTTACGGCACCAGTTTGCCTCGCCCAAATGCAGTCAGAAGACATACAGAACAAACAGGGAACCTTCCCTATGAAAAGAATGAAGGTCCAATTTGCTTGTATATCCAAGGTGACGCACCCACACAGCAACAGCAGCGGAACTGATTAAAGACTTAATCGAGATCAGACGATGTCTCTTGGATATTGTAATATAGACGATACAGAGGAACATTAGCAAACATGGGTAACTCGTGGACGGTATATTACAAAAACGATAAGTATCTTTGATTCCATGACGAAACAATTAAGCATCTATAACTTCACAATAATGCTGTTCGTAGCATCAGCTCTCTTAGCACATAGGCAAATAGGAAGCACACAAAGCAAACAAAGAAAGTACCATTATAAAAAGGAGGTTTCCAAGGGTGTTCATATACCTCGAGTTAATACAAACAAACACAACACTGATAGATGAATGAGAGGGAAAAAATACCCAAAAGTGCTAGTGGGGTCCAGAGAAGTACTGCCGAATTACCACCACGAGAGCAATCCTGCGCCACCCTTTGAATGCAGGCACAAACAGGACATTCCATTAAGACCGCAAGGGACATAGCTGCCATTGTACGGTGGACACTGGACGAGACACAACAGAAGCTTGACGGAAGCGTCTCCATGGGTGAGCCATTCAGTATTTCATGGCTGCAGAGCCCACCGGAGAAAGAGGCCACCGCCTAGCAAACTGCTGCGCGTATTATGTAGCCCAGCTGGCTGTTTCGCTGACCGGTGAGTCCAGTAAAACTGCAGACAGCCAAGCTGTCGTCACGAAGTCTTACATGCCTCTGAAGAGGATCCCGGGCTGCAGTCTTTCCGTTGTCAGCAGTACTTTCTCTGTGTTCAGTGGCTTTCCCCAACGTCATTGGGCTTTTTCCAAGAGTCGGCCAAAACAGACGAGAAAGAGGTACACCTGAAATTGCCAGTAGAACCCAGGGAAGTGTTCCCCTCAACCGCCGAACCAACCAACGGGAACAATCTTGCACCACCCTTGGAAGCATGCGCAGTGTTGACATAGGGTGCAGGCACGAACAGGGCATTTGATTAAGACCTCAAGGGACATAACTTCGTCGTGGCAGATGTCAATCTGTGATGGTCGCTGGACACAACCCAACGCAACTTTCTTCGGAAGCCTCCCCACGGGTGTACCCACCTGTAACTAATGACTGCTGAGCTCATCGGCGAAAGACGCCACCACAAAGCAATAGCTGTGCGCTTCCCGGAGCCAGCTCGATGTTTTGCTGACAGGTGAGGCCAGTGCAACTCGAGACACAGCCAAGCTTTGACAGCCCGGTCTTTGTGCCCTCCGAAGAGGACACGAGTAGCAGCTTATCTCGCTGTCAGCAGGACTTCCCCTGTGATCAGTGGCTTCCGTTTTCCCGTCACTGGACTTTTGACCAAGTCACAAAGTGCAGAGGGAAAACACACGAAGTGCAAGTTGAGCCAGAGACATTTGACTCCCCTTTGGAAAA
>CM031611.1:33740402-33758183 GCA_018398815.1 Conus ventricosus | reverse complement strand
ACCGCAAAACCAGCCCCGGGGGACCGAAAAAAAATCTTTGAGATTTTCATTGGCCGGGGGCAATGGCAGACAAAAGCGGTTCTGCATTAAAGTGCCCTGTGTCAAAGTCACCCAAGAGGGGGGAAAGGAAGCGCCTCTTAAACACCCCCTTTAAATTTTACCACCATTCAGGAAGGGGCTGTTGACTTTTGGGGCCCAATCCGCCAGTTCCAAAGGGGGCACGGGAATAGACAGAAGGTTGAAAGGGGAAAGTTTGCAGGAGCTAGGTCGTTCAGAAGAAGCAATATACGGGAAGGTGAGGAAGCAATCCCTCAAGGTGGGAGATCAATCCTTTTAACTGCTCCCACGATCCAACAAGCGCTAGCTTTGGAAAGGACCATTCACCATCACTAAAAGGTAGATCGGGATTACCAAATTTGATGTGAATGGGAAACCAAAACTTTTCCATGCGAATTTTCTCCGCAAATATTTTCCTTGAGACTCACACAAAGGCGCAGCGAAAAACAGCAGGGTCTGCGCTGGGCAAGGGCACTGCAGCCCAAAGGGTACGAGTCCATACACCCCGGGTCGACAAATGTAGGAGCTACTATTTAAGCCTGTATCTAGCAAGCGCAACCAGAGGAAGACAGTCAACCGGGTCTACTACTTTGAAAATAATATGTTTGATTACAGTTATTTTTGATTGGATAGGGGTTTCTTTCCCTTTTGGGGCTTGGTTCAATTTTTTCTTTGTGAGATTTGTTCATGTAAAGTAGTTATTTTGGAGCGGACGTCGCTTTGTATAATGCCATTGCGAAAGCAGGATGGAGATTCCCGTGAGGTGTCGGGGATCGGTCTTTTAATTGTGCTTTTCATAGTAGTTGTGAAGAAAGATTGGGGAAAATCCGCGGGTGGGGGAAATTTGCAAGGTGCGCACAGAGGTTTCATAAAATGAGTTGAAATAAGGCAAAAACGCACTCAATGAAACTCTTTGGGGGTATTCACAATGAAAATATCTTTTAATTTAAAAACCGTTTGTTGTAAAGTATTTTCCAAACTTTGCACGTGTAGCTGTGTGTCAGCAAATTCGGTTGTTGTCTTTTTTGTACCGTTTTTTTTGAGACAATGCTGAGCATAGTCTTTTGCAAGGGGAAATTGTCACAGACAGAAAAAGAAAACCCAAGTCGTGGTCAGTCGCCAGCCATTTGTTTGGACATAAGCTCCAGCTCAAATATCCTGGTGTCCAGGCAGACGACTTAAGGTGTTGCGTCAGCCAATTAGGTACAGCGGAGAGGTTTCCAAACGGAGACAGCACTGTCCGGCAGACGGACTGAGTAGCTTGGCCGACGTCTCGATAGGTCTGGCCAACGGGTCTTGGCGCCTGGGTCAGACTGATCCGGCCAATTTGCAAGACCAGCGCCCACAAGTTAAGTCGACGTTGCCAGCTAAAGTAGGAGGGGGAAGGTATTGTGTGTGGGGGTAAAATCAAGCTAATTAATTAAATGACCCACTGACCACCACAGAGAGCAAGGCCAGTAGATGTGACTTTGACGATTTGAACGTCCAAGGGAATGAGAGGGGAGGTAACCTCAGTAGAAGGCGGGAAAATACTGACCAATGGTACTCACCCTTTGACACATGGGATGAAAAATAAGAAAGCGATGCGTGAGTGAAGGAGGAGGGAAGAACGGAAAAAGACAGAGAGAGAGGAAGAGGTTCTGGTGTAGTCTCTGCACGAGAGAAAGGCAGGGAGATGAGAGGGGATGAAGAGAACCGAGTTGAGGCATTAGCACCAGATAGAGTCTGCAGAGGAAGGACTAAGGAGAGATGTGGAAGAGAGAGTTGCTAACTGATGAAGAGAAAAAAAAAGAAACAGAAAAAGAAAAGAAAAGCAACCATGTCCATTTGATAGAGCAGACTAGAAAGAGAGAGAGAGTGCAATGCGTTAATGCAGGAAGAAAGAAAGGAGAACAGATCGATGTCTGATAGTCACTGTTCAATCTGAACCGGGGTTCGACCTCATACTTGGCCGCGCCACTTTCATCAGCAGTCCAACCTGACCAACGCCAGCGGTCTAACCTGACCCCGTGCCAGCAGTCCAACCTGACCAGTGCCAGCAGTCCAACCTCACCAGTGCCAGCAGTTGTGTTGTGCTTGTGAAAGTGACAGTGAAAAGAAACAAAGAAAAAAAAAGAAAAGAAAAGACAGTGATTCGTGAATAGTTTAAGATCACCTGGCCAGGTAAAGTAGAAATCTATTTATACCCGGGGTTTGTTATATGATTTAGATGAATGGTTTTGTGGAGTTCAAGGAAAGAGAGAATGTTTTATTTTGTTTGACTCCATGCGCATTGATGTTTGTTTCTATGTCATGTGTATAAAGTTATAGACTTTACTAGTGGTTTGATGTGACGAATGCATGATATATGAATGAGATCGTAAGCAAGCTGTGAGTGTGTTTGGGCTGTGCGCTAGTCCTTCCTCCACTGACATACCCCGAGGTTGACAGTCTCCACGGATCATTGCATTGGCAGTTCTTTCAGAGACACCTAGAAAGCGTTTAAATGCAAACAAAAGCACTTCCCGTGTGCTTTATACTTTCGTCTACACCCCAGATTCTGATCAACGATCAACACCGGCTACATTCTGGCATCATGAAGTTAAAAAAAAAACCAATACAGTGGATGTCATAATTTTACCAATAGTCGCATGTTTACTCTTTGCAGTCAGGGTACCACAAGAGGATGAGAGGCTCGATGTTGTGGCAAAAGTTGTCCTAAACGGTTGTGTGTATGGACTACTTTTATTGCAGTACCACCCACGTATCAGAGATCATGCGCTGCAAGAAAACTACCTTCGCGAATATTGATGATTGATACAAAGAGAGAGAGAGAGAGGGGGGGTGAGGGGTGGGGGTGGGGGTTGGGGTGTAAAAATCCTGCAGAATTCTACCTGTGTCATCCCCTATCTCTCCCCACAGCCGACCAAACTAAAAAATCAAAATCACGACCATGGGGAAGCAGATATCAAGGGAAGCAATCCACCGAACTCGGAATCAAGGATCTAATAAGTTTCATTACTTCCCCTGCTCTACACTGTGACTACCAAATGCAATGATTAAGAAACATCTTCTGTGACTCACTTGCGAAAACATGCATTCGTGTACAGGTGAACGGTCTTATCGTAGATACCAATCGTAAGAACTTGACCGAATTCAGCGTAGCCAGTCACACATACTATAACGGGGCCATGATTGAACAAAACAAAGGCGAAAAGAAAGTTAAAACGACCCATCTTTGATTCAGATTTGCGCTCAGAATTCCTTTTCCCAAACCACACACACACACAACACACACACACAAACGAATGCAAAAATTTTAATGTGTCGGGGCTTTGTCTCGTTCCCATGGGGAAAAAGAGGTGGGGGGGGGGGGATGGAAACTGAACAATACAACCGATACAATTTTAAATTCAAACATGTTAGGTCATCAGCAGGAATTCACTAAAGGGAAAACGAAAATTCTTGGTCTCAGAATACACACTTACTGATTGTGGAGACCTGTCCGAGGGTGGTGAAGAGGTTCCAAAATGTTTTTTTTTTTTTTTTATCAACTGCAAAAAAACACAAAACACACTTTGCTGTCAACTGGTCTACATAGCTTTAAAAATTTGTACCCTGACAAAAAAAAACAAAAAAAATAATAAAATAAACTTTTACAGTTTAACACAAAAAAAAACCAAGATTTTTTTTAACAAGAACTTTTATCATTATCTAAATGGTAAATTAAAAATGATTAGGCCAATTTTAAGCAAAATTCATTTCGAAAAACCCACGATGTCAGAACAGTTTTAAAAAGGAACTTCGTCATATTATGGTTTTGCTTCAGTTTGAAAATAAGATTTTTTTTGTAACCAACTGACATCACATCTGTCTTTTTCTCTGGGCTGGAAAAAATTTTTAAGGCGTCCCTTTTCTTTGAGGGGTTTTTCAAACCTTCGTAATTGCGTTGAAAGATCACATAACATTTAGTTGCATAGTGCCAGCTGATTCAGGGGCATCCCTTGCGCTGTTGCACGTGTCCTTGTTCTTTGCGCCAGTCTCCAGTGGATGAAAGGTCGGGCTGTCGTTGTGCTCCCCCTGTGTAACCCACTGCGGATCGTTTCTAACGCATCGTATCAGTGGTTTGTATTCCTCTGACTCGGTTTCAAAATTGTCACCATCATCACTGATTTTCACTCCCTAAAAGTTAATGTCACTTGCAGCGGCGGGCGATGGACGCTACTGTTGATTAATATCTGTCTGAAGTGCACAACTCTCAACACACGCAAAATGTCGTCGTGGATAATGTCCGACACATTGTTATTTCCCGTGTCGTAAAAGAAACTTGGGGGTAGGAAGAAATAAGGCAGAGGGAGATGAGGAAGAACCTGTCTTCTGTCGTATTCTGTGCTCCTCGGTCCGTCCCTGTCCCGTGCTGCCCTTCCCTCAATTTTGAATGACGATAGCGACAGTTCTTGTAACAAAGTGTTTAGCGTACACCCAGGAGACGTTGGAATCCTATGACTGGCATTGTCACTTATTTCTTGCAAAGGAAAACAAAATGGTCAGAGCTTCGTTGAAATGCTTCTTGCCGGTAGCCAAGCAAGGGAAGCCACTCAAGAAAGAGAGAGAGAAGAGAGAGAGAGAGAGAGAGAGAGAGGTACTACACACACACACACACACGACACACACACACACACACACACACACACACACACACACACACAGAGTTCATCCTGACGATCATCGAATTAAATCTGATGTGATGGTGTGAGTGATATTTTCATTGAAACATATGCTTCTCTTTTCCAATCGCTTTGTGCCCACAGTCTGCCTGATTGGATGTGTGTATGTGTGTGTGTGTTGTGTGTGTGTGTGTGTGTGTGTGTGTGTGAGAGAGAGAGAGAGAGAGAGAGAGAGAGAGAGAGAGAGAGAGAGACAGACAGACAGACAGACAGACAGACAGACAGAGAGAGAGAGAGAGAGAGAGAGAGAGAGAGAGAGAGAGAGAGAGAGAGAGAGAGAGAGAGAGAGAGAGACAGACAGACAACAACAGACAGGGAAAAAAAAAAAAAATCCTGTAAAATTCTGCCCGTAGAATTCGTTCCCGTCACCCCCGTGGTCAGCCGGCTTAGAATGCAACAAGCAAGCAGACATCAAGGAAGCAATCCGCTGAACTCGGAATCAAGGATCTGATAAGATCCATTACTCCCCTGCTCTACACCCATTGTGATCACAAAATGCGCTGTTAAGAAAACAACTGCCTGTGACCCTTATTTCCAAACCTTGCTTTCGTGTGCTGGTGAACAGGCTTATTGATAACAATCGTAAGAATGTGACAGAATTCAGTGTACCCACACACATGGGGCCTCTATAAACATGAAATATTGACGGCCTATATAAGATATAGAGAAAAGAAAGTCACACACACACACGCACACACACACACAGTTTCTGATTCAGGTTTGGGTTCAAAATTCACTTTCCCTCTTCCCCCACCGAACTGTTGTTATTTTTCAGGCTAGAGGACGAAATTTTAATCTGTTCTAATCATGCGTCGCCATTGATTCGCCCCCATACGCCACAGACAGTAACGTCCCTCCCTCCTCGCACCCCCTCCCTCTCCCCCCCCCCCCCCCCCCCCCCCCCCCCAATTGCTGTTCATCTTTAAGCACAGTTCACGCGCTGGAGAACGGCCTAAAAATACCATAAGGATCGATTCATAACACAAAATGAGTTTTAGTTACACAAAAATAAAGGCTTTGTTGTTGTTGAGTGGGAGTTGCATATACTATTTGACACGACCTTCATTCGTCAGGTGTGCGACGAGGGTGAGTAGAAACTCATTCCTGGAGCGGATTTTTGGTGGCGAGGTGGGAGTTGAGGAGAAAGGGTTTGGTCCCTTTTGTCATCTTTCATTTAAAAAAAAACAAAACTTTTTTGTTGTTTATGTATTTCAAATGTATTTATCTATCTATCTATTATAATTTACTTATCCATAGATTTATTTCTTTATCGATGTGCTTATTTATTTATTTACTTATTTGTTTATTTGTTATCCCAAGGCTAATTCATAAACAGCATCCCACATGATTTGTTTTCCGGAAAAAAAAAGATCGAATCCTCTCGTGTGTTTTTTTTTTTTTAAATTTCATTTTATTTTGTTTTGTTACTTTCTTTTTTTTCGTCGGGTTAGCAAATTTGATAGAAAAATAGATGTCCCATTGCGTTCTCTAAGCCACTTCACACCTCTTTCTTCACTCCCCACCGCGCCTCTTGCGTCATCATCTTTAATTCAAGTTTTTGGGGTCAGAGACGTTCGTCTCGTGTACTACCCCTTCTCTCCGGGTTTGTTGGCTGTTGTTGTTTGTTTGTTTATTTGTTTTGTTTTATCTTTTAAAGCAGAACTTTGTCTAATGGCAGCTTATCCATCTTCACACAAAACAAAGACTTGCTCGGATGAATTGATTGGTTTCAAAACACGCACGCGCACACACACATACGCTCGCGCGCGCATACACCCACAAGAACAGACATACACAAATGCACACACAAACCGCGCGCGCGCATCCACACACACACACACACACATACAAGCACATACATTTGCGCGTTCACACACACACACACACAAAGATGCAGACATATACTAGCACGATTCTTCCCACGTTACAGAAATAAGTCCGAATAATTGTGTGAGTGATAATATTTTCACTTTCCAACCACCGTCTTCTGGAGAGAGAAACAATCCAAATCGCCCTCGGAAACTGCAGAAAATGATAACTTTCTTTACCCACAAATCCCACCCCTCCCCTCATCCCCACAAATCCCACCCCTCCCCTCATCCCCACAAATCCCACCCCTCCCCTCATCCCCTCTTGCCCAGTTCCGACCGTTAAACCAGAAAACCACCTCCACTACAAATCAAAACGAACAAAAAATCATTCATAATAGAAAAAAATAAAAAGCAGACGCTTTAGTTCAGAGCATTGAACCACGACCAGAGGGACGAAGAACGATTTTTTTTTCAGCGTGAAATGTATGGTGAACATGCACCTCGAACAGTTGTACGGCATTGAAGGGAAATTCCGTCTGCCCATACACTCTTCTTTGTAAGCACCGCCCCTTCTCTCTCTCTCTCTCTCTCTCTCTCTCTCTGTCCACCCATTTACTTTCTTTGTGAGCACCTCTCTCTCTCTCTGTCCCCCTATTTCCTTTCTTTGTGGGCATCCATCTCTCTCTCTCTCTCTCTCTCTCCCCCCCCCCCCCCCCCCACACACACACACACACGTCTCTCCTCTCCCATTCTGATCACCCTCTCCCTCGCCCATGCCAACGTTCGCACACACACTCTCACACACGTTGTGTCAGTGTCACGTCCACGCCAACATTCGCACAAACACACACTCTCACACACGTGTGTGCGTGTGTGTGTGTGTGGACGAGCGCGACAGCGTTACAATGGTGCATCAGCTGCACGCGATGGGACCAGGGCAGGGTGGCGGGGGAGGGGGGAAGGGGCAGAAGAAAAGGAGAGGTGGAGGTTGGGAAAGGGCAGTGGTAGGGGAATGGATGAAGGTTGAGAAGACGGAGGGAGGGTGTGGGTGGAGGCGAGGGAAGGGAGGTGGGTGGGCGTGTGTGTGTGTGTGTGTGTGTGTGTGTGGAGGGGGGCGGGGGGGGGGGGGGAGAGCAGGATGACATATTGGGGTCTGGCCAGACAGCCTGCATTAACGATCGCGTGCTGGAACCGGCGACCCGTGACGTGCAAGTCGTGTCCACATTATGGCCCCGTGGTCCGGGGCACTCAGCGTTCACCGCACACCTTGACTCACGTTTCCCTTTCTCTCTGCCAGGCACTGGAGTCGGGCCCGGTGTGACAGGGGTAGAATGACCCCCCTCTACAATTTTGCCCCACCCCCCCCCACCCCCCTCTCCTCCCTGCGTTCCCTATGGTGTTCTCTCTCTTCCTTTTGGAGGATGTGCCATCAAATCTTGTTGCCTGGATGTAGATTTCGATGTCACCGTCAAAAACAAAAGAAGCAAATAAGTAAATAAACAAACCAAAAACAAACAAACAAACAAACAAACAAACAAACAAACAAACAAAAACTCACAAGGACTCAAAACACATTGCCTGGCTGTGCAAATTTTCCCCATTTGAAAAACTATAAAGAAGCAGCTGATTCGGACAACGCTTCACTATCATCATCATCATCATCATCATCATCATCATCACCATCATTATCATCGTCATCATCATGACCATCATCATCATCATCATCATTATCATCATCATCATCATGACCATCATCATCATCATCATCATCATCATCACCATCATTATACATCATCCATCATGACCATATATTTCCCTTTTTCTTTCTTTCTTTCTGTCTATCTGTTTATCATTAATTGATCTCGACAAAAATACAATATTGACTGAACCTTTACGTATGCCTCTATGCTTTCTACATAAAGTGGGTTGCAAAGTAACGCGGAAATCTAAACAAATTTTTTAATAGTTTTTTACGATGACTCCGCCGAACAACGTGGACAAAAATCTTGCGCCGAATTTGACGAGGATAGGCGATTGCTCGTTTATTTTCGTTGTCCTGAGTGTTGTTTCTCTTGCCTCAAGAAGACCTAAGATCTCGAAACTCGTCGTGTTTTGCCTTGTGATTCGTTTGTCCACGTTGTTCGGCGGAGTCGTTATACAAACTTTCTAGAATGTATATAAAGTGGAATTTTGTAGTTTAACATTTACCATGTTTTCTTTCTTCTTCTTCTTTTTTTGAAAAACGAACATACAAACAAAATCCGCGGACTATACCACAAAAGTTGGAGGAGATCCTCAAAATCATTCAAATGCACAATTCACCCCCCACCCCCACCCCACCCCCAAAAAAAGAAAGAAAAAAAAAAAAAAACACCCAAACAAACAAACAAACCTAGAAACACGAATATAAACAACGATTCACAATCAGGTAGAGTCAGTTCTCGGAAGAACCATCTGCCCACCCTTAGTACACCTGTTTCGTGTTGGCAGGAAGACGTGGCGTTCACATTAGCCAGTGTCTTAATGACTTGGAATGGTTAGAGCACCCGATCCTGAAAGCGGAATCTGATCAGATGTTTACGGTAATCTGAGACAAAATGGGCACTGTTGGATTTAAAAAGAATATAAATTACAAGAAAACAGATCTGTTCAGATGTTCACGGCATTCAGCAGCATAACACGTCTGATCAGATGTTTACGGTACCTAACTGTCCGTGCTTCAGGAAAACGCTAGCCTAATCACCACTCAGTGAATTTCAGAAGTGTCTTAATCATACAACAGACATGCACCAGTCTGCAGCTAAACAGAATTGTGTCTTTCTAATCTCACGGTGTAGATCCTATGCTATTTCATTCTGCTTTGTCTTTTCCTTTCAAGCTTTCTCTCTTTTCTTTTCTTCTTCTTTTTTTCTCCAATTTTTTTCTTTATTTAAGTCGAGGAAAACAAACGTGTGTTCCGGCTCTGAAGATTCAGACAAATTTCAGGAATGAAAAAGATGAAGTAGGCCTATAAAAGAGAAACTGAAAGACAGATCTACTTTGTCGTGGATAGCTTTCTTGGAGAGGCAAGTGTAGCCTAACTGGAGGTGTGTGATTGTATTACCATGCCGTTCTCTGAAGAAAAAAAAACATACCTCAAGGGAACCACTGTTTTCGCACAATCCGGACGTACGTCTCAGAGCTTTAGATCATTCCCAGCACGCCCGGGAATGCTTAAAGATGTGCTGGGATTATTAAGACCCCACGAAGCCAAACATCATGAAGATGGCTGGAAATAATACTTTCAACAGTTTTTCTTTTTTGTTGTTGTATTTCCATCAAAAGCATCCATGATTTATAGAATAGATCGAAAGGTTTAAAGCAGCTTCATCTTATATACGTCTCTAGTATTTGAAAAGCACACAGATAAAAGAAAAAAAAGACGTTGCCCGTACACACACACACACACACACACACACACACACACAAAAACCGTTTTAATTTTTTTTTAAATATATAGATTAAATAACTTGGTCAGATTTACTGAGATTCTCATGGAAGTGTGTTTGGCCAAGAACTGCCACTGAATACTACATTTTAATCTGTCAGAAGGAAATGCGATCTTCCACTGTTGAACACTCCCCGTTACTGAACAGTTTCATAGTTAGATCCTACATTTTGATCTACCAAAAAGAAATGCCATCTTCTGCTGTTGACTAATTGAATGAGCTGAACAGCTACGTGGTAAAACCTCAAGTTTTAATCTACGAAAACGAAATGCAGTCTCCAATGTTGACAAATCCAGTCAGCTGAAGAACTACAAAGTTAAGCAAAAACAGAACACAGAGAGAGAGAGAGAGAGAGAGAGAGAGAGAGAGAGAGCCTGTCCCTGCAGTCTTAGATTCACCTAATTAAAGTAAGTAAACTAAAACAAGACAGAAACGGATCTAATTTTTTTTCCGTTTCTCTTTTTCGGGGATTTTTTTCCTTCCCAAATTTCTTTTTTTTTTTTTTTTTTGATGTAACCTTTAGGAATACACTTTTTACTTCGCGCAGGACGCTTCTTGCTGCTATTGCCGTGTGCTCGTAAGGAACCACATCATGGACACTTACTCAGTACCATCCTGGCGTAAACTATTGAACTAACTGCCTGGACATCCTTCAGTAATCACAATGCAAATCACATAGAACTATAGATTTTTTGCTTCCGTTATCGGGTTTACAAAATAGTTATTGAACCAGTTTAATTGTTTAGCACTGGTCTCAACATCAAGAAGTAGATACCACACACACACACACACACACAACACACACAGCAATGTTTCTAAGAGAACCTTCCGCCTAAACATTAAAAGACCCGGCAATTTTCAGGTGATGCACGAAATCAACGCTGCAATGAATAAGAACTGTGGGGGAATTGGGAATAGCTTTTTCACTTCTTCCTTCCGGAAAACGGAGTGACCGCCTCTCATCTTCTCGGTCGAGGTGTCGCCCAGTGATTTCCTTTGCGGGTGGACGATCGTCCGTACGCTACATGCGGACGAAAGGGCGTGTTTACCGATGAAAGTGTTTCTCTCCCTTTTTTTTTTTTTTTTTTTTTTTACCTTTTTTTAAAAAAATTATCATTTCTTTTTTTTAAAACTTCTTTTCATTTTATCACTGAAGTGATGTAATGGTAATACAAAGTAGAAAAGTTGTAGCAGTAGAAGGCTTACCAGTTATAATTATTCACTATTTATTTTATTATACATACTTTTCCCCAGCTATAGGATTTACCATTACTGTGTGTGTGTGAGTTGTGTGTGTGTGGTGTGAGAGAGAGAGAGAGAGAGAAGAGAGCGAGAGAAGAGAGCTACGGCAATATTTGCATTCCGCGCAATGAAAAAATCAATATACTAACTATTGAAAAAAAGTGCGAACATTAACAAACACATATAAAGTCATACACTCCCCCTCCTCCCCCCCTCCCCCCCCCCCCATCCTCTCCCCACATCTTCTTTTTTCAATCTGCAAAAGGCAGTGACGCCAACGAACATTTCACCAAGACAATCCTTGCCAGCGCGAGTTATTTTCCCCTGAGGAGTTCAGTTTATTCTCATTGTCTCCGCCATCCGCGCCGGCTTCATCCGCAGAGGCGATCGTTTTCAGACGACGTTCGATCGCCGTCACAGGGTCTTTCAGATGACTGCCAGGCGTCTCCATTATCTCCTTGCAGTGGTCAACCGCGGTGCTTTCCCCTGCCAACATGGACAGCCAATGAAATCAAGCGTGATCGAAAATTCTTCACTTTTCTTTCTTTCTTTCCTTTTTTTTTTCATTTTTCCTTCTTTTCTCCACGCTCGCCCGCAGGCGCGTAATTACACCCCCCACATCGCAGATCCGCAACTTATCACTGATCCTATCATCAGGTAACTTCACCCTGTAAAGAGAGCACGCGCTCGTAGGAAATGAATCCCCCTGTCGGACAGAGCGTGTTGTAGGGGGATTAATCCCAGCTTTTTAGAAGTAATCGCCCGTCTTTTAATCTAATCAGTGCTTGAAGAGTAACAACAAAGATGTTAGGGCAGTTTACGAATCGAGTTGCGTTAGGTTCTATTCAGGTTAGGGCAGACGTTAGGTGGGGCCCTATCTTCGGCGGGTGTCAAGCAACTCGGGTTGCGGGTCATGACAGTACTACTGAGATGGATGAGTGAGGAGAGCCAGGATGAAGGCGGGGGGGGGGGGGGGGGGGGGGGGGGGGGGGGGGGAGGGGGGGGGGGGTTGTGGGGTGGGGGGGGGATATGGGGATGAAGGGTGGGGAGTTCGTATGGGAGAAGAAGAGGGGTAGGGAATGGGGTAGGGGTGGCGGTGGGGAGGGGGGGGGGGGGGGGGGCGGCGAAACTAAGGTCGTGTATTTACTGGCATTTGTTTTTGGCTGAATGCTTGGGAGAGAGAGAGAAGAGAGAGAGAAGAGAGAAGTCAGACAGATAAATGGAAATTTGTCGTCCGCGTACATGCTTCGGTTAATGGAGGTTAAACGCGTGCATTTTGAGTCCCTTCCACACCCCCTTTCCTTCATCTCCCGTCACCCCGCCTACCTCCGCTCCCCCCTCCTCCTCCCCCTCCCCCCCCCCCCCCCCCCCCCCCGGTCTTCATGGGCTCGTCCCCGCTAGCTGAGTTGACTGTTCGCGGCGACGAACGTGGCCGAACAGAGTAAGCGAAGTTCCCTGTTCTGTTAGAGATTACATGTTTGTTTAATAAATGCCTGGCGTTTGCTTCGAATCTCGTCTGTACCTGTTAGCAGGATCCACAGAAAACTACTCGACCTGTTACACATACACCCCAATATCGTGATAAATGAGATACGGTTAAGGGACGAGCCTTGTATTTAAATGCTGGTGTAAATCCACAACGGTTCATTAGTATTCTTCAAAGTTCAAAATTAAATGGTCCGCACCCCCGCCATACCTCTTTCATCCCGTGCCAATAGTGATCTCCCACAAGAAGGTTTCCAGAATTTTGTTCACATTATTGATAATTTTGTGATGGATCTGGGATCTTGTTACATTAAGAAAAGATTAGAATAATATTGTGTGTGTGTGGCCATTCAATGGACTGTTTTACTGGTAGCTGATAAAAATTGTGTTGTAGATCCCGCATCTGTTTCATCATTGATAAGAATATTGGAGCGGATCCAGAAACTGTTCACATAATTGATGCTTTATCAAAGCAGATCCAGGATCTGTTCACATTATGATAATTTATCAAAGTCAGATCCAGAATCAGTTTTCACATTTATGTAAT
Organism: Conus ventricosus; assembly: GCA_018398815.1. Taxonomy (NCBI): domain Eukaryota; kingdom Metazoa; phylum Mollusca; class Gastropoda; order Neogastropoda; family Conidae; genus Conus; species Conus ventricosus. The sequence goes on along the minus strand of CM031611.1, from coordinate 33,744,847 downwards.
TATAAAATCAAGCAAGATCCAGTAAACCGTTCATATTATTGAAAGAAAATTATGTGTAATCGATCAAGACCCATTACATCACTGATAAGATTATAGTGGGAGGAAGATGTTTTATTAAACAATATTCATAAGCGGTGTATTGGTGGCGGCTCTAGAATCCATTTTATAGTTATTGAATAAATTTATTACAGACTTTTATCCAATGAATATAGTCGCTCAAAGGAAGGGTGGTGAAAACCATAACTATTAAGCAAATGTAATTCCTATAGAACATGAACAGTTCTAGTCATAGAACATGATATCATCTAGAAACATTAATAAGAATCGTGGTTCCTTACTTTCTTTACATTTCTTCCCTCTACCCCCCCCCCCCACCCCCCCCCCCCCCCCCCCCCCTGCCCCCCCCCACGCCACCCCCCCCCCCCCCCTCCCCCCATTTTCTGGTAAGAAAAAATGTACAACGGTGAGTAAACTCCTATGGGACTGCGCCAACAATTTCCCTTTACCAGTAGATGCTTCTGTTTGATTTATCAAACGACTTAAAATGACGTTGTGGTGCATTTCCCCCCGAAACGCACACTGGTGCAATTCAGCTTTTTTTTTCTTCAACCACCCCCCCCCCCCCCCACCCCACCCCACTCCCGCCACCCCTCACCCCCCCACACCCCTCCACCCCCCCCCACCCCCGAACCCCCCCCCCCCCCCCCCCACATATTCTCCTTTTTTTCTTTTCATCTTCTTCTTTTAAATTTTACCACCTGTTTAATATGGTGGGGGAAGGATAGAAAGGGGAGGAGTGGTAGGGCTTACGGTGAGATGCGGGAAGAACCCTTGAATCCACTTCCCTCCCCACCCCCCCCACCCCCAAAAAAAAAAAAATCATAAAGCATCGTGGGACCCGTTGTGTTCACACACACACACCACACAACACACATCACACACGACACACAACACACAGTCAGTCACATGTATAAACACACACACTCACACACACACACAAACACACACCCACACACACACACACACACACACACACACAAACACAACGCAATCGTTTTCAACAAAAAAAGAACAATTCAAAAATTCAACAGATACAAGTGGGAGATTATAATCCAACATGGCAGAGCTATAAGAATAGCAATAGATCTGCTTGTACAAAATCGAAAAGTCCTGAGCCAACATGATAAAACTTTATTTTCGGACTTTTAAAAAAAGGAATAACAAAGCCAAGCCTGCATATGATCTCCTAGCACAGACGACATATAAAACCTTAATGATGATCAGAATAAGTTTTCAGATACATATGTTTAACTATTGTACTTAAAATATTTAGATTGTCATCTTTTCGTATATCTGTGTAATCAAGTCAAAACTACCTTTCGTTAATTCCCAAAGAAGAATAGGGAGTGACATTCATCTTGGGGGCAACACTTTTCGGGGTGATTTTGGAGTCTTCAAATAATTCAGAGACATAATGTGCTACAGTCTGCAACTTACTTCTTATTCTTTGCTTCCTTTGAATAGTCAGTATCAGATCTTATGTCTAAGTCTGCTCGAAGTGAATTTTCAACGGTGTTTGCTCTTATTGATGCCTGCTTTCTCATTTTATCAAGAGTAAAATCACCAGCCATTTTATACGATTTCGGTGTGCTCGTATGAACAGGGACACATAAAGCCAGTTTAATGGCTTTGCTATCTAAACTTTGCAGTTTGTTTAGGAACGTCTTTGGAGCAGAAAGGAATACCCTCTGACCATACATGATCTAGATCTAACAAGTGAAATCGCAAGATGGACAAGAGTTTTTGGGTCCTGACCCCAAATTTGTTTATTACTATCTTTAAAAAGTTCACGCTTTTCACTGCATTTTAGATAAAGCCCCCCAAATTTTACTTCAGTTTTGTACGTAATATCCTGGCCATCAATTTGAAATTTAAACAGCTTTTTTTTTGGATCAGCATCATTGTTGAAAAGAACCATGCTAGTTTTTGCGCTGAGAACTCTAAACCATTTATTATCATATGTTCAGTCAGTTTATCAAGCTTTGTCTGATATAATCTTTTTATATGACTAATTAAAGCGTAATCCAGTCTTTTTCCTCAAAGGGACGTTCATCCACATTGCTATATCGTCGGCATACTGTACTACATTAAAGGATTTGGACAGCCATTTTGGTAAATCATACAACATGATGTTAAAAAGCAAAGGAGCGATTATAGATCCCCGAAGAATCACCATGTTGATTTGCCTCGAAGAAGACAAAGCATTCCCTATTTTGTGATAACTGTTCTCTCTGTCAGGGAAGATTTAATACTGACAGATACTGCCACTTAACCCAATATTTTTAAGTTTAAAAATTAGTCTCGCGTGCCATATAAGCTTTCTGAACATCAAAAAAAGTTGCTAATACACTTTTACGTTTGGCAGATTGTTGCTTTGTTTCTATTTGATTCTAAATCAGTCTTGCAATCCCCTTGCTTCATCATTTAACTACAAGAATAAAGTTATCTTTTAAATAAAATATCTAATTCATTGCATTCAATTGAAAGGGGTCAATGTTGACTTCTGCTGGATACCATCCCATTGTGGAATTTATTACAATGAATATGTTGACCATCTCGCAAAAAATGGGCCGGAGAAACACTTTGAATGCTATTGAACTGCTTGCAGTTTATCTTCAGTAGCAATGTGTAACACAATAGAAAATAAACGATACGACGTTTTTTTTCTCTTCTGGGACAAAGTATTTTTCATTATTGAAAACTCCATGTGCAAGTAGATCAATTGCTACCTTGATGTGCAGACTTTTTGTTAAATGCTTTAACGACAAAGTACTGTAAAGGCATTAAGTGTGTATGCTCTGCAGAGCTGACAATTGAGCATATACTGGTAAAATGTGCTTCAGTGAAAAACTTTCCTATCTTCGGAAGTCGTAGAATGTATTTTGCCTGTGTCTATGTTAAGTTATTTTAGGATCAATTTAATCTTTGCAACCTTTCAATATTTAGATTAGTTAGTTATTTGTTATGTAGTCCTATTGCTCGTTTCTTGTAATCTCTCTCTCTTCTTCTTCTTCTCCCCCCCCCCTTTTTTTTTGGTTTTGTTTTGTTGTTGATGATGTTGAAAAATTAACTAAGTTTTGCTGTTTTTGATGCTAGAGTCTAAAATAATTGACACGACGAAAAGACTTTAAATAAACTAATTAACTAACACAATCTTTCCCTTGTGCAGCTCCCACCCACCCGCACAAAGCAAATTTCACCCCTTTTGTAACAGACCTGGAGTGGCGATCTGAGCGGTTGTCTCTCGGATATGTTGTTTAGAGGTTCTACGTGCAATATGCACGTAGCACAGGTAAAAGAACCCACGGCTACATGTAATTGTCCCTGGCAAGATTCTGTGGGAAACATTATTTTGATAGGCGAACAAAAGCGTTAGCATGCAGACAGTTTGACTGGCGTCGTACTTGTCGACGCGTTTCCACAGGACGATTCATCCAAATTCATACAGGCTAAATGGTACAATTTGATACCGTGACGAATTTCTAAAGTGTAGTTCAGACACGTCTACAGAATGACGTCAATTCCTAAGCTGCGTGAGTTTACGTCAGTTCGTGCCTGCACCGTTTTGGCATCACAAAAATTGAGAGCCAAGTCGGTAGGGCCTGCTGGAGCTTAAAATCTGCTCAGTCGTAGGCCCCGATCAGGTCAGGTCAGGTAGGAAAACAATGGCTTGATATTCGCATGAACTGTGATTTTTACCTTAATGATTAGTGTCGATGGGATTACGAGTTTTATGGGAAAGGATTATTTTGTCATGTGATGAATCTAAATTTTTCAGTTCTCTATTTCTGCTTTTTAAGTTTGAAAACTGCAGAATCAGGTTGAAGATCAACGCGGTGACAGCCCTGATATAGCCTTCGGCGGTCGGCTGGGCTATAAGCAAATTCATCTGACCTTAGGTTGAAGAGTTTAGGACAACATTGTCACAAGGCTTCATATTCTTTTTATGTGTCTGTTCACATGATACTGTAGCATTATGGATATCATAACATCCCATGTTTTGCTTACGTATGCAGCTAATTTTTTGTTAGCTTATTGGTGTTTAGTTTTACCGTGTTATCATTGTCTTTTAAACCGGAAGTCGTTAAAAAGGTTCAACTGCAAAAGACGTTTCTTCGATCTGTTTTGATTGAAAAACAAGAATGAATCTTTAATTAAACACTTCGTGTGTTGCTGCATTGGTGACCCCGACGTGAGTAGAGACTTAGTATCGGTGACCAAGCTGTTCTTTCTGTTTTCTTCCGGAAGATTAAGCTACAACTCATAACATGGAGCTCACGTCACAAGCCATTTATGAACTTGCAGCTATGTCATTCATTATCTTTGTTATAACGCCTCATGTTTCGTTTATGTATGCAGTTGCATCTTTTGTTAGGTTTTCGGTG
>CM031611.1:33730402-33735402 GCA_018398815.1 Conus ventricosus | reverse complement strand
GTTCCAAAACCAGTGGCAAATGTGGTATGAAATGTAAGTTTATGGACGTTCTCTTCCCCCTTTGTTTCGTCCTACAGTCAGCGTAAACTGTTTTCAGTTTAAAGTTGATCATGAATTTCAATCGAGTCACGCTAGGAGCAACACAAAGCCAAAAAAAAAAATGGCCTAAAGTGAAAACAGTCTGAACAGTTTGCATAATTATGACTTATATTCTTCCTTCAAGGCGGCACCGAAGCAAGCTGAAAGTAAGCTCGGGTGTATGTCTGTCAGATGGAACTCTGCACAACGTCCGCTCAGTCTGCCGAAGGAGGCATCGGAAGGAGTTCCCATATGGCTACAGTGAGGAACCAATTGTCTCCCTTTCACTTCCTGTTTCTCTGATATTTTAGGAGATATCTCAGTTAGATTTTTTTTGTACACTCAAATACTTTCTCATGTGTGTGTGTGTGTGTGTGTGTGTGTGTGTGTGTGTGCGTGTGTGTGTGCGTGTGTGTGTGTGTGTGTGTGTGTGTGTGTGTGTGTGTGTAAGTGTGTGTGTGTATGTGTGTGTGTGTGTGTGTGTGTGTGTGTGTGTGTGTGTGTGTGTGTGTGTGCCTTGCATGGGGTTGGAGATGGGTGGATTTGTGTATACATGTGTGGATGAATTCAGCTTTGTCATGAACTAGCACAGCTAAGAGAAGCTAATCGATTGGCGGTAAACAGCTAACGAACTATTCAGAAAGCTTCTTTCTTCTCTCCATCTGCACATAATCTTTTCCTGGAGTTGCTAGTTCACGAGAAAGCTGGCGATTCATAATTAGAAAACTTGTTTCTAGTCTTGCATCATTTTTAGGTTTCTCAGACTTTAAACACTTAAAAAAAAAAGTTCATTTGTACCCTTTGAACACACGTTTGCTATGCAAGGATGCATACGATTGACAGCATTGTACGCCTAAAGAGAACAAAGTAGGAGGCACAAGGGAGAGCGAAGACTTTAGCCATGATGGAACGTATTCATCATGGAGTGAATTCGCCATTTAATACTGATTGGCAGTACAATTTGAAGACACCCTTCCCTCTGATCTCTCCCCTTCCGTCCCTCATGCCCCCTTCCTTCCTCTCAAGGTGATATGCTTTATGATATGGGCGAAAAATAGAGTCCATTGTGAGCTTCAATAAAAGTTCTGAAGATTTTTGTGAGGAAGTCGTTTAACTAGTGTAAGCATAAACCCAGGGGAAGTAATAGTATGTACATGCTGAAAGAGTCACTTCCCATTTAGATATTAAACACGACGTGGAAAATACGAATGGTTAACGTTTACATGAATGGAAAGCTTTGACATTCCACAGAAAGTATAGTATTAGTAATAGATAGTTATCAACTATACCTGTCTTCATAGAATTCACGCCCAATGGATAATTTGTAATAATCTTGCTGGGCATATCATCAAGTCATCGTTTGTTCCGAAATCTGCCCTAGGTATTCGCACCAAAATTGTATGATTAAATGAGTTTGCTTTTGTTTACTTTTTATTTTTAAACCAAGTTCGCTAAAAAGCAGCTCATTTAGGTTTATATTTACCGTAATCTTGATTGAAAAGAGGAAACCAAAGGGCAGGAGTAAAGACATTATCTCCCAGTAGAACTGATACGATAAACTGTAAAAGTTGCAAACAAATTTGGATATTAAAATCAGGAAGAGAAATTAAAAGAGTCCCAGAGGAATAAGGAATTTGGAAACAAAAATGTTTGTGATGTACACTATGCATTTAATGAAACCCAACATAAAAGACCTTGAGATAATCATTGAGTTGAAAGTGTGTATTTTCAAGAAGACGAGCGAGTGTTTGTTTGTGGGAGTGGTTGTCGGTTTGCATACTAAAGAGTGATTGAGACGTTATTGCTGATACTTATTCATTTGGTCTCCTTTCTTGCGTTTATTATAAGGATAATAAACTTTTTCCTCTCTGTCTCCATCATTCTTTCTGTCTTTTTTTCTCTGTCTCTCCTCCACCACCCCCCAACACACACGCCCCCTCTCCCTGTCTCATCTTTTTTTTCCATTGTCCTCCCCCTCGTCTTATCTTTGTTCACTGTCTCTCTCGTTTATTCCCTGATACCGCAGGGGTACCCCTCAAACCCAGAAGCTTCGAGCGGACATCGCACGGCACCTGAATGCTCAGCTGACGGTGAACAGCTACCTTACCAAGCAGGAGCAGATTGCTAACGAACTGGTCAACTGTCTGGAACACCTGCAGCACAACCCTAAAGACATGCAGACTCTCTTCTTCAGATATTCCCTCGAAAGTAAGAGACCATTGACGAGACTCTTAGCCTGGCAATATTTTCCTTTGACTTTCCTATCCTCTGATCTCCTAAGGGTATATTATAGCATGCCTTATTTTGCCTCTGTCATCTCATTAAAAACTCAACATTTTAAGTTAAGTTTGTGTATGTTTTGTCAAAGAGAATAAAAATAAAGAAGGGTCCGTATATTAATTTGAGTGGTATATAAGTCCGACCTGGATTTCTTTTTCAACTGAAAAGATTTTGTTTGGAACGTTCCCCCCACTCCTCGTTTGGTTATCATGGCATAGCTGGTTTTTAACGTCCCTCCCACTCCTCGTTTGGTTATCATGGCATAGTTGGTTTTTAACGTCCCTCCCACTCCTCGTTTGGTTATCATGGCATAGCTGGTTTTTAACGTCCCTCCCACTCCTCGTTTGGTTATCATGGCATAGTTGTTTTTAACGTCCCTCCCACTCCTCGTTTGGTTATCATGGCATAGCTGGTTTTTAACGTCCCTCCCACTCCTCGTTTGGTTATCATGGCATAGTTGGTTTTTAACGTCCCTCCCACTCCTCGTTTGGTTATCATGGCATAGTTGGTTTTTAACGTCCCTCCCACTCCTCGTTTGGTTATCATGGCATAGTTGGTTTTTAACGTCCCTCCCACTCCTCGTTTGGTTATCATGGCATAGTTGGTTTTTAACGTCCCTCCCACTCCTCGTTTGGTTATCATGGCATAGTTGGTTTTTAACGTCCCTCCCACTCCTCGTTTGGTTATCATGGCATAGTTGGTTTTTTATATTTTATTTTCACGTCAGTTGTTACGGCTGATTTAACATAAACCTTGAAAATGAAAACATCACTTCGCGTTTCGTGTACCTCCGCCCATCAAGAAACCCCACTTTTTTCTTAGAATACTGAAATGAGAGGTAGATGGTGTGGGGGTGAAAACGATGGTGGGTGTGGGGAAGAGGGATGGGTGAGAAGGAGGGGAGCAATGCTGACCCGGAGTAACGATTTGAATGTCCATGCTTAACAATCTTTTGCCAGCATACCCGCTTGCAGGTATATCAGACGCTAACCCAGTGCATGCTGAAAACAGCAGCATCAGCAGCAGCAAGAGCAGCAGCAATAACAACACAAAACAGTGCCACCCCTTTACCTCACAGGCTCTACCCAGGGTACGAGTCCTAAACCCTCAGATTAATACCCATGGTCTACAAACTCCTCCACAGCCTCTGTCGCTTCACGTGTGATGTCAGAGATTAACAGTGCAGAGGATACCTATCTCGCCTCATTTTTCTGCTTTTCGTCTTTGTTGGAGTCCTGTTCAATTGCTTAGGTCACCAGCCACTTGCTGGTACCACAGTCGGGCACCTCTAGTCGCCACAGGTCGCCACACACACACACACACACACACACACACACACACACACACACACACGCACGGACGCGCGAGCGCATGCGCGCGCACACACACACACACACGCACGCAAGCACGCATGCACGCAAACACACATACGCGCACACGCACGCACACACACACACACGCACGCACGCATTTTTTTTTCTGATTTTTTTTCCTCTGTGGCTAGGTTATTCTTTCTGGTTACCACATATACCAACGTCTTGTCCACTATTTAGCAGCGTCGCCCCCCCCCCCTCCTCCCCCTCCCCAACTATCCTTCCTCCCTACCTGCACACAGCCTTTGCCAGCGGGCAAACCATAGTGAGTGCTTCAAACGTAGCGGTGTGACTCAATCAGTGGCGCGGTGAGGCAAACAACCAGCCAGCCCTTGAAGAGGGAGCAGATGAGAAAGAGGTGATCCGGTGAACAGGAAGTGGCGAATGCCTCCCGCATGCGCAGTGGCGCTGTATTTTTTTGAAAGGCGGAGATATTTATCCCCTCCAGGATTTTTATCCCCTCCTCTGTTGATCCGGCTAGAGCTGTTTGAAGTCAAGTCATGCCCTTTAAAGCCTTGCGATCACGCAAACCACCACATAAGAGCTCCAAGGGAGTTAACCAAACCAAACCAAACCAAACCAAACCAAACTAAACTAAACTAAACCAACAAAACTAAACCAAACCAAAAAATAAATTCATTCTGTTACAATATATATATATATATATATATATATATATATATATATATATATATATATATATATATATATATCGTCACAGTAGGATCATTTCGATAGAAGATTCGTGAACATAACATACAATAAAAGACCATGGATAGTGTTTAGAATTTTCTTCGTTGAACTGTCAGAGGTCTAAGAAATTATCAGAAAATGAAAGATGTGTTAAAGTACCTAAGACAGAAACGTTATTCAATCTATTTTCTACAAGACACCTATTCTAGCCACAACTTGAAACGTCAAATTAGATCTGAATGGAGCCATGAAAGTCAAAATACTACATCTCAAGAAGTGGCCATCCTACTGAATAATGATTTTGAATTGAAAATTGAGAAGTCAGTGAGAGATAGTAAAGGAGATTCTATCATTCTAGTACCGAGCAAAATGGGTAGAGATATATTGCATTCATTAATATTTACGGACCACTTTAAGATCTTTTTCACAGCCGTACAAAACTAGAAAAATCGACAGTAAGCTGTAAAGTGAGATCGACAGTAAGCTGTAAAGTGAGATCGACAGTAAGCTGTAAAGTGAGATCGACAGTAAGCTGTAAAGTGAGATCGACAGTAAGCTGTATCGACAGTAAGCTGT
>CM031611.1:33710402-33725402 GCA_018398815.1 Conus ventricosus | reverse complement strand
GAGCAGGGCCTTCTCCCTACAGGAGCTCAACGTCGCCATCGTCAAGGTTAGTCGTTGGGGGTAAAAGGAAGATCGATCATGTGAAGCAGGGGTTGTTGAGTGGGTAGGTGTGCTCAGTGTGTGTGGTTTTGTGTAAAGGACACAGGGAGATGCGTGTGATATTACGAGTATGAGCAGTTCTCTTATTTTCATTGGGACAAAATCAGTTGTTTTTCATTTATTTGTGTATTACTTTATTCAGTTGCTTCGTGGTTACGTTTATTAGCCATTGAGATATAAGTTGCATGTTTAGATTGTTACTTTTCGAGGTAGTCTGTGACTGTAAGCAACAACATTTTTTTTTTTTTTGGATAATCTTTTTTTTTTTTTTTGCTGTCCCAACCTCTGCGCCACCTCAGAGGCAGTGCACCCGCACCGCTCATTCCGACACCCCGTCCACAGCCATAGCCCGGCTGGCCCCGCCGCAGCCCCGGCACAAGCAATCCACAGGGAGCAGTCAATGTCAAGTCGTCAAGAGGCAACCCACCGGAGGAGACACTGCACTGCTGCCGAGTCACTTCGGTGGTGTTCAGTGGCGCCTGTTCTGATCTAACATACGCAGGACACCACCTACTAAGCCCCCTACTCACGACAATAATTGCTTAGTCGCGGAGCCGGCGTGAGTGAGCTTTCCCTCCGGAGGGCGCCACCACGTCCGTCCAACGACAGCCCCCATGGACTCGCCGATACCGGTGACCCCGACGGAAGCAAACCAAGGCCACAGACGTGGAGAGGACATCGAAATTGAGGTCACCATGAGAGCAGGGCATGAAGGGCCACAGAACTTGAGACTTTTTTTTTTAATGCTGATCAATGGGAATGAGGATGATTAAGATGATGCTACGGATTTCCATTTCGGTCTGAGACTACATGACAGGGCTGTACTCTACGCTTCCTTTCATAATATATCCTGGCGTCAACCAGGCCCGAGAGATACAGGCACCTGCAGTGTTGGTCAGGAAATTTGAGCAACACTCTTAGAAACGCATCCATTAAGTGGATGAAACTCGACTGTGTGGTCCCAGTCTTCCCAACTGAGTCCGCAGCAAACTCAACTCTGGGTAGGAGCCGGTCGGGGCAGAAAACACCCACATGACTCTGATGGGATTCGAACCCACGACCTCCCAGCCGGGAGTCCGCGACGCTAACCACTTCGCCACGGCGGCTGGTGGATAATCTTTTTCGTTTGTTGCTGGTTGGTTGTTGGCTGGTTGATTTACAAGTTGACTGTTCGGCAAGCCAGTCGCTTACTTGATTGGTTGACGGCTTATTCAGTCAGTTGGCAATTTAGATAGTGTAACTCTTTTTTGTACACGGAATGAAGTATTCTTCATAAATGCTACATAATTATCCTTTTCTCATACCTACCAACAACATTGTAACTTTAGTCCGAGTTCTGTCACAATAACATTCAAACATTGGGCACTTGCTCCCGTCAACTATCGAAAAACAGGTAACATCTGGATATTATGACAAAGTCCTTTGGAACACAAGGCCCATGTTAATCTAATGACAAATCTCACGGAATGCAAAGCTGATTTCAATATCATGACATTTATCCACAAGGACCTATGAAATATTATGCCCATATTAATCTCATAACAAAGTCCCATGGAATGCAAAGCTAATATCAATATCAAGACATGGTCTTGTAATATGCAAAGCCAAATCCCGTGAAATACAAGAGTAATATCACTACCACGACGAAAACCTATGAAATACATGGTCCATATCAATATTCTGACGAACATCTATTAAATACATGATTTAAATCAATACCCTGACGAAGACCTATGGAATACATGGATCATATCAGTATCCTGATTAACACCTATGGAATACATGGTTTATATCAATATCCTGATGAACATCTATAGAACGCATGGTCCGTACCTATATCCTATAGAACACATGGTCCATATTAATATCATGACGAACACCTATGGAATATATGTTTTATATCTCTATATCCTGTTGAATACGTATGGAATACGTGGTCCATATCAATATCCTGACGAATCCCTTGTTCGATATCAATATCCTGATGAATTCATATGGAATACATGGCCCATATCAATGTCCTGATGGATCCCTATGGAATACATGGTCCATAGCAATATCCTGATGAATCCCTATGGAATACATGGTCCATAGCAATATCCTGACGAATCCCTATCGAACACACAGTCCATATCAATATCCTGATGAATCCCTATGGAATACATGGTCCATAGCAATATCCTGATGAATCCCTATCGAACACATGGTCCATATCAATATCCTGATGAATCCCTATGGAATACATGGTCCATAGCAATATCCTGATGAATCCCTATCGAACACATGGTCCATATCAATATCCTGATGAATCCCTATGGAATACATGGTCCATAGCAATATCATAACGAACACCTATGGAATACATGTTTTATATCAATATCCTGATGAATCCCTATGGAATACATGGTCAGTATCAATATCCTGTCGAATCCCTATCGAACACATGGCCCATATCAATATCCTGATGAATCCCTATGGAATACATGGTTCATAGCAATATCCTGATGAATCCCTATGAAATACATGGCCCATAGGCAATATCCTGACGAATCCTTATCGAACACATGGTCCATATCAATGTCCTGATGAATCCCTATGGAATACATGGTCCATAGCAATATCCTGACGAACACCTATGGAATACATGGTCCATAGCAATATCCTGACGAAAAGTTATGGAATATGTGGTCCATATCAATATCCTGACGAGCACCCATGGAATACATGTTTTATATTAATATCCTGTCGAAAAGTTATGGAATACATGGTCCATATAAATGTCCTGACGACCATCCATGGAAGACATGATCTATACCAATGTCCTGACGAATACCTATGGAGCTCATGATCCATATCCACATCCTGACAAACACCTATGAAACACATGGTCCATAGCAATATCCTGACGGACACCCATGGAATACACGGCCCATATCAAAATCATGTAAAGTACAGTGTCCACATGAACAGTCTACAATGTCGTCAGAAATGAAGGATCTACACAGTTCAAAAAGGTACCGCAGGATAAAACATCAGTCGATGATTTTCCTATAGTAAATCGCATGACAATCTACAGCTGTGCCGCTGCCTTTACACTTGAGTCACGATTGGCACGTGATATTAAAATGAACTGTAAGAAGTAAGTTCCTCTTGATATCATCCCATGATTGTCCCATTCGTTTATGGTCCATTGTGCAGATTTTGCAGAAGTACAAGGTGAACATTCCCGGCGAGTACCAGCATAAGCCGCTGGACACAGTGTACGCGCTGTTCCTGTCTCCCAAAGAGCCTCTGCCACTCTACTTCATCCCACGGCCTTCCGAGAAGTCAAAGTCTGGCGAAAAGTCTAAGCCTAGCGAAAAGTCTAAGAGCTAGAAGTGATGGGCTCAAAGCTTTAAAAACCAATAACACAGGAAACAATCAAAGTGAAAAGGCAGCACCCGGCAGACGTTATTCCTGGTAGAGTGCCAGGCTTCTCCAGCCCTCGTTCTGGCACAGCTTCAGAAAGTAATGGTGCTGGTTCTTATACATCATGACAACGTTGCGTCATCTTTCAGAGTTCCGATCTTTCATTCCTGAATATCATCGAATTGTAGATTTTGTAATATAAACGAATGGTGTTTCACACACACACACACACACACACACACACACACACACACACACACACACACACACACACACACACACTCACACACACGCACATAATCTATACACAATATATTGTGCACTTTCTTCAACTCCTGACTCATCATTATAATCTTGCCTGATAAAGTGTTTGTATTTGAACCCTTCATCCTCAATCATGCCTCCTGTCCAACGCAGTATTGACAAAAGTGATGTTTCATTTTTCCTTCAACAAAATTACTTCGCAACAAAAGATGAAGATTTGAGACAGGGAAAAAAAGTGGTCGTAATGCCTTTCAGCCGTTATTGTGAATCAGAGACAATGTGAAAGAAAGCAGCATATTGCTGTTTGTGAGTACGTTCTAAGTTCGGCCTTAGATTTCTCGCTTTCAAAAGAATAATATGATAACAAATAGATAGTAAATATATGAAAAATAAGACACAAAAAGCGTGTGTGTGTTTTTAACGTACTGCCATGGTCTGTTTGTATGCTTGCCTTTCGTTTTTGCACGACGCTGTTCTGTCCAATGTTGTCAGTGTTAAACGTCAGGCATAAACACTTCACAGTGGACTTCATGAAAACCTTGTTCAAAGATGCTTTACCTGCTGTGATTTTTTTGTTTTGTTTATAAAGAGATGAAATAATTTTCGTTTAATCTAGGATTCTACGGAAGAAAGATTTGCAAGCATTTTACCGTGTTTTAAAAAGAAGAGAAAAATACCCTTTCTTTTTATCAGAGGTGTGTGTGTGTGTGTGTGTGTGTGTGTGTGTGTGTGTGTGTGTGTGTGTTTCATGTGTGAATTTGGCCCCTAGCAGTGATGATCATCATCGTCACATCACAACCGATTTATACAAGAAATTTTACACAGAATACGTGCTTACCTTTTAAATTGATGTACACACGAAGCAGTTTGTCCTTTCCAACAGTCATTTACATAATTCTAAAATATTTTTCATTTTGTACGTTTCCTTCATAGTGTAAGACTTCTGGGCCAAAACACTTCTCTGAAGGGGTTAGAGTATGGGGAAGAGAAGGGAGGGAATTCTCTGAAGATCTGCTGTCTTGCTCTCCGTAGAGTTTCTTCCCACAGAGCACTACACAGCCCTTCCTTTTATGACATATCCCAGCATCAACCACGACCAAGAGATGCAAACACCTGCAGTGTTGACCAGGACCTTTGAGCAACACTGTCAGAGAGATGCTCCCAGTAAGTGGACGAACCTCCATTGTATCAGGATTCCCTCGAGACCCATTGCGAAATCGACTCTCAGTCAGAAAACCCGACAAGTACATGCCTATGCTGGGATTTGATCTCGCGAACACCCAGCTCACAACTTGAAACACAGCCCAAATGGATTATTACCGTATATTGAGATACTTTTCAATGTTTGAAGTTGAGATCGGTGAGAGTAATGGCCATGCTACGAACATCCATCCTGATTGCAGATCATGTGACGGGGCTATATTAAGTGTTTCCCTTTGTGATACAGTCTAGCATCGATCAGGCTCAGGACATGCACACAGTTTTGCCCGATGTTTAATTTCTTCATGTAGCTTATGGTGCCTCTTACTAGGCTCTGTCAAACTCCTTTTTGATGTCTCTGAAGAAGAGGTCAAACTCCTTCTGGTGTTTGAGATACTTTTTGAAAAAAAAACAAAAGAAAAAAAAAAAACTTCAGTTTGTGGCCAACAAGAATTCAGCGTTGTAGCTGAGTATGCTATGTGTAAAAACGATATTGAAGCATATTTCAAAAGAAAATTCCCCTTTGGCTCCAAGGCAGAAATGCTTTATGTAAATATGTCATCGCAGCGAGATGTATGGGAATTTGCCGCTTTATCAGCATAAGATACAGCTGATTTATTACAACTTTTTGTTTCATGGTACAAAATGTGTGACCACGTGTACTTCCTGCTTGCTACAGGTTTCCAAGAAAACATCCAGTTATCGGACCATCCGCTGACTCACGAACGAGTGACTGACAGCCTAGTGACTAGTCGGGCGGGCCCGCTTGCGGGCCGCGCAATTGCGCGGGCCCGCTATTGCGCGGCTAACCCTAACCCTATCCCTATCCCTAACCCTAACTGTCGCGCAATAGCGGGCCCGCGCAATAGCGGGCCCACGCAATCGCGCAATAATCGCGCAATAGCGGGCCCGCGCAATAGCGGGCTGACCCCGACTAGTCTACTTTGCTGCAAATAGGGCCAACAATCCGGCCATTGACACACACAAAAAACAAACAAACAGCGACGACATTGAAAACACCCATTTCACTTTCACAGTCATGAGCGCTCTCTGCATCAACATTTACAAACTTTAGTTAATGGTATATGATGTGTAAAGTAGAGTTCAGAATCCCAGAATTGGATTCAACTCCCTCCAGACGAATTAAAACATGTCCGAGATTGTGTCATGTGACTGTCTTTGCTTTCATTTACATTCCCGATAAGTCTTATGTGGAACAAACTCGCTGAGGGTGGCTTTCAGAATGTGTCCTTCAAAGCGTCGACACAAGCAGGTCCAAATGATTCGATGATTTCTAAAGGTTATAAATCCTAAGTAAATGTTAGTGAACCGACAAAAAAAGAAAAACAAACAAACCCGTGGACGAACGAATCACAAGACAAATCTACATTCCCGATACGTGGAACAAATTCACGAAGGGACTGATTCGTTTGTCCACGGTTTTTTTTTTTTTTTTTTTTTTTTTAAACATTTATTTAAGATCTGTTTAGATTTCCGCCGACAGTCGTCTCACTTTGCAACTAGATCTAAAGTTTATAGTCTGCTGTTGGGCTGTCTGAGACGACGTTCATCTGCGCCAGCTGGTCAGTTCGATTTGTCAGTCAATGTGTGATGGTGTGCGACTATAACTAATCATTCACTCGTTCAAATGAAAAAGAAAACCCAACTGTATCTATCTATCTATCTTACTCATCTCCAGATGCAAATTCAAAGAAATCAGCTTCTCGATTGTAGTGATATACTTCAATTAAACTCGTTGGATCAGACAAACTTGTATGTTAATTCTCTAAGTCTGTTATACTGCATCTGTAAAAGTCTTGTAAAGCTCTGCACTAGTGGGAATTATGCATTTAAGCTGTTGGTGACTGGTGGGGCTCTTCTTATGGTTGCGTGTCACAGGCTGGAAATATTGAACCACATGGCTGCACAGTAGGTGAGGCAAGCTGCATTTTTACCCTAAAAATCACTGTCAAAATCGACTTTATTTGATACATATAGGAAACCGTAAACTCTGTTCAGATTTATTATACTGGTAAAATTCACATCCGTTTATATAGGTCAATTCGCAGGATAGGACAACAGGACACCAAGAGAAATGACAGTTTAATCAGCTGGCAATTTGCACAACTTTGAAACCATAATGACAAATTTCACTATCATATGCAAAGTGATGCAAAAGATGACAAATTTCACTATCATATGCAAAGTGATGCAAAAGGTTCAATACAGTTCAACTACTCACTGCTGTCTTCTCCACGTGTAACTCTGAATGGGGATAAACTGGATTCCCCTGTGATGACGACACGATGTTGCTGTTCTTTCGCCGTGGTTTCATGGACATCACATCTTTCAAGGCTTCTCGGAATCTCGCACCACTAATGCAGTAGAGAAAAAAGTTGGTACAGTGGTTGACTTGAATTAGATAAAAGGCAATGGAAAATACTAAGTTCTGTTTTGCTATGTCATAGGGACTATTGTCAAAGATCTGGGTCGACTGAAATGACTGATCCAGCATCATGTAAATCGTCAGGGGCATGGTGCAGCTGATGACGCTGGCTGAGTCAATGACCAGCATCACAGAAAGCTGTCGGCTCTTGGAAGATATTTTCCCTGAAGCAGAACCTCCTGTACGTTTGGCTCCCTCTCCAATGTCCTTGCTGTCCTCTGATCTTTTCACGTGCCAAATGATGATGACGTTACTAATGATAATGGTGAGAAATGAGAGCATGAGGGAAACGTTGTGCACGTTTGGCCAGTAGTAATCATGGAAAATCTGATAATCCTCACTGAAATATCTGTCAATGGCACACAGGTAGGCTTTGACTCCTTTCGGAACTACACGTGAAGTAAAAGCTACGTGTCCTTCATGTTTACAAAAGAAAGAAAATCATTTAGAAACATCCCACATTGTTATCTAAAGGGTTATGACAGGTTGAATATAACAAATATTGTAAATCATTTTGAAACAAAGGATTAAACGATCGTGTTAATTGTTGTAGAGCATCGTGGGTATCATTACAGAAAGACTAAACAAATCTTAATTAAAAAAGCAACGAGGAATTATCAAATTAACATCTGGTTTGATGGCACACTGTCTTGGCTGTTGTTTTGCTTATCCTTAAAAGAATCTAAACGCAATTCCAGATGTAAGTTCCACAGTCTAATGACTGTATAGGTAGTGAACTGTCAGAGATTTACCAAGTCTAGGGCAGATGATTGTGGAACCTTTTCAAAACTGAACCATGAAGAACCCATTTACAGCTAAATGGACTGAGAAATCTTCAGTACATGAAAGCTGTCAGGTCTACACGCAGACATTGGAACTATTTTACTATAGTTCCCTTTCCCCCCAACTATGCTCACACACGCGCGTGTGCGCACACACAAGCGCACGCATGCATGCGTGTACAGAGAGAGAGAGAGAGAGAGAGAGAGAGAGAGAGAGAGAGAGAGAGAGAGACAGACAGTCTTTCACGGGTCTTAAACAAAAGGAATGCTATATATTTCAAGTAATCACCACCAAAAGTTCCAGCACCAACAGTCAGACGGTGACGATCTTGGCTCGCCTGACTGTACAAAGAGTGGGCGCTTTCAGAGGAAACTGGATGGCCAGGGATCGGTCCACTGTCATGGCAACGGTCAGAAATACCCCCAGGTTACTGGTGATCCACCCAGAGGAATGGCAAATACCGCAGATCACGTGCACATGACGAATAGGGTCGAAGATCTGAAATCAGAGTCTTAAGAATTCTTATGTATATTACACCGTGCTCTCTCTCTCTCTCTCTCTCTCTCTCTCTCTCTCTGTGTTGAAGAGACCGCTATCCCTCCCTCCACCGTCTGTCTGTCTCAGTGTGTGTGTGTGTGTGTGTGTGTGTGTGTGTGTGTGATGCAGATATATTTTTTGCATCCTAATGTATAAGTCATTATGTCTGCTGCGTTAACGTTACATTAAACACTTGTTCTTCCTTCAGCATCATTTGCATCCATTTTCATTTTACTAACACATTTCACTAATACACACTCGCTGTTCTCACAGCTGACATTAATATCATTTCACACGCGTTTTGCTTCATTGCATAACACTCGATATGCTTGAAATACAGTCGAATGAACTGTTAAAGGCTGTTGACGGTAGATATTTTATTTACCGCACAGTTTTCTTCTGTATTAGGCTTGGATCAGTACCATGACATGCGAATATGTTTATGTTATTTTATTCTACTTTTTAACATGCGCGCTGGTGACCTACTCGTTTTTGAGTGAACCAGTATTTTAGGAAGAAGAAGAAGAAGAATACATTCCAACTGACTTGTTACTATTTTTATTATAAAGTCAAGCATGTACAAGAGGTTGATATGTAATCACCAACAATATATGATTCTCTATCCTGGGATAAAGAGCGAGGAAATTCTAAAAATCTTCAACTTTATTTGGAGAACATACACAGTAGCCCAGTGCTGGAGGGAAATGTACATGGCACCTATCCACGGGCAAGGCAAAGGTAAGGCGAGAGCAGCGAGCTAAAGGCCCTTTAGGTAACTGAACTACCTTCAAAAACTGATGGAGTGACTAATAACCGTCCAACTTGTTTGACAAGAGGAAAACCAGGTACTGAACCCCGAACGGGCAGACAACCATCAGCGCGGATTTAACAGAAGATCAGATTGCTGACATTTTACAAAACATGGAGAATACAGTCCAAACAGGAAGCACACGCTGGCCATATGGTTAGGCATGGTGCAGCGTTTCAACAATGTGTAGAGGAATGGCTTCAAGTTCAAACTACAACACGTGGAGAGTCCGAAAATGTACACGTGGATCAGTCAGTGTCTGCATGATCGCCAGACCCGAGTTCAACTCCAAGGCCACTAGAGCAAAAAGAAATTACTGAGACAGGGAGTACTTCAAAGTGGAGTCCTCTCACTCTCCTTTCTTCTCGGCACCGAGCTACAAAGAGGAGACCTGGGAATAGTCCATGGAGATGATTTGGCACTGTGGTGTTCAGAAGAGCATATCTCTCGTGTAGAGCTGTGCCACCAAACTGCATTCAGCAACATTGAAGTGTGAACCAAAGACGGGGTGTCCCCACCGACACGTCAAAAATATCTTTAGGGTCGCCAGTCTGTTCAAAAGGGGAGAACGTGAAGCTGGCGTTAAAAAGCCAAAGAAGTGAACGGAAAACACTGCACCCTATCTTGGCGAAACGTTTGATCGCCGACTCATCTCAAAACAGCAGATCAAAACTAATACCACAGAACTAGACTCGGAGTAGCCATCACATAGAACTGGCAGGGAAGAACTAGGGAGAGACTGGACATAAGAAGAGCCAGACCTGTAGCACAGTATGGGATCTTCGCATGGGAAAGCACTGCCAAATCAAATTTCGACCAAGTCAACAGAATACAAAATCAAACCCCATGCATTATGACTGGTGCTTTTAGAAATACCTTGATCCAAAAGATGGAAGAGATCACTGTGGTCATTCGAAGGACACAAAGATCTTGTGCAAAACACGAAGGAAAAACACGAAGCAATGCGTATTTCAAAAACAGCTAGTGTCCCATCATGGTACAGGCACAAGCATCCACCCATCCTCACCAGTATACCGGGAGTTGACAGCAGAGGGACTCAAAGTTGGACACGTAGCAAACGGCCTTGACCATGGAGCAGACCTGCAACTAGACCCATCAAGAAAAATGGACACGCAATGAATGGATAGCGCAGTGGCCAAAACCACACAAGACAGTGGTGCCGGAATCTTCATCAGGTACACAGGCAGCAATAAAGAGCTTGGAAGTTCCAACAGACAAACGCTAACATCGGGGCAGAAGCAGAACCCTCTATGAAGCTGCAATACCAGTCTTCCCAAATTCGAAAAAACAAACAAACAAACAGACAAACAAACAAACGAATAAAAATCAGGTCATAGTCCTGTCTGAAGTCCTCTCTACTTTCCTAGCTCTCAGGAGCTCTCGAAACACGAACCAAAATTGTTTTTCTAAGGCTTTCTCAACCTTGATGTCTGCAGTGCACGAGGTAATTCTTCAGTGGGTGGTGCCAGAGCACAGATGGGCCGGAGAGAATACATGCCGGCCAAGGCACGAGCCACAAAGGAGCAGATCAACGACTTGGCGCCCTAAAACGAAATCAAACCAACGACTTGGCGCCCTAAAACGAAATCAAACCAATCACCAAGGCCCTGTAGGACAAGATATGGCAGCGCCAAAATCCCCAGCACTGACCAAAATCCCCAGCACTGACCAAACGACAGCGAGCCTCTGCCGGGACGAGAGGACCAAGTGAAGACCTTCCGGCTGAGGAATGGCCACCATTGCTCTCGACACCACATACATGTAAAATTTGGCATTGGGCAGTCAGACTAGTGTCCCTGTGGTTGAAGACCGATGGCAGAAGAACACACCCTCCAAAGCTGTCCACAACATGCTTCTACAAGGGACAGGGTCGGGCCAGCACCAGCAACTTTGGACGTGAAACTGTATGGGGATGAGCATGTTTGCCTTTCACTCCTCACAATTCCGTTGTGTACATTGAAGGTATTCACTTCTTCCTGTTCTAATTGGGTCTCTGTCTACTTCATCTTCACGGGTTGACAGTTTGCCGCACGGTGCCGCTGATCATGTCAAGTGACAGGTTTGAAGCGCACACATGATGGTTTGTGCATAGGAAAGGTTACATGAAGGCAGTGGGCTGCCTGCGTTGCGAACAACATACAATGAGCTGACACGCATGATTGCCTAGGAGAGGGCAGCCATGCCAGTTGAATAATTCTCTTCTAGCACACTGTAACCATGGAGTTTGAAACTAGGGAATTGTGCAAGCTAACGGGACTCAAACAGAAACGATTCGGGGGGAAAGCGAGACGCAATACATCTTCTCGTCCCAAAGCATCTTTGATCAGAGTATTACACAATCTATTTTCATCCCATAACGGTTTTGAAATATTTCTGTATGTCTGCAAAAGTTCCCGGAGTCTGTCCTGAGACTTTTTTATGATGGTATTGGGCTTTACATTAAGTGTCATTGTGATTAGTCAACGTACACAATGTTGAAGGGACGGTCATTTAGCTTGTGCTTCAATGTCCATGGTGTTGTTGTTGGTACTCTTTTTGTTGTTGATATTGTTGCTGTTGTTTTTTGTTGTTGTTTTTTTTTGTTTTTTTTGTTTTGTTTATATTGGTTGTCATTTCTGGTTTATATTCAGAAGATACAATGATCTAAAATTGTCTGTACTAGACCATAAGAAATTCACGACGATAAAAACATCCGAACGCGTTGGTCTCTTTTACTATCAAAAGTCTAATGGAAAACACGCAGCACAGAAACTGAAAATGGTGGTTTTGAATTTTATGTGAAAAATCAAACGACCTATTGCTCTTGTGATTTATGTGTTTTAATAATCTGGACAACCGATTACCTACAAATCATAACTCTGAAAATAACTGAACAACTCACATGAGGAAAATTGACGTACAAATAATGCGGGGGAAGGGGTACCAGCAAGCTGACAGTGTCCAGAGTAGCACTGACGGCCATGTAAAATGACGTAGACATATGACGAAAATGTTTGCTCCGCATCACCATGATGACGAGCGTGTTGGTGAAAATCCCAATGAAGAACAGAAAGGGCGGGACCCAAAAATCCAAAGCACTGGCAATTTGTCTCAGAAACAAAACGTCTTGACTAGCTGAAAAGACATGCGGTGTTGTAGTATTCGTGTCAGCGGGATCTATTGTGGTTCCCAAAGTAAGGTTAAAAAGCGGGGCGGTGCCAGTTCTGGCGGTTGTGCTGTAAACGACTGCAGTGACTTTTCTCTCCCAACTTTGCAGTGTATGTGGAGTGAAGAGGTCACTCGTGACGTCAGTAATGTTCAACTCGGACATAGGCCTAATAGAAGGTGTATTCATGCTGATGCCAAATGAGACATCCACGTGCTATAAGATGACGCAACGTCTCTCTGCTCACACAGATGATAAGCTTGCCTGCTTTCTTTTGTCGCACATTGCTATGCTGCCTGCAACGTAGATACAGATACGTATACTTATAGGTAGACAGATACATTGACACACACACAGAACAACAGGTTTGCACTAGGCTTAATTAGCTGCTGCTCATATGCTGTTAGTGAAATATATAATATATATATATATATATATATATATATATAATATATATATATATATATATATCTAAAATAAGTAATCTCTCTCTCTCTCTCTCTCTCTCTCTCTCTCTCTCTATATATATATATATATATATTTATATATATATATATGTGTGTGTATATGTGTATGCGTGTGTGCGTGTGTGTGTGTGTGTGTGTGTGCGTGCGTGTGTGCGTGCGTGCGTGCGTGCGTGCGTGGGTGCGTGCGTGTGTGTGTGTGTGTGTGTGTGTGTGTGTGTGTGTGTGTGTGTGTTTGGAGAGAGAGAGAGAGAGAGAGAGAGAGAGAGAGAGAGAGAGAGAGAGAGAGAGATTCGTTGTAATCGCAAAATAGCATTAGGAGCAAAGACCCTCCACATTCTTGACGAATATCATATTGCACAACATGGCTTTCCATGTAAATAAAGTAGTATGCATGGTTCTATACAAATGTTTATGATAAAGCAGTAGTTGTCACAGGCCAGTGGGGGAACTTCTCAGTCTATAGATATTTCTGGCTTTGGAACTGGGAAGATGGGAGTCAGAATCAGCAGGTTGTTGACATTGCAAATCAAATGCAAATCAACAAAATCTGTGAGAACTAGCCAGCCAGCGTGATCATCACGAAGACTGGAACCACACACACACACACACACACACACACACACACACACACACACACACACTGCTGCGCGCGCGCGCACGCATACCTATACGCGCGTGGGCGTGCTCGAGCGCGCTTACATACGCAAACGCGCGCTAGCAGACACATGCGCGTATGCAGAAGAACGCACGGATAGCCCTTTGCGAAATACAAAGATGAAATGCTCGACTTGCTAAGAAACAAGGAGAGGAGGGGGTTTGAATGAGAGTGTAAGGTTTGCATGGAATTTAAGCGTGCCGAGTGGCGGAATGTAGGGAAATACAATACAGAACTAATCCGAGAGAAAGAAGATTTTGTATCCTTGCTTGCACAATAAACTTCAGCACGTAGTCTGATCAAGGACTGTTCGTGGAATAGCGTTCATGTTGATGTAACTTGAGAGAGACAGGAAAAAACTCATTAAGATGTCATTTGGACAGGCTTTACGGGATTTCTGTCCGCAGTGCGACTCATTGTAGACATATGCGTGCATGGCTTGCACAGTGAATGGACCATCGAGTTTGTAATCAGACGTTTTGACTTTGATCTTCTTGATGTCCAGCGTACACAAACAGCATCTGAGTTACCCATTTTGATGTTTTTTTCCTGTCTGATCGTATCAGAGTTGTGGCACACTCCCACCTCAAGCCCCCCCCCCCCCCATCCCCTCCCCTCCCCTCCTCTCTCTCTCTCTCTCTCTCTCTCTCTCTCTCCCCCCGTTCTTACTTCACTTCCTAGAATGGTTGACTCCCTTGGCCTTATTGTCTGACGTAGACATCGGCGTTAGACTAAGATTTTCCAACCATTTGTTTACCCAGAAATTATTACTCCCTCTTTTCGCCATTCATCACAAAACCAGGCTGCATATACTTGAGAGCTTACTGTCACAGCTGTAGTGGACGCTGGTCTGAGCTGCGGCATCCCCTAAATGGCATTTCATTTTCAACTGCCGACACACACACACACACACACACACACACATACACATACACATGCACGCATGCATGCACACACGCACGCACACACACACACACACACACACACACACACACACACACACACACACACACACACACACACACACACACACACACATCTGTGCGCACAAATTAAGCTTCATCTTTCTGGAATGTATTTACCTGTGACAAGGTTGACTGCCTATGTCCTATCCTATTTATATATGCTTTTCCTGGCACGTGCATTCAGGGGTTCAACATTGTGGAC
>CM031611.1:33700402-33705402 GCA_018398815.1 Conus ventricosus | reverse complement strand
TGACATGGCAAAACTTTGTAAAGTAAGTTGTTCGTAACGACAAACTATATATTTATTCTGATTTTTTTTTTGTTGCTCTACGAATATTATTGCGATGTATTAAATCTATCGCCGTCTTCAATATTACGTTTGATGGTACGTTTTTATCTGTTTCACCGGCGTCAGTATGAAACTGCAACGGCAAAACGTGTTTTCAAATACAGTATGTACAGTGTGGCTGCTGACGGTTTCAAATTTTTGTTATTCATTGGTAATGTACAACTGAATCAACATGCAAGACGTAGATTAATACGGTCTTTTTGACCCCAAGTTCCAAAAGAAATCTGATGGTTAGAGTGTGCGTTGCTATGTATTAAAAACCTCACACTCTGAGCAAATTGTCTCTTAAATTAAAGTCCAGTCGTAATGTAGAGTTTTTTAAGTTTGATTCTTATTGACCTGTCAGTCATATGAGGTCAACGAAAATCTTCTATGTCAATGTTGCAACAAGTTCAATCTTGCAATACAGCCATTTTGCTTTCGAATATTAGTCCAGGATTTCGAAGATAGTCGACTAGTCAATTTCTATTTGGCATACAACACAGCTAAATCACTTTTCAATGCGGTTAAGCATTTACTGTTGAAAATTGTTTTGCAATGAATTTTTTTGGTACAGAAACGCCACACTCTCCCTCTCATCTCCTTTCCTTCTCTTCACACGCCTTTCCTACTGCTTAAACTTCATCTAATGTTACAGTCTTACGATGACTCACTAGTGCAGACGCTGGCAGGGTTTCTGGAAAATTCTAGCCGCTAGATGACAACTCTTATTACATGTAATCCGAAGGGCATCCTGAACTAATTGACAAAGTTATGTTCCTTTAATAACAGCCACTATAGGACAACTCATATTACACTTAATCCGAAAAGCAACCTGAACTAAGTGACAAAGTTATGTCCCTTAATTGATAACAGCCGCTGTAGGACAACTCTTATTACATTTAATCTGAAGGGCAGCCTGAACTAAGTGACAAAGTTATGTCCCTTAATTAATAACAGCCGCTATAGGACAACTCTAATTACATTTAATCTGAAGGGCAGCCAGAACTAAGTGACAAAGTTATGTCCCTTAATAACAGCCGCTGTATGACAACTCTTATGACCTTTAATCTGAAGAGCAGCCTGAACTAAGTGACAAAGTTATGTCCCTTAATAACAGCCGCTGTATGACAACTCTTATGACCTTTAATCTGAAGAGCAGCCTGAACTAAGTGACAAAGTTATGTCCCTTAATTGATAACAGCCGCTATAGGACAACTCTAATTACATTTAATCCGAAGGGCAACCTGACTGTCAAGAGCGTGAAACCTCTCGTAAAAGACCTTAAGCGCTTAGAGACGAGGAATGTTGTACCCATTACGAGAGGTTTCACGCCCTTGACAGGAGAGAAGGATGGGCAGGACAGAGTAGGGTCGAGAGAAACGTGGTCTGGGAGACAGAAGTGACAGCAAGGTCTTAGGGTAAAAGACAAGCTGGAAGAGAAGAAAACTAAATTTGAAGCCCAGAGGTGGTGTGGTGTGAAAGCGTGGTCGTGTGTGTGAAAACCTGGCCAGGTAAGAAGCCTTTTTATTATAACCCAGGATTAGGAAGTATTGATCTTTTATATTTTGATTATTCCATTTTGTGTAATTGGATTGTTCACGTGTGATTATAAGTACCATAGAAATTGTATTTCTTGTTCTCAGTCGTGTTAGGAATGAAACGAATGCGTGACATCCCATTCCCAGAGAGAGGCGAATGTTTGATGGGCGCATGAGTGTGCATATGCGTGTATGAGTGCAGAGATAACCTTGGTGTGTTAGCCTGACTAATAATACATCAACTTAGTGCACTTAAGCAATACCATCACAATTTCCCCGTCCTGGACACTGACCTAAGTAACAAAGGGTGGATAATGCAGAGAGAACGGACCCGCCGGGTCCTGCTTCCAGTGTGGGAGAAATGGTAAACTCCCAGTTGCACTCATTTTTTACAAGTAGCTGAGGGTGAGCCTTTCTACGTTTCGAGCCAGTGTGTCACGATAATGTGTATGTTGATCAAATGGAGTTACTTTTTCTGAAATGATGTTTATAACAATATCATGAGTTAATCAGAGAACCTACATGACTCCCGGCTGCTTCTGTTGTGATATTGTTGCTGTATCCAGAGAGGTGGACTTTTTTATATGACTTCACCAAGGAAGTAACTTTGCTACTTACTTCACGTTGCCTTTGGGATCAGATGTAAACGGACTGGTCGTAGAGCGCTACTATTTCCCAATGAGCTCTGCCATCGTCTGCAAAACGTGAGTCACGGTATGACATGTACGTCAAGGTATATACTTCAACGTTTGAGACAAGTATGAGAGGTATGAAGGGGGCGGGGAGGGGGGGGGGGGGAGGGCTTTTTGTGCCAAAAGACAGAAATCAGAGTAAAGATTTCGATGGTAAATGCTTTACTGCATTAACAACTGTTTCATCTGGGTTTTTATGTCCAATAAGATCCAACAGTCTTCTGAATCCCAGACTACTATTTTCCATCAGAAAGGCTGGTTGGAAGGTAAAACGTATCGTTGTTGTCGCAAAGTTGATGTAGCAGATTTTCATTAACCAGAAACAGCTGACAGACGAATAGGAATCCGACATAACACACTTCACATCATCATCAGGCATAAGCACTTTGTTCAGACCGTGTTAATGTGGACGTTTGTGATATAAAGCAACACTCGTCCTCAAAAGATTTTCATGAAAATGAAGGACCTGGAAGGTTTACTTCGTTTCTAATCATCCATCAAGTTTCTATCCCTTGAATGTTTATTGTCCCAATTTATACTATTCCGCTGTCACTGGATAGCTTCTTCTTCAAAAGGGAAAGAACAAGCAGGCAAAGAACAAGCAAACTGAGCAGGAAAATGAAATTCATCGCTCCACGTTTTGAGTGTCGATCCAGTAGTTCATTGTTAGTGAATAAAAGAAAAAGGAAAAATGTGCGCAGTTACACTGAAATATCAAACCTTATTTGAAAAACACACGTCTTGTTGGTGTAGCTTCATACTTCCAACTGTAGAGCAGATGGAAACACACCACAAAACGGAATGTGTAGCACAACAGCAGATTCAATACATCACAATGACATTCATACAGCAAAAATCTGAGGATCAATACAGAGGTACTTGTTTCAAATTATTTACTTTGCAAGGTTTTGCCAAATCATTTGGTCAACACAGAGCTACGTGGCCAAATTCATATATTTCTGCCGCTGCTGCTGCTGCTGCTCTGTGTGTGTGTGTGTGTGTGTGTGTGTGTGTGTGTGTGTGTGTGTGGTGTGTGTGTGTGTGTGTGTGTGTGTGTGTGTATGTGTGTGTGTGTGTGTGTGTGTGTGTGTGTGTGTGTGTGTGTGTTTGTGTGTGTGTGTGTGTGTGTGTGTGTGTGTGTGTGTGTGTGTGTGTGTGTACATGCGTACGTGCGCGCGCGCGCGCACGCGTTTGTGTGTGTGTGTGTGTGTGTGTGTGTGTGTGTGTGTGTGTGTGTGTGTGTGTGTGTGTGTGTGTGTGTGTAGCTGTGTAGATAGCAGAGGGTTTGTTTTGTAATATAATATTTTCTGAACAGTGTTCAGTGACATTATATCGTAATTTTCTTCTAGGTTTGTGTAGAGGTATAGCATACTGTCTTTCGTCAAATTATTTTGTTCTGCAAGGCGCTGCACAATAAATGACAGCCATATGCTGAATTTAACGGTAGCAGTGTCTTGTGCCGCACAACCATCGTGTGCATTACAAACAAAGGTGAAATTGAAGGGGAAATTGTATGTGGGAAGAACAATTTTGTCTTCACTACCGTTTGAAGGCAAGAAACGTGCCCCTCCCCCCCCCCCCCCCCCCCCCCCCCTATCATTACAGGCACATACACAGCAACAAAATTTGACCATTTGGGGAAAACGTATTCATTTGAAACCTGAAAGGCGTTTGAGAGATCGCAGACTTCTGCCAAGTTCTAACAGATATCAAATCCACCTGTTGATGATGATCCCCAATGCAGATCCACACAAACAAAGTGAACAGTTTTATCCTCGGGCCGCTAGTTCTCTTTCTCTAAAATTTCGTCAAGATCTTAGTGTAGTTTTGACGAAGTCTTGCTTACGGACAAACACACAGGCATGAATATAAACGCCACCTATGAGCAGAGGCGATCACTCAACAAGTGTCCAGTCACACGGGCACATTCTCTGCAGGTAACTTGCCATAACGTGCACAAGCACTACCTTGGGGAAAGCCTGTTTATCATATTGAAATCTCGCATTGATCCTTGCTCCTCAACGACCTGCGTGTTAAATGTCTCTGCAGTGCTATTGATTCTGTAGTAACTTTTGTTTCGGTGTGTGCCTGGCTTGTTTCCAATGTTCCCCTTCGTTCTTTTCTTTTCCATTTTCTTTTCTTGTAGTTCTTACAGATTTAACTGTATTGCCACGTGTTAGCAGTATGGCATGTCGTTTTGAGTCCCAACGGACAATGCATATCCTGCGCACCCTGCATACCTAGCGGACCCCGAGTAGGAAGGGGTGGACTCGCGGACCCCGGGTAACCAGGGGCAGACCTCGTAGACTCGGGACTGAAGCGCATACACTCCATCAACAACGAAGATAGACAGCCAGCCAGCCAGACAGGCAGGCAGGCAGAGAGACAGACATACAGGCAGGCAGGCAGGCAGGCAGACAGACATACAGGCAGGCAGACAGACAGACAGCGAGACAGCGAGACGGTGACTTTTGCATAGACGTAATTCTCTCTCTCTCTCTCTCTCTCTCTCTCTCTCTCTCTCTCTCTCTCTCTCTCTCTCTCTCTCTGTGTCAACAACGTGCCCCTAAATCATCATCACCGGTTTACTTGCGTGCAAAGTTTTGTTGTCCAAGTTGTGGAGATGTGGGAGTGTCAGCAGCAACGAGCCAAAGTTGAAGACAAGGAGCAGAGGGCCTTCCCCAGAGCC
>CM031611.1:33692902-33695402 GCA_018398815.1 Conus ventricosus | reverse complement strand
AGCCGTGTGTAAGACCTGCAGTCTGAAGGGTTCTTTCACCTTGGTGCAGGGTAGACATTGCTTTTCTTCTGTTGGAACAGCCGTGTGTAAGACCTGCAGTCTGAAGGGGTTCTTTCACCTTGGTGCAGGGTAGACATTGCTTTTCTTCTGTTGGAACAGCCGTGTGTAAGACCTGCAGTCTGAAGGGGTTCTTTCACCTTGGTGCAGGGTAGACATTGCTTTTCTTCTGTTGGAACAGCCGTGTGTAAGACCTGCAGTCTGAAGGGGTTCTTTCACCTTGGTGCAGGGTAGACATTGCTTTTCTTCTGTTGGAACAGCCGTGTGTAAGACCTGCAGTCTGAAGGGGTTCTTTCACCTTGGTGCAGGGTAGACATTGCTTTTCTTCTGTTGGAACAGCCGTGTGTAAGACCTGCAGTCTGAAGGGTTCTTTCACCTTGGTGCAGGGTAGACATTGCTTTTCTTCTGTTGGAACAGCCGTGTGTAAGACCTGCAGTCTGAAGGGGTTCTTTCACCTTGGTGCAGGGTAGACATTGCTTTTCTTCTGTTGGAACAGCCGTGTGTAAGACCTGCAGTCTGAAGGGGTTCTTTCACCTTGGTGCAGGGTAGACATTGCTTTTCTTCTGTTGGAACAGCCGTGTGTAAGACCTGCAGTCTGAAGGGGTTCTTTCACCTTGGTGCAGGGTAGACATTGCTTTTCTTCTGTTGGAACAGCCGTGTGTAAGACCTGCAGTCTGAAGGGGTTCTTTCACCTTGGTGCAGGGTAGACATTGCTTTTCTTCTGTTGGAACAGCCGTGTGTAAGACCTGCAGTCTGAAGGGGTTCTTTCACCTTGGTGCAGGGTAGACATTGCTTTTCTTCTGTTGGAACAGCCGTGTGTAAGACCTGCAGTCTGAAGGGGTTCTTTCACCTTGGTGCAGGGTAGACATTGCTTTTCTTCTGTTGGAACAGCCGTGTGTAAGACCTGCAGTCTGAAGGGTTCTTTCACCTTGGTGCAGGGTAGACATTGCTTTTCTTCTGTTGGAACAGCCGTGTGTAAGACCTGCAGTCTGAAGGGGTTCTTTCACCTTGGTGCAGGGTAGACATTGCTTTTCTTCTGTTGGAACAGCCGTGTGTAAGACCTGCAGTCTGAAGGGGTTCTTTCACCTTGGTGCAGGGTAGACATTGCTTTTCTTCTGTTGGAACAGCCGTGTGTAAGACCTGCAGTCTGAAGGGGTTCTTTCACCTTGGTGCAGGGTAGACATTGCTTTTCTTCTGTTGGAACAGCCGTGTGTAAGACCTGCAGTCTGAAGGGGTTCTTTCACCTTGGTGCAGGGTAGACATTGCTTTTCTTCTGTTGGAACAGCCGTGTGTAAGACCTGCAGTCTGAAGGGGTTCTTTCACCTTGGTGCAGGGTAGACATTGCTTTTCTTCTGTTGGAACAGCCGTGTGTAAGACCTGCAGTCTGAAGGGGTTCTTTCACCTTGGTGCAGGGTAGACATTGCTTTTCTTCTGTTGGAACAGCCGTGTGTAAGACCTGCAGTCTGAAGGGGTTCTTTCACCTTGGTGCAGGGTAGACATTGCTTTTCTTCTGTTGGAACAGCCGTGTGTAAGACCTGCAGTCTGAAGGGGTTCTTTCACCTTGGTGCAGGGTAGACATTGCTTTTCTTCTGTTGGAACAGCCGTGTGTAAGACCTGCAGTCTGAAGGGGTTCTTTCACCTTGGTGCAGGGTAGACATTGCTTTTCTTCTGTTGGAACAGCCGTGTGTAAGACCTGCAGTCTGAAGGGGTTCTTTCACCTTGGTGCAGGGTAGACATTGCTTTTCTTCTGTTGGAACAGCCGTGTGTAAGACCTGCAGTCTGAAGGGGTTCTTTCACCTTGGTGCAGGGTAGACATTGCTTTTCTTCTGTTGGAACAGCCGTGTGTAAGACCTGCAGTCTGAAGGGGTTCTTTCACCTTGGTGCAGGGTAGACATTGCTTTTCTTCTGTTGGAACAGCCGTGTGTAAGACCTGCAGTCTGAAGGGTTCTTTCACCTTGGTGCAGGGTAGACATTGCTTTTCTTCTGTTGGAACAGCCGTGTGTAAGACCTGCAGTCTGAAGGGGTTCTTTCACCTTGGTGCAGGGTAGACATTGCTTTTCTTCTGTTGGAACAGCCGTGTGTAAGACCTGCAGTCTGAAGGGGTTCTTTCACCTTGGTGCAGGGTAGACATTGCTTTTCTTCTGTTGGAACAGCCGTGTGTAAGACCTGCAGTCTGAAGGGGTTCTTTCACCTTGGTGCAGGGTAGACATTGCTTTTCTTCTGTTGGAACAGCCGTGTGTAAGACCTGCAGTCTGAAGGGGTTCTTTCACCTTGGTGCAGGGTAGACATTGCTTTTCTTCTGTTGGAACAGCCGTGTGTAAGACCTGCAGTCTGAAGGGGTTCTTTCACCTTGGTGCAGGGTAGACATTGCTTTTCTTCTGTTGGAACAGCCGTGTGTAAGACCTGCAGTCTGAAGGGGTTCTTTCACCTTGGTGCAGGGTAG
>CM031611.1:33685402-33687902 GCA_018398815.1 Conus ventricosus | reverse complement strand
TTTCAATAGTTAAACAATTCTCAAAAAATGTACTCAGTCACAAACAAATAAACACAAAAAGAGACTAACAAAAAGACACACACACACACACACACACACACACACACACACACACACACACAACACACACACACACTCACACACACACAAATGTATACCATTGTCAGTTGTTAGATTGGTGGGCACACGGAGAGATATTTCAAATGAACACCAACATCCTTAATATACTGTATATGGATGGTGCTAAAATGTTTGGATTTGGACGTTTTGCTCTTTCAGTTTCAGTCGTTGTCTTTTCATTTAATACTCCACGGTATTGCATTCAGCAAGTCACTCTCCATCCTTCTTTCATTCCCATTTGCTCCTCCTACTTTAGTTTAAGTCTTATTTTCCCGGTACATGTAAACTTTTTGCCATTTTCCGGTACATGTAAACTGTTTGCCATTTTCCCGGTACATGTAAACTGTTTGCCATTTTCCCGGTACATGTAAACTGTTTGCCATTTTCCCGGTACATGTAAACTGTTTGCCATTTTCCCGGTACATGTAAACTGTTTGCCATTTTCCCGGTACATGTAAACTGTTTGCCAATTTTTTGGTTGCGCGTTCTCCGAGGGCACGGTCCAGACAGCTTCCGGAAACCCCGTCCACTGTGCCTGAGATGTTTTAGAAACATTCCTGAATTCATATATTGGACGAGAGCCCCTAAAGCCCCCAGACAGTACCGCAGGGGTCAGCGTGCACACAGATTCATAGATTTCTTACAGAGATAGTACTGAAAAAAGAAGAAATAAATAAATGAATAAAAAAAGGTAATAATAATAATAATATGATATCAGTATAAAAAAATCAATCACTGTATTATCACAAATATTTCAAACCATACATCTTCACATCATATAAGTTCACACCACAATGATTTTCTACAGCTCATATATCAATTCTGTTTAAGATGATCAGATTTAGAGTTTTGAGGGACTGGAAAGGTAAAGGTAAAACCCGCTGCCGATCCGACACCGCAACACCGCAGCACCGCAGCCGAGCCCATCCAACCAACCAACAAGCTGTCTACTGGGTTGGCCAGTCCGCCGATTGGTCAGCAGAACACAGCCACAGTATCGCGATGTCAGATCAGCAGCGGGCCTAAGGCCGTACAGATGTGACCTCTCTCTCAAATGTCCACCTCCCCACCGTAAGCAACAAACAAACAAACAAACAAACAAAAAAAGGTTGAGGTTCTGAGGAGCGACTAGACTGTAGACGTGAGATACTGTTGCCTCTCTCCCTTCGACTAAGGAAGAAAGGGAGAAGTAGGAGTTGTGGCACCTCCCTTATGTCCTCCATCCTTCTGTAAACGAAAGCGAAAAAACAGGACAGAGCAATGGAGAAGCCAAGACTGCACAAGAAACATACAGTTGCCACCCCCCCCCCCATCCTTCAATTAGGGATGAAAGGGGGAACTCACATCAACAAATTAGACCTGGTGTGTTTTCATGATTAAAGCAGTAACAACATCAGCAACTATTGTTGAGCCCACACATTATATGGGATTCTGACATAAAAATAGTAGTATTGATAAATAAAATTTTAATAGTAAAGATACTAATTTAAAAAGGTAGATAGATAACTAAATTACAAAATAAATAAATTTAACAAAGTACCAGTACTAGTTGTACATAGTAGTAACAATTTATCATGAGCCTTAGCCCTGACAGTGTTAGTCAGATCTTCAAGAGGTGTACAAATGAAGAAGGCTCTTTTTAAGATTCAATGGAGCATATTTCTAGTGGGATAAAGACTGGCGGTACATGCAACAATCCACCCCAGCAGAGGTGTCCACCAGACGAGTTACTCTCCAATTACAGAAGAAAAGCTTTATGAAACTAGTGTTTGATATAATGCCACTGTTCATTAAAGAGAGGCAATGTGCCTTCCAAGAAGTGCATGTACCTAAGATCTGCATGTCTTTGTTTCAATACACCAAGAAAGCCTTGTGTACTGGGCATGGCATTTTTCATGTAAAGCTTATACATGTAAACTTTTGCAAGCAATAGGATATAATTAAGACCAAAATCTGTTTCGACTCCTTCTTTACATCCAAATACAATCAATGTTTCTGAGAATGTCAGACGACACCAATGCTGACAGTTGCTGGACAAAATAAAGTTTAGATCAATCCAAAAGTTTTGGACATACTACAGCCCCATAATAAGTGTTGTATCGTTTGGATTTCTGTTTGACAGAGATTACATACAGGGTCCTCTACAATTTTACAGTCGTACAGATATTTCCTTGTATTTAAGAGGCGATGTAGTATTCTCACCTGGAACCATTTCAATTTAACATCATGACACTTATGACACTGTTTGAAAATTCCAAACCAGTTTAGATGGTTATAGATTTCATCCCATTTTTAGGCTTCAGTAGGATGAACCTCTGATCTTGTAAGCATTGCCTGGACACTTTGGCCTCCTTCTTTGATTGCTGTCCAGGTTTTAGTA
>CM031611.1:33657902-33680402 GCA_018398815.1 Conus ventricosus | reverse complement strand
CCCTCATGTGAGTTTTTTTTAGTCACTTTGAGAGTCGTGATTTGATGGTGAATGGTTCTCCACATTATCATAAGACATAAATCGCAAGAACAATAAAGTCGTTTTATTTCTCAAATCAAGGCCACCATTTTCAATTACTGTGCTGAGCAATTTCTTTGAGACATGTATTACTGAATTAGACAACCGACACGTTCTGTTATGTCATGAAAAGCTCAGGGATATAAACAAATTTGAGCACTAGCCTATATCTTATAATAAATACAAGAAATAAACTAACAAAAAAGCGCGCACGCACACATACACGCACATAAACGTGTACGCATGCACGCACGTACGCACACACACACACACACACACGCACACACACACACACACACACACACACACACACACACACACACACACACACACACACACACACCATGCGCGCGCACACACACACACACACACACACACACACACATACACACACACACACACACACACACACACACACACACACACACACACACACACACACACATACTACCATCACCTCCACCTCCACCACCACCAACAACAACCGCTTGGATGTTGTACTAAAAGCTAAATGGACTGTCTCACAAACATTGTGTATGTCATCATAGTTATAATGATATTTAATGTAAAGCCTGATACTTTCATAAAAACGTCTAGGACAGATTCAAAGAACTTTTGATGAACCTTTGGAGAAATAAAAATCAACAACAATTTGACAGCGTTAGGAAGTAAGGAATATGAGGTAGCAACAAAGTTGTAATACACAGATTAAAGATATTAAGGGGAGAGGAGAAGAATCTTGCCACATTTTCCCCACCGGTTCTTTTGTTGGAGTCCGTTCACTCGACAATTCACCATTTCCAGACCCCACATTCACAATATTCAAGGAGAGAATCATTCATCTGACATGGCTGTCCTCCTGCATAGTCATGCGTGCCGGCTCCTTGTCCTTGTCGTTAAGGTCAGATGGCCACTGCCTTCATGTAATCTTTTCCCATGCACAAATCACCATGTGTGTGTTTTAAACCTGTCACTTGACACTATTAGCGGCAACTTGTAGCAAACTGTCAGTGCATCAAAAGGAAGTAGACAGACAGCCAATTAGAACAGGAAGTAGTTCATACCTTCAATATGCACAATGGAATTCTAGGCAGCGAAAAGCAAAAATACTCATTCCTCCATCACGTTACACTCTGCCTAGACCAAGAGCTCGATGGGGTTCTGAAGGTGGCACACAGACAAATTCACTTTCTGTCTTTGAGAACTGAAACTGTGACATAAGCCAATAATCAAAGCGCCACACAAGCATAGAAATAACAGAGGATGTAAATACATGAAGATTTTTTTTTTTATGGAGAAATAAACACAACCATGGAACAAGTTTTTAGTACACCTGACGTACATGCAAACTGGCACCTTAACGTAATTCTCTTTCTTCTTCCACATTCTGTATGTGAACTTCAGAGTCCTGAATGAAAGCTTCTGTCCCTTCAAATCCTCCAGAGCCCATTTACTTTGACGCCCAGAGTCGCTGGTGTTGACCCGACCCTGCCCATTGCAGCAGCATGCTGCAGGCAACCTTGGAGGGTATGTTCTGCTGTAACTGACCCCTGACCACAGGAACACAAATCTGACTGTCCTCACCAAGCTTTTTGAGCGTGTGGTGTCATAGGCAATGGTGTCCAGTTCCCAACCAGAAGATCTTCACGTGTTCTCCTCGTCCCTGCAGATAATGGCTGTCGTTTGGTCTGTGCAAGAGATGTTGCAGCTGTTATTTCTTGTTCTGCAGGGCCATAATGATGGATTTGATTTCATTGCAGGGCGCCAGGTTGTCGGTCTGCTCCTTTTTGGCTCCTGCCTTGGACAAACATTTCTGCTCTCCCGTTGCTTTAGCCACAGTGTACTCTGGCACCACCCTCTGAAGAACTACGTCTTGCAAAGCAGAACGCAAAAGCAGAGAGAACCGTGGAAAGGAAATTATGATTCGTGTTCGAAGTTTCTGAGAACTTGAAGAGCAGAGGGGACATCTGAGAATTCAACCACCTGATCTGATTTCACCTGGTCTCGTCGAAGTTTGGAAGACTGGCGTTGCAGCTTCACAGAGGGCTTCTGTCTCTGCCCTGTAGTTAATGGGGTGTTTGCCTGTCGGAACTCCAAGCTCTTTATTGGTTGTTTGTGTACCTGATGGCACCACTATCTTGTGTGGTATTAGCCACTGGACCGTTCATGAAGATGTGTGCCCAGTTTTCTTGGTGGTATTAGTGAAGATGTGCTTCATGCTCAGTCTTGTGTTCTCTGCCTGACTAAATCCATCTACTGTTAGCTTCAGACACATTGATGACGATGGATGGAAGCTATTGCCTGTTCCATGATGGGACACTTGCAGTTGCTCAAATGTGCTTTGCTTCCAGTTTTGCACGAATATTTTTTGTCGCTCCTGTCTTCGAGTAACATCAGTGATATCTTCCATCATTTGGATCGGGGAACTTCTAATAGTACAAACAGCTTGATTCTGTATTCTGCTGACTTGGTCGAAATTTAATTTGGCAGTGCGGAAACATGCAAAGATCCCATATTCTGCTATTGACGAAACTCTTCGTATATATAATCTCTTCAAGGCCAGCTCCCTAGTTCTTCACTGTCAGTTTCATAGATGGCTCTGCAGTAACACTTTTGATCCACGGCTTTTAGACTAATGGGCGATCAAAGCTTGCACCAAAGTAAGGGGCGCTGATTCCTCTGCTCGTCTTTAGTTTTCAGCGCGGCCAGCTTCACGTCTTGCTTTATTATGTAGACTGAAGACCATGAACGTTGTTTTTGTTGTGTTGAATGGTTATTTGTTGTGTTGATGGGCTATCTTTTTTGTTTGTGGTCGATGGTTTTTCATGTTGTGTTTGATGGTTTTTTTGGTGTTGATGAGAGACCGAACAGTCTTTGGCTCACGCTTATAACTAACGTCTATACACTGTAGAGATTGGTAACTCATTCGAACAACAATTAATAAATCATTCATTGACTGACTCCAAGGTCTGTCTCAGTTAGCTCCTAGATAAAGTCATCAATTGAGATGGGAAAGCAAGTGTTCTTTAATGAGAGGGACCCTTCACCATGAGTCCTTGTCTCATCACCGTCTTTTTGCTCTGGTGGCACGGGAGTTGAAGTCGAGCCTTGTAATTATGCAGATACTGGTTGACTCCACGTTGTACATTAAGCAGATGTCCAAAGTGGTGCTGTGTTTTGAACTTGGACACCATCCCGCTACGCAGATGTTGTCGAAATACTTTTCAATGTTCACAAGATGGCAAGTGACGTGATTCCTACTTTAGACCAATATTCGAAAATCGTTTTGTGAAATGTAAGACGCTCTATTCCTGAAGGTCTGTGCTGATGGTAGAATGCCGGTTCGGGCTCAATACTGGTTTTCTGTGAGGACGGTTTTCTAGTTGCTCAATCAGTTCTTGAAGGCATTTTATTTAACTGATGGCCTATAGATCTTTGCACTCGCTTTCATCTTTGCCTTATTTGTGGATTATAAATCATGTCCATATCTCTCTTCAAGCATTGGCTATTTGTGCCTGTTCTCCCAGTTTGGATTGAAGACTGAAGACTCTCTCGCTCTCTATCTCTCTCTCTCTCTCTCTCTCATCTCTAGCTCCTCTCTCTCTCTCTCTCTCATCGCAGCGCGCGCAACACACATATACATGCACATAAACACACACTCACGCGCGCGCGCACAAACTCATGCGCGCGCGCGCAACCAAATACACACACAAACACACCCCAACCACACACCACACACACACACACAAACACCACCACACACACACACACACACACACACACACGGAAACAGAACCACACACATAAACATACTCACATGCACACACACACACACACACACACAAACCACACACACCAACACACACACACACACACACACACACACACCACAAACCAACCACACACAACAAGGGGACAAGAGTAGATATAGAATCATCACCAAGTTTATTATTAAACACGAGAGAAGAGACAGGAGTGAGAGGAGAGTGAGACTCGAGAGAGAGAGAGCACGGTGGTAATTTACATAAGAAAGCTTAAGACTTTGATTCGATCTTCGACCCCCCTATTCGTCAAGTGCACGTGATCTGCGCGGTATTTGCCATTCCCTCTGGGGTGGCACATCACCAGTAACCTGCGGGGTATTTCTGACCGTTGCATGACAGTGACACGATCCATGGCACATCCAGATTCATCTGAAAGCGCCCACTCTGTGTACAGTCAGGCGAGCAAGATCGTCACCGTAGGCCTGTTGGTTTGCTGGAACTTTTGGTGTGATTACCTTGAACTGTATAGCATTTCCTTTTGTTTAAAGACCGTGAAAATATACTCTCTCTCTCTCTATATCTCTCTCTCTCTTCTCTCTCTGTCTCTCACTCTCGCTCTCTCTCTCTCTCTGGTGGTATATATGTCAATTGTCTGTGTGCTTGTTCTCTGACTCATGTGTGTGTTGTGTGGTCGTGTGAGTTGCGTGAGTGCCGTGCGAGCCGTGCGTGTTGTGTGATTGTGTGTGTGTGTGTTGGTGTTGTGTGTGTGTTGTTCGTGTGTGTGTGTGGTAGTGTGTGTGTGTTGTTGTCGTGTGTGAGATAGATAGATAGATAGATAGACGAGAGAGTGAGAGGTGGAAGAGAGAGAGAGAGAGAGAGTAGGAGAGGAGAGATCGAGTTGAGGGAGGATAGAGATGAGAGGGGCCTGCAAGACGACCGGTGAGAGACTCCCAGGATGACTGAGGAGTGGAGTGAGCCCCTAGGACGACGAGCGAACGGAGAGGCGGAGGATGTGATACTGCCGAAGGAGCGAGAGATGAGAGACGAGAGAGAGATGAGAGAAGAGAGAGGCGAGTCCACCAGCGAGAGAGAGTCTGCTTGGAGGGGGGGAGGAGGAGGAGAGGTAGAGAGAGGAGAATGTTGTTATTAGCCCAAGTGTGAACCGCTAAGGGGCATATTAGAGATGTCACCCCACGTAAACATGTTAATCCCACAGTGGAGAGAGAGAGAGAGAGAGAGAGGAGAGAGACAGAGATGATGAGTACCGTGAGAGAGAGAACGAGAGAGGGTGACGGGGAGGAGAGACTAGGGGAGAGATCGAGGATTGAGTGAAGTTGGAGGAGAGTTAGCCTCGGGAGAACGAGGAGAGAGGAGATGAGTAGGGACGGACGAGAAGGAGGAGAGTGGAGGAGAGATGAGCAGCATGAGGGGAGAGAGGCGAGGAGAGGAAGTGTGCGCGAGAAGGATTGAGGTGAGAGGAACACCGATGGACGAAGAGATGAGTGAGAGAAGTGGACGAGATGGGGGAGAGAGAGAGAGATAGGAGAGAGGGAGAGAAAGATGCTGGAGATGAGAGACGAGTGGAGAGGTGCGAGAGAGAGGGAGGAGACCGGAGAGAAGGAGAGAGGAGACGAGGAAGAGAGAGGGAGTGATGAGAGAGAGAACGAGGGAACGAGACGAGAAGAGTGATGAGACCGAGAGGGGAGAGGCGAAGACATCGAGAGGGAGTGGTTGAGGAGAGAGGAGGGGACTGAGAGGGGAGAGTGAGAGAGAGAGGAGGCTTGTTATGAAAAATGAACTGCAGTCGGAAAGTTATTTAACATCTGATTATGACCTAACAAGCACAGCAGGTGCCTTGATTCGGCATCCATCAGAGAAGGTTTGTCGTGGGTAGATGAAGTCCATACATACTTCCTTCCACGATTATTTGCCATTATACTTGGTATAAACCCTCCGGACAGTTCAGATGGCCAGCACAGTCATCGGATATGGGGACTTTATTTTGAGTGTTTATTGATTTTATTGTGGTTGAAGGATAAGGGAAATAACAGCCAAGAGAGAGAAGTAACAGAATGTAACCCAAATGTTTATTTGATTATCATTCTTTTTATATTGGACAGCTTTGTGACAAATCGTTTCTGCAGGTTTATCCACGACGGTCTTCAACGGTCTAACATGCCATTGTAATTCGTTGTATCAGAATGATTTTTACAGATTTGTATTAAATGTTCTAGCTTTGATGACTTGTACCCTTTTAAGTCACAACTTAGACGTTTTCTTTTTTTGTGAGCAGGAAGGGCACCGTCGCGTTCACTTCACGTGTGTGTTTCCAAAAGGAGTGGTCAGAAGGCCGCTTCTGTGTGCTATTGACAGATATTTCTGGGAGGAAGGGATTATCAGATTTTCCTCGATTACTACTGGCCGAAGTCAACCACAAA
Organism: Conus ventricosus; assembly: GCA_018398815.1. NCBI lineage: Eukaryota > Metazoa > Mollusca > Gastropoda > Neogastropoda > Conidae > Conus > Conus ventricosus. The sequence continues at coordinate 33,674,122 of CM031611.1, read as the reverse complement.
GTTTCCCTCATGCTTAATTTCTCACATTATCATTAGTAAAAACGTCATCATCATTCGGCACCGTGAAAAAGTTCAGAGGACTGCAAGGAATCATTGGGAGATGGGAGGCCAAACGTACAGGAGGTTTCTGCTACAGGAGATATTGTTCTACCAAGAGCCGACAGATTTCTGTGTTGCTGTCATTGATTCAGCAGTGTCGTGTCATCAGCTGCACCATGCCCCAGACGATTTACATGATGCTGGAATCAGTTCTTTCAGTCGACACAGATCTTTGACAGTATCCATATTATGAATAGCCAAAAGACTGAACCTGACGTTTTCTGTGTCCCCCCTTTTTTCTAATTAAAGGTACACCATGCACAAGTTTCTTCACCATGTACTGCATCAGTGGTGACGAGATTCGAGAAACCTGAAGGATAAGGATGTGATGTCCCTGGAAAACTACAGCTCAAGGGAAACGTGCAATCTTCGTGCCGTCACGAAAGGTTTTTAATCCAGTTCATTTCCTATTCAGAAAACTCAAGAAAAGAGAGGAAAAAGGAAGACAGATAATAGGTATTTGAAACCTATGGAAGGGTTGTGTTTGCATAGTTTGTACTTTGGCCTGAAAGTGGGAATTTGTCATCATGGTTTTCATAGTGGTTGCAAATTGCCTGTAATTCTATTACATTATTGGTGTCTTGTTACAATGTTCGTCCTTCGATTTCGAAAGATGATAAACCATGACTTTCAGTCTCTCAGTTGGAGTTCGCTGGGTGTGGGTACGCAGGTTGTGGCTTTGTGAGGCCGTTCTGGGCCCCGGAAGAAGGGAACGCCCACAACCGCCCACATGTGGGACACATGTGGGTGGTGGGTTGTACAGTGGAGGTCGGGAGGTAGCTCTGGCATTGCGCGCGGCTTTCGCCTTTCTCACAGGACTTTCTGCTGTGCGTCTCTTCTCTGATGTTTATGCACCCTTTGTGATTGCCGCTTCGCCAGGCCTGGGCAGGTCCAGGGCGGCAAGCAATCTACCAGATTGTGAGGCCTGATGTCCAGGCTTTGAGGGACCTCTCTTGAGGCAGAGTCCTGAAGCGATTTCTTGTGCCCCCCAACTTTGCTCTTGCACCTGACCAGTTATCCGTACGGCAGTTGTTTTCGGCAAGTCGCTATCTGGCATTCTGACAGATGTGGCAAACCCATCTGGCTTGGGATGATTTTCGGAAGGAGAGTGTAGATGCTGGGATGCTGGCCCTTTCCAAGACATCAGTGGTCTGGGGAACTTTGTCCTGCCATTGATGTTAGGAGTTGCAGAGACAGGCTGAGGTGAAAATGATTAAGCTGTTTAATTTAAGCTGTTTGGCGTGTCTGCTGTAGACCAGTCCAGGTCATCCACACTGGCATAGAGGGAGAAAGTGGTTAATACACTGCATGGTAGACTTCAGCTTGGTGGTATTAAGCTTAGTACCTCTTCAGCTCCCAGAATTTCACGGAGTAATCAAACAACAGAGCTGGCTTTGGCAAAATCCTGTTACTGACCTCATGCCGTCAATGTTCACAGCTCGTGATGAGTGATAGGAGTGTACTGTCCAGATATAGGTGAAGTTGTCAATCGCATGTAAGTCTGGTCCATTTACCGTGATGTGTGGCTCTGGTAGGGTTTACCTAGCACGCAGGATGATACTTCGCTTACGGTCTTTGGGTGCTGATGGCTGGAGACCGTATTTTGTCGAAGGTTCGTGAGGACGGCAGTCCATTTAGTGCTGCATAATCTCTGCCCATGTGCTGGCATTGAGGGCCGACGTCATCAGGCAAAACAAGAAGTCTATGAATTGACGGTTCTTTCCCCATTTGTACAGCTGCAGTCTTCGCACCCCAAGGTTTGAACAGACCACGTCAGTTCTGTATCTTGGCGTCGTCGTGTATTAACCCAACCTGCAGTCACGGAAGGCATCAAGTCTAGGCCATGGCGGAGGAGAGAACGGCCACGCCCTGAAGAGAAAGAGTGTAGGGGGCGAGAGAACGCAGCCTAGCTTTACGCCGTTGTTGATCCAATGGGAAAGGCTTCTGACGCGTCTCCACTCATCCAAGTATTTCACCATCAAGCCGTACGTGGAACTGTCGGTGACGATCGTAATGAACCTGCCAGGACAGCCCAAAATCAAATTTCTCAATGATTTCCACAAGCCCATCTCTGTTGACCGTATATCGACATTCAGGGGCCTTGGTCAGATCGACAAAGGTCACACGAACAGATCGCTCTGCTGTTCTTGGCATTTTTTCTGGAGCTGTCGATCTGCAGCAATTATCATGTCTGCAGGGTTCAACGTTCACTGCACGACACGAAAAACCACTCTGGCTTTCTGTGGAGGAGAACCTGCTAAAGGTGTCGTGAAGGCGGGTTGGCAAGACACGCGCCAAGATCTTCAATAGCTGTGGACAAGAGAGAGATGACTCGGTGATTGTAGCAGGGACAGGACTGGCGGGTTGCCTTTTTCTTCTTGTAGGATGTGGAGAATGTTGGCAGCTTTCAACTGTTGTGGGACCCTGTTTCCATTACACATGGTATCTGGAAGAGCTGCGTCCAGCTTCTGTGTCTAGGATGGGCCTCATGATTTGTAAATTCGGCAGGGAGATTGAATCAGATCCTGGCGATTTGGGGGGGGGAGGGGGGGGGGTAGTGGGGGGGGGGGGTGTGGAGTGAGGGGGGGGGCGGGGGGTGGGGGGGGGGGGGGTGGTGGGTGTGTGGGGTGGGGTTGGTTGTCAAGGCCTTGCCTGATCCTCCACTTGAGACGGGTAGGCGTGAAAATGGCCTCGTCGTTGATTGAGGAGGGGCGTTGAGTACCACGGTTTAAAGTGTTCAGACATTCTCTCATGATCCGGCTTCTTTTCTGTCAGCAAGCTGGCGTCCCATTCTGCATTGGGGGGAGGGGGGGGGGGGGGAGATAGTAGGTCGGGAGGGTGGGGGTATCTATAGATGTAACCTGAGTACAGGGAATGCCTTGGACTGGTTGGCAGTGTGGGGAATTATTTTTGTCAGTTACTGAGATGCTTAGTAGTGAGTGTTGACATCGTTTTTCTCTGTGTTTAACGTAAGAGGTCGATTTTGTCTGATTCTTCGGTGTTTTGTATTGTTTGTATTTAGCCTGCTTCCCGGTTTTCGTTGTTGTTTTTTGAATGATAGTTTTGAAGAATTATAGGTATAAGACAGTCCCTCGCATAGACGTTGTTATATATGAGGTTAGGTTGGGGGTTGGAGTGGTTTTCTGAGATATCCTAAGCAAGAAACAAAAGAAAAAGAAAAAGGGGGGGGGGGAGAAAGAGGGGCGAAGAAAAGGGGATTACGAACGATATGGTGGGACAAGCAGGTTGAGGAGAGAAAGAAGAGATAGACAAACATATAAGTCCGTAGAACCGGGGGTCGTTGGGTCCTTACACAGCCTTCAGAGCGTCATAGAACGCTTGGTGTCATGACTGTCTGCATAGACCTGGATTTCATCGGCCTTTTTGCCTTGAACCAGGCCATCCTGCGCCACTCCCTCCCGTCGCGAATAGCCTCTTCTGCACTTTTTGTTTTTGACGCTGGTGGAAGGCTCATTCTTAGCTTGTGAAATTGTGGGGTCACATCTACCTGGGTTTGCACTCTGATAACAGCTGGTGTTGTCTCTAGATCGCAGTGTTCTGCACTTCTGCCGTCATTGGTATCAAATAAAGTCTGGTTTTCCCCCTGCGGGGTTTGCTCGGTCCGAGGGGTTCGCACGGCAATTAAAGTAGACCTAGCATCCTGAAGGGCCTCCCAACTGTTCTCTTCATGCTGCTTACTGCTGTAGGTCATCCTAACGTGTATTGGGTCTTTTGGAGGAAATCGTTTATGCTTTTTACTATCCTTGAGCCCTCTGGAAGGGGACTTTGACATGTGAGGCGATGATCAGTACCAGCAGTCGGGCAACAACACATGGCCTTCGACCCTAACTCTCAACGCTCGACACATCCTCTTACTGGTATTGACATAAGTTCAATCAGATTGCCAATGCTTGGAGCCTTCGTGGATGCAATCCATGGTTTGTGGGCGTACGGGTGCGAGGTGGAGCAAAAGCAGCAGAGTGTTTCGTGATATGACAAGTCGTGAGTAGTAGCGCAACATCTTCTGAGTAGCAGGACGGCCTTTGCTGTTTGCAATTGGACAGTATCGTGTCTCCAATGATCCCTTCCCAGGTCTCTTGGTGATAGGGTTCCCACTCTGGCGCGTTTGAAGTCCCCCATGAGTATTTTATGCTTCTCAAGACAGGTGGTGAGGGAACTGCTGCGATTTGAGAGTTGTCTAGGGTATTCGACAAAGAACTTGTCCTTGTTGTCATTGGTGTTGGTCATTGTTGGGGGGTACGCGCCCTTAAGATTAGTGTTAGCACTCTTCTTGTTGTTCATAGTGAAAAGCTGGAGTTTGCAGTGTCAGTGTCATCAGGCGATCGTTATGCCCCTCCGGCAAAAAGCTGACAGGTTTCCAGGTGAGATAGGAATTTGATAGCAAATCCCACACCTTCCTCTCGCCCGTTCAGTGCTGCACACTGCGTCCGCCTCATAGAAGAAACTATGTTTCATTCCACACACATTCTGTAAGTTGCGGCCTTTGTGCGCGCCGCAAGGCGTTGTTTCGCCTGAGTGCTTGCTGCTTATGCTCGACGTTGTAGCAGAGCAAATTCTTTGGCGACCAGTGCAGTTGCAGTTCTTCGCTATGTGTCTGTCTGCCTTGGCGTTGTCCAGTTTAGTGTTTCGCACTTCCATGTGCCCGAGGTTCATTTGAGCACATTATGTTTTTGTTTTTCTTCGTCAGTTCGCGCTGGGAGGTCACACCCCGCCAGCAGCGGTGTGGATGGCCTGGGTAAGGTGATTGTCATGCACATGTTTTTTTTTAGGGCCACCTGTTTTCTAGCCCCTTCTCTTGCTATGGAGGTTTGGTGAGCGTGCTGTCTGTAAAAAGGCCCCTTGCTCAGGAAATATCCAGGGGGACTTGCCCGAAACTCCACTTTCTTGCTGTCGTCCACTATGAGAGAGTCCACATGCATGCCCTCGGGCCGCCTGTCTGTGTGCAGGCTACAAGTGACTGACTGATCCAAAGTTTCAATGCTCACACCTGCTGCCTTCGGCACTTTTGACCCCCCACCGCCAAAAGGACCTTGAGGTTGCGCTTGATGTGCGGTTTTTTTGAACAGCTCATCATGATCTTAACGCTTGATTGGATATCACTCCGTGGGTGAGAGGAGAGTTGCGCGTCGTCAGCCTCGTCTCTCGCCCCAGAAAGTCCATCTGTTGTCCAGTGAGCAAGAGCGTACAGTCGAGACGGCTGCGAGATAGAGTTTTGGAATGCAGTTAGTGGGACAATGACCGTATGTGAAGCCTTCCTTTTCTGTCTGAACACACCTCCCTTTTGTGCCGCACTCCATCACTCTCGCTCCTAAGTATAATAAGTAAGTAGTAGGGTTAGGCTGTTCTCATGCCCTAAAAGCGGTGCAAGTCAGGTGGACGCATAGGTAACAGGGAACACGATAACGCCTTAAGGACGAATCACATGACAGAGGATTGACTACTGTGGGATGAATTCGTGAAGAATATACGATTGATGACTTCCCCTATTGATAGAACCTAGGGAGATTGCATCGCCCTGGTCTGCAATCAGATGTAAAGGAAAATGTAAACAAACAAAAAAATGTCAGACTGCCGTGGGATTTTTAAGCGACTTTTTTTTTTTTTTTTTTTTTGGGGCTGGAGGAGGGGGGGGGTTTTTTTATTGGCGGGTTTAGTAAGAGGGGGGGGGCGACGGGGAGCGGGGGTTAGACCGTCTCCCAAGGCGCCACAACACATTACTCACCACTAAAACAAAGCTAGTCAGATCCTTGAAAGGCCCCGAACACAACAGCCGAAACCATCTTTGGTGACGGGGGGGCAACTAATTTCATTGGGCCAGTGTGTGCCCTCCCCCCCGTACTCAAGGTGGTTTCGGCTGTGTGTGATCGAGACAGAGACAGAAAAAACAATCAAATACACATAAACACAGACAGCAAGATAGACAGACGACAGAGACACAGACAGACATAACGAAAAGGAAGAAGGTGAAAGAGAAAGGGAAGAAGAGGAGAACAATGGAGCAGCAAGAAGAAGGAAGAAAGAAGCATGGAGAGCGTATCCGACATAGGCGTCCTCCCCCCTTCGACCCCCCACTCCCCCCCCCCCCCCCCCTCCCTCAACAAACAAACAAAGAGATTTCTACACCGTCCCCTCCACGATAAACTGAGTCTGCCCTTAGTCGAGCAGTAGGGGGATCATGCACTTGGTTGGACGCCTATCATTCGCTAGAGTTGTTTGCCCGTGGTAAGGAGTCAACCAGTTTTCGCCACCTACGACCTCAATCTCATTACAAACCTTATTTATTCCAGAGATGGGTCGTCACTTGTGGAAAGAAGCAAGAGTCGGCTCCCTTCACATTTCTGCGTGAAGAAAGAACAAAACAGTACCAAATGCTTCAGGACAAAGAAGTTGAAATTCTTGCGACATCACATGTTACATCGCTCCTGGATACTCATATTCCAAATACTTGGCCGCTTTCGAGTGTACAGGAACCGCAAGGGCTTCTTATTCCTAAGAGTACTCCACTGAGCTCGGACAAACTTGAATAAGTGACAGAAATAATCATCAGTTGATTGTGGTCGCTGACCAGGAAGAAGAAAGAAAGAACTGGACCGACGTCTGTTTTCTTCCTCCACGCAGAGGCGTTCTTCAGCTCCCCTGGGAACGATTCTATCAGCGAGGAAAGACTAAGTTTACTTCCAACAGAGTTTGGGAAGAGAATGGCATATGACCGCCCACTGTAGGGCATTCTCTTAGTGTGGTTCAAACAATCTTGACGTCTGCCCTTAACTGGGGCCCCGAAAAAAAAAAAAAAAATGAAGTACGAAAAAGCAGACACCGTCAGTACTCCGTTCTGAGGACTCTTGGAACATGCTAAGCTTTCGCATCCAATCTGGATCCCTGGAATGACGTTGAAGGGCGATTCGCGGTACCTGTTCCAAGATCGGCCGCTTCCCCAGATGTCTGTTTCTCCTCTGGTCAACGAACCCAAAAACAATAAGATCTCCACGAAGTTGCTGTGACAAGGGGGCAGGGAAATGAGTGGGAGAGGGCCAATCCTACCTCCCTTTTTTTTTTTTACACGTACCACGGAGAAGGGGCATGATAATATGACTCGGGGTTTTGGGTTCCAGGTGTGAAAAAAGCCACCCAAAGTCCAGTGGTTTGGAAAGGCCCCCCCCCCCCTACTCACGCCCCCCCCAACGCCTTGTATCGTCGGGGGCCCTCTAATGCAGGAGGAGATGCCCACGGAACATCTTGTCCGTCGACAACCCCCCCCCCCCCCCCCCCCCCCCCCCCCCCCAACAAGGGAAGCAATATTTCAAGCCGGAAAAACGGACACACATCAAACGTCTACGGAATGACGGCAGAGAGAGCATGGCTGAGACATGAGGTTCATACAACAAAGAAATCGTCTCTTTCAACCGCCACAAGTACAACAGCAAGGAATAGGCACTGGGAGGACTCCAGATCAGCGGTTAGTCAGGTGGGACCCAAACATAGGATGGACTCCTACCAATTCCACGGCATGTCTGTTCCATGGACACGACTTGTCGCCAGACACGTGGAGTTGACTGTCAACCCAGTTAGTAAACGGAAAAAAAGACATGGATTAATGATATGAACTAGAAAAAGCACCACCCCAGGAGGTCATTTAGAGAGTAACTCGGCCAATCACGATGGGCCGTCATTGGTACCAAATATGGGAATGTAGTTGGCCCCAATCTTAATCTTCGAAAGAAGGGAAACACAGATGTATATTCATGGATGTCACCTACGTTAAGAATGGATGATGTATGCAAGCTGATAACGATCCCCTTTTCAAGAAATTGACTAGTCTGAATGGACGACCTGATGGAAGCTAGAGACTGAGGTAGTAAAGGCTAAGATCCGTTTGAATCTGCCCAAACCAAATCCGGCTGACATCCTCTCCCTCTATCAGTACGCCAAAAGAGGTATGTTGAGTTTCTATTTCGCCTGTGTGCACAGGTTCCCGTCCGCCCATATTTTCAACTCGTTGAAATGGATACTGAATCCTGTTCATGGCCCTGAAGTGGAGACGGCGTTGAGAAGAGTGCGAGAGAGGAGCTGTCAACCAGAGCTGTGAAAACACCTAGTTCTACCGAGGACTACAAAAACGGTTCCCTTCTTCTAAAGCTTGTTGTGGACGTTTACACCAAGACCTCTTCGTTTCCTGCAAATATCTGGACTGAATTATTGGGACCCTCTTCCCTGCTGCTGGAACGATACACAAAAAATTGGACACCACACCAAGAACTATTCAGTCTTTTAAAATTGAGTACAAGGGTAAACGGCACCGTGGCTCTTTCGCCCCCCCTCCAAAGACACCCTGGTCTTTCAGAGGGGTTTCGCAGAGGGGTGATGTCTGAGAAAATTGAGCTGTTGGTATGTATGTGGGTTCAGAACGCACTCAATAGTTTGGTCAAGGGAGTCCTGTTGAGGCAGGCAGTGACGGCGGGGGATGTCATCAAGAAGTTTCCTGTATAGGCAGGTAGGGGACTATGTCACCCCCCACCTACCAACACACAGGTACGCCACTATCTTTCTTCTACTTCAAAAGGCAGGGTCCTGAAGGGATGGAGGCATGCCAAGCACCAAACCACCTTACGATTTGATAAATGCGAGTAGTAGAGTATGTATGGTAAGAGTGTGTCTACCATTTTTCTCTTCTTTCAGTAAGGTTAGTATATATGGTAGTTTTGTCTGAACCTCCCCGTTGTGCCGTGCTGGAGTCTGGACATGGATGGACGGTTGTCATGATCCAGATCCACGACGTTGTGTAGGAAGAAAATGATTCTTGTAATACGAGGATCCTCATCGTGTTGGCGGGGGAGTGTGCGTTTTCGACTCGTTGGTAAAAAGTAATCCAGGCACAAAAGACTCCATGTCAATCTGGGAAAACATACCAACCTTGACCCCCTAACATGGATTTTCGGCCTTTTTAAAGAGGTCGGATGAGAGCGTCGTGCACCAGGAGGAACTCCTCTTCTTTTTTTTCTTGGCCCGTTTCTCATACCATGTTTCAAAGAGTATGTTGGGTGGTGTGTTTTTTGAACACTTTTAAGCGACCTCGCTTCTCGATGCAAGGCGACATGGCAGCGCACCGAAAAGAAAAAACACCCCCAGGTGTGCGTTTGAACAGAATAAGAGTGCCCCCTTTTCCGTCCTTACGACGTAGAGGGTTAGCATGCCATTGATGGTCGTGATGAAATCAGATGGAGGAAATCGCAGCAGCCTGTGAGCGGTTATAGTAGGTATACGTCCGAGTGAGGGTTGGATTACATCGAAGCTGGGTTGAGGCGATGGATAATGGATCATATACTGTGAGTTGGGGATATGTTGCTGTCTGGCGTACGTGTTTCCCAGACATCCTGGTCGTTAATGTTTCCAGGAACCTCTCGTTTATCTTGTATGTTGTTGATCAGAAAGAGGAGGGAGGTGTCCGTGACTCGGACGTTGTTTGGGATGCATGAACGAAACGCGTGGTTCATCGTTGTCTTGTGTGGGCTGATGATGATTTTTTTTTAAATCGTTTGCTTTGCCCTCTCTAAAATTGACGCTTTGAGACGGGTTCGAGTCTCCAGTCCGGTTTACCTGATGCTCCCAGCGGGATGTTTTAATCGTTTTAAACTTGGTGTCATGCTTGCCCTCAAGAGAAAATGGAGAGCGAAAAATGAGTGCTCAGCTCTGTCGGCGTCAAATATCTGCCGGGGATTTTGGGAGCACAGAAGCAATACATACTTGATTGAATCCCACCACCCCCTCAGTTTATTCGTGCCTTTTGTTTTTGCCCAACAGCCACTGATGATAAAAGTTGTTCTTTTTTTCTTCCTGCTCTTTTCTTTCTCCGTAATTTTTCTTTTCAATCTTTCCCTCCCCTCTCACCGCCCCCCTTTTGTTCCCCCCCCCCCCCCTTTCCCCCTTTTTCCCTCATATAGCAAGCCCCCAGCACCGTTTGTTGTCGTGAGATATTAAATGTAAATCGAAAATTTTCAGTTTATTACGACATTTAGATTGCACAAAACGTTGCAATTCTATGAGATGTCTGTCTATAGTTCTAAAGTATGTGTACTAGATTGCACATGTCTTTTGACAGGTTATATTTATTTGGAAAGATGCGCTGACAAGGAACCTCACAGACGTGGGTTTTTCGTCTCCATATTCTGTTACCAAAAAAAAAGAAGAAAGAAAAAAGTAAGTTTCCTCGATTAAAACTCATACAACAAAACACAGGTATCTAAGGTTGTACGCCACGGGTTCAAGGACATCCCATCAGTCAGGCATCAACCTCACTCTCATTTAATGTTGTACCTCCCAGGCCAGAAAGACACATACCATCATAAAAAAACCCTGGCCACTCATATTCATAGGTTAACCCACCCACACTTGTCTTCTGCGATAGCGGTGTTTTTGATTTATACTCAGTTTATGATTGGTCAAGCGCCTAAAAAGTAAAAATATTTTAATGATCTGACTCCGGAAAGAAAAAAAAAAAAAAAAAAAAAAAAAATAATGTCCACAGAGAAATTCACGACAATCGTGTTCCCTCTGCGTTTACAATGAGACCCAACAAGTGAATACAATCGTTCAAAAGCTCACAGTTGTGACATTTAAACTGTTGCTCAAACTATTACTTGCCTTGTCTGAAATAGTTATTCACAATGTCATTCAGATATCCTTCATTTTATCAAAAGGTTCGCTTAGGGATTAGTACCGTTTTCTAAACCTGATCTCAAAAAATAAACATCTTATTTTGATGTGGGTTTTCTCCAATAAAACGAAGCGTAATTAAAAGTTATTTAAAGTAAAATTAATAAAAAAAGTGTTTTAGATCATGTAAAAAACTCCAAACAACACGTTCGGTGATAAGTGACTCATTTCGTGAGGAAGGGTCAACATTTTTAATTGTCCTATCTCTTTTCGGCCAAGGACATACCTTCATAACTCCTTCACAAATTAAAAACGTGAATGAATGGTAAGAACGTTTCTGAGTTTAACTTTCACGGACAGTGCTTTTTTTAAGGAGGCACAAACGTTTAACATCGGTATGACCCATGTTATAAACTGGTATATTTCTGTAAAATGTCTGTTGCTGCTTAAAAATTTTAGCTTGGATAATTAACTCATTTGGTAAGCCATTGTTTGTTGTTTATTAATATATGTCAGGACAGAGCGTTATCATTACGGTTGTGTGGTAAAGGAGATTAATAAAAAAACAACAACCCTAAAATTATTCAGTGGAAGGAAAATTGGTGAATTTGATGTTAGATATAACTCTCTTGGACCGGGCGATTCTCTCCATCCCATGGACATCACAAGTTTGAGTCTTTTTTGTTCTTTGTTTGTACTGTCTAAATGTTAATTGTGATTTATTTTGGTTTTGCCCCCCCCCCCCCCCCCCCCCCCACCCCCCCTGAAGAAGAACAAAGAGGTTGAAATGCATCGTGTCTTGTCATGTGCTTGTTTGTCAAGGCCATTGGCGGGTAACTAACACCCTATAAAACGAGATATAAATTTTTCTTTTGTTCGATATCAAAAATGCATGTAATTCTCTAATACAGTGAAATCTTAGAAATGATTCTTCCTTCTTCCCTTTTTTCTACATACTTTTCTTCTTCTTCTGCTCCTTCTCCTCTTCCTCCTTTCTCCGTTTTTAATTATTGTATGTCTGTTGTCTCTGTCGTCTTGTTTTCTCTGTCTGTCTGTGTTTTGTGGCGTGTTTTGCTGTCTCTTGTCTCGATCAAAGTCCTCGTTTTCCAACCAGCACGACCATTGGATACCACTGGTGATTTTGTTTTTATGGTGTCCAATATGAGACAGCTTAAGGCCACTACTAGATTGATGGAGGAAGAAAAAAAAAGGTCATCGTTTTGTGGCAGCGCGCCCCTGCCCCCCCCGCCTAGCCCTAGGGTTGAATGGGAAAAAAAAAAAAAACTGTGTTTTCGTTGTATGATGCAGGTATTAAACGTTTCAGGTTCCCACCCCTCTAGCCGCCCTTGATTTAGTGTTTTCCCCACAATGTCGGTCCCCACGATTAATGACAGGAAATATGTGTCCAACGTAGGCTATGCGTTTTTGTTACACTCTCGGTAAAAGGAAAGTAAAGATCGGAGACTGGTTGCTTCCTTGTCACATGCCGGAAATGCCTTGCTATGGGTGATGACACCCAACCTAACCGGTATACTTCAAGGCGATTGCGTTCCCTTGACACAGCCGAAAACCACACCCATATATTGATTTGTATGAGTCAACTAGTGTACTGCTAACTCATACACATAAAGTGAGTGTCAGAATCGATACATACACACACACATACACACATTTCTCAACGTGGTGCTTGGAAACATGGGTCTTGTTGTGACAACATCACATTATTCATTGAGTACACACCCAACACCGTGTTTTAAGAAACGTTGCACAACTGGCCCCGCTGAAGTGGTGTCTGGACGCACGCAGGACAGGGTGATAATGATTCATCGCCAGGGACTATTTATGGCTGAAACCCTTCAAATTGTTAGGCAACGTAGCCGTGGTAAAACGTCTGACTCCCTCCCACCGCAAAACACCGAGAACATCACTTATCGTTCACTGTGGCATCAAGCCCCAAAACTCGTCAAGAGGGTCGGTTGTAAAACACTGTCCGAGCTAGTGGCGGTGTTGTAGTGTGTGTGGAATGAGCAAACCCCCACCAAAAAAGATCAACTTGGGCCAACTCATGATCCAGATGGTTATTTGTATACCAATGTGCCAAGTTGCGAATTGTTGCAGTTTTTGTCATTATGATTGTTTGGACAATTGTCAAAAGATCAGATTTTCAACTTTTGGAGATGGATACCGGATGTCGCTTGTAACTATGGCACTCAGTCGTCGAAGGTTGGACCAAGTAGTTACGAATCTCCATGCGACAAGCCAGTTTTCGTTGACTACACTCTGTGGGTTCCGAGTCAAGCATGTGCTTCTTTTTTCTGTATTTGTATGCGTTCTCAACGTGATTTGTGGTCTTGATGGCTGTTCTAATAGTCTGTTTTCTTTTCTTTTTGTATCAGACGTGTTGCTGTTTAATCCATTATTTTTGGAACCAGTCCCCACTGTCCTCGTGAGTGTTTCCTGGGGCGGTCCCCCAATCACTGTAGGATGGCTAAGTTAGAAATTACGTTTTGCTTTCACTTTTAGTCCGTTTTATAGTCAACGATCAGGGACAGAGGGAAAAAAACTGTCATTTCACAATATCCGATGCTCTGATCATGCAACATGATTTTCTTTTCTTGTTTTTTGTTTACAGCAAAATACGTTAATATAGCCCTTCCTGATTCGATTTTATACATTTCGATGGTAAAAAAAACTATTCAGCATTTTTCATAAGTTGACAGACCCAGGCGTTTGGTAAAACACCGATCAGCGTTTTCATCGCTCTTAGAGGTCTTTAATAGCCGACATCACATCGAATCATCTCGATGCATCATTTCAACCGAGCATTCCGAGCATCTTGTTTGTTCATATCCTTCGCCCCTAAGGCGTTTTCATAGCAATGTCGAGAATCAGTGATGATCAGCATGGTCCTTACAGCCAGTACACTTCAGTCTTTCAAGGGAGCCGACTTTTTTTTTTTTTTTTTTTTTTCCATCATGTGTTTGTGTGTTGTCACCCTTGGGAGATGGCGTAAACAAAAACAAAACAAACAAACAACCAAACAAACAAAGACACCTATTAACCCCAATCTCATTCTTTAACTAGTAATGAACCGGTCTAAAAGAGTCAGTCATGCTTCAGGTGGTAAGGGTTCACGGGTACAGTTCGGGCTTTCAAGGAGCTGATGCTTTTTTATTTAATGTGTTTGGCCCTGGGAGACGTCTAACCCCCCCCAAAAAAAAAAAAGTCGCTTAAACCAGTCTGTCATTTTTTTGTTTGTTTACATTTTCTTTACAGCTGATTGCACCAGGGTGATGCAATCGCCCGTAGGGTCTATCAATAGGGAAGTCACATCGATCTCACGATGTCATCACCGAGCATCCTCTGTCATTGTGATTCGTCCTTAAGGCGTTATCGTGTTCCCTGCTCCTCCTGCTCCGCTTTTAGGGCATGAGAAGGCCCTAACCCTACTACTAAACGCTTGCTGGAAATCACCTTTCTGTTCGTTGAACCACAGTGGTTCTTTCCGTGCAGTCCGCCGAATTCAGCTTCGCATGCAAGGTAGAACAAGCCCTAGAGTTGAGGGTCGGTGACCCGTCAACTACCAGCTATGCTTGCGGTATGCTCACAAGATAGTGGAGACTGTGGTGGCGGGAACGTCCAGCTTCCCGTACAAGTCCACTGCCCACTGTCTTGTTGTACTATCCTGCGATATGACTTATACGAAAGAGCCTGATTTTGACTGTTTCAATAAAATCTGAACGGAATGTTCGGATTCAAATATTCATGGCATAAAATTCATTTGAAAAAGCTTCTCTTTAAGGGTAAAGGAGCTGCAGCTTACATCTCCTTTCTATGTAGCCATGTAGTTCAATGTTTCCAGCCTATGACATTCACAAGAAAAGAAGAGGCAACCAGTCACGATCAGCATGAATGCACGGTTCCCACGAGTGCTGAGCTTAACATGACTTCTACCGATGCAGTACAACAGACTTAGAGAATGAACATACACGTTCCCTAATCCAGTGAGTTTTCATTAATTTGTATTACTACAGTTGAGCAGCAGATTTCTTCACAAATCTGGTGACATGTAAAATGTATCTTTTTTCCTGGCCTGGGTGAAATCGTTAGATACAGCAGTATGAGACCCATTGTACCATATGAAAGCAGAATGGTGGAAACTCTACAAGACTAAAAAGTATGTCAGCTAGACAGTGACTGTAGACAATTTGGCTTCTTTGGAAGTCCTCGTCTTAGACGTGGGAACAAAGATCTCTGACGCATCTGCTAGGTTCTCATAAAACAGATCTCGGTTAAAAAAAAAAGATACTGAATAAACAGTCTTTTGAGGTACGATCTGACCTACCAGACACTCAGCGAGAGGGACTGTTTTTTTCCATTCAATTTCCCCTTAAGCGCATGTGTGTATTTGGAGGTAATACATTTACAACAGGGACGGAGGTAGCATTTTCTTCTTTTCTTGCTTTGAAAATAGAAGGCATTGTGATCTTAACTAATATCTTAACTAATAGCCAGTTTTTCGCGAATCCGGTCTGGCATTTTCTTTTAGAGAACCTTTCTAGTGCGTTGTGCAGTGTCCCAGTTTGACTCATATGTCTACGTAAAAGGAGTCTGTGATCATTCTGTCAGTGTGTGTGAGTGTGTGTGTGTGTGTGTGTGTGTGTTGTGTGTGTGCGTGTGTGTGTGCGTGCGTGCGTGCGTGCGTGCGTGCGTGCGTGCGTGCGTGCGTGCGCGCGCGCGCACGCGCTGTGTGTGTATATATATATATAAATTATGTGTGTGTGTGTGTGTGTGTGTGTGTGTGTGTGTGTGTGTGTGTGTGTGTGTGTGTGTGTGTGTGTGATATAAACATTAAGGTCGGTTTTTTTTTTTTGATAATTACTACCGAAAGCCAAAAGAACGATTAAGATTATTTGCGACCTTTTCCAACCATCTACTGCACGACGATGTCTCTGTATCGTGCTTTGGGGGGAAAAGCTACAAGGGTGCAATTTCTGTGTATACATTGGGTTACGTTTTAAACGCATTAAGTGCAAAATATGACACGTAATGATAAGTCTCATCAACTCCGTGGTCATTACAATCGTAAACATTTTGTTGATTTTTACCACACACGCTAATGCTGTATGAATTCTGATGAACGTTTGTGTTTGCACATAACACGAGGAAGTTTCAGACGAAAACTCCAGTTTTCCTTCCCTCTCGTTCCCGATAGCTACTCAGTAAACACATGCATTGTTTATGAACATGGCCCAGCCATTCCTTATTCCCTGTTTCCCACTCCCCCTTACTTCCAAGCTTATTCTCTCTCACTTTTTCCGACGGAGGATTGCATGGGGTGGGGGGTTTGCATACACGCTGTGAAGCACCTGTCTGTTTCGCTGGGAAAGTGTGAGCATATTGGGAGTCACCATCACGTCCACCAACAGCAATGCCATGAATTTGCATGC
>CM031611.1:33642902-33650402 GCA_018398815.1 Conus ventricosus | reverse complement strand
TAATGAGCCATTCTTGAGTATTTTCACCAGTCCTGAAAAAAATATTTCTCTCGCAGACGTTCTGGAAAGTTGCTCCTTCCCCATCATAAGGAGAAGAGGGTGGAGGATGAATAATTCTCCGAACATTACTTTATAGTTTTGATAGAGAAAACACTCAGGATACTTCCCTTACAGTACCTTCCACCCCTGCTCATTACAACCAAAAGAGTACAACTCTGTCTTTTGGTTTTTTGTAAGGATCATAGTAAAGAAGAACAATGAAAATGAAGATCAACTGCAGGGACTACACAACAATCCTGACTGAACAGCGTCATGCAGAACTAAACGTAACGTTTGCAACCCCCCCACCCCCCCCCCGCATATCTGTCTGCAGTCAGTACTGGGCTCTCACAATATACCTGTCAGATTAATAAGTGGTCTTATAAAAAGGGGATAAATTAACAGTTTAGAGTGATGAGAAAAACCTTTGAAAAAGACTTTAAATTTTAAAGAGTCAGGGTGGATGGTTGCGAGGTCTTTTAGTAGGGAGCAGTCAAAGGTTTTTGATCTCCAACAATTTTTAGCCAAAGGGTTAGAGCTACCTAAAGTGTTTAGCTTGTGGGAATCTAAATTTAAATGATTTATAATGTTGCAGTTTTGGGAACCCTTCCCCAACTTAATGGGTTAATCGTCAATCATCTTTACATCTAAATTCATAGGTGAGAGATTTCATTGGGGCCATCAACACCAACATTTTAAAAACATAATCATTAAATGCATTCAACATTTGAGATTTTTCAACAGTCCTTGAAAAATAATTTTTGTCAGATTTGGAATAGCTCGTTTACTGTCACCAGGAGAAAGGGTGGAAAATATTCTCCAATCAATTGTTTTATAGACAATCGGTTTCCTTCGTCCCGCCACCCGTCAACACCAAAAAACAAACCCCTCTTTTTTTTAAGGATAAAATAAAAAATTAATATATTGAAAATTAAATAGGGGAAAAAACCAGTGCAGGTTAAACTTCAGTCGTTTAATCCCTGGCAAGTTTGATAACTTTAAAAAATAAATGTAATAAATAAATTATAAATTAAAAAATCATAGTCTTAACAACCATTGACTCCCCTTCAAAGGAATCAAGGTTTGCCCTCAGGCTTTCTTTCCTACCGGACTCTCAGGAGAGGCTGATTTTTCAGTGTTTGCGTGTCAAATGGAGACCCAAAATAATTTGTGGTTTCCCACAAGGGTTAAAAGATCCAGACCTCAAGCAGCCAAAGGGTAGTAAATTGCAAAACACAAAAGGTTTTAGTAAATTTGGGAAAAACTGAACTTTATTAAACATATAAATGTAGGGGAAATTTTTAACTCATGCTTAATCTCTTTCAAGGTTGAAGAGTCAAAATCAAAAGATAGGAAGTAGAGATGTAAATCTCTTTAAATCCAACGATGGTAAGATTGCGAACAATTTACTTGGATTCTAAGGTGCAATTTCCCATATTGCCAAACATTAATACTGCGAACATTAATAGTGGGAGAAAACAGTGCGGGTACAATCTCACTGTTTATAAATGGCAAGTTTGTATAAAAACCAAAAAAATAAAAAAAAAAAAAAAAAAAAAAACCCCACTACTCTAGCAACCATTTATTTCGAAGAATATATTTTATTTTTTATTTTTTTTATATAATAGGGAAAGGTTTTTTAGTGTCGGTTAAAATGGCACGCTTTTTTTAAAAGGTAAAATAAACCCAAATTTGTTTTCCCCCCTTGCTTTTATAAAATTCAAAAATAATTATATTTTTTATATTAAATTAATCTATTATTCTATCAAATTAATATATATATATATTATATATATAATATTATTATATATATATTATAAATATTATTAATATTATAGATCAGTATATTTAAAATGCCTAAAACAATTTTTTAAGTGCTCAACCCCTTTGGGGGGCAACTTTAAAGTTAAAACAAGTTAAAGAGAATCTAAAACTATCTACAAATTTGTTTCGAGCGTGTTGCGCTGTCATCAGGATGGTTTTTGGTTTGCCCACCGCCGATGTTATATAGCGTGTGGGCTCCCGTTGCGGTTGTTTGCCGCCCGGGGTTGGGCTGCACGTGTTTTTTGGGGGGTTTCAGGTTTTTTTTTTGGGGTGTGTTCATAACAACGATTTCCATTTATCCCTGCAGTTGTTTACTATTTCTTTTGGGTGTTTAAAGTTGCAAGTGTGGTTTGCATAGTATTAACCATTTTTTCAGTTAAACATGGGTTGCACCTTTTTTGAAAAATTGCTGTATGGTGATGCTCTTTTTATGATTTTCCAGGAAATTTTTGTAGCTTGTTTTGCGTCTTTAAGTTTCCAGATATATTTGCTCAGTTCTGTTTGGTTTTATATTTTTCTTTATTAAATGACTGTTTGTGGTTTGCATCTGGTTTTGAAGTGGTTTTCAGTGATCCCTAGTATGTTTCTTTTTCATTTTCTGATGTCACAGTAGCCTGGTATACAATGTTGTTGTGGAAGACATTTATTGTTTAGTGGGACTGCTCCTTTCTGGTGCAATTGCAAGATTTCCTTTCTTCACCCTTCTTTGCTGTGTTGATTTTCATTTGTTGGATGCGTCAATTAGGTTTTGAGGTTGGGCAACATGAGTACGATAGTTTGACAGTGTTTTTGTTAAATATTTTGGACAGTTGTGTTCTTTTGGGAATGAAGTTGTTTGGAATTTTGAAGATTCTTTCCCCATGTTTGTTTTGAGTTTCCCCTCGTATGGGGGGGTTTTACCATTGATTTTTCTTTTCCTATTTTTCTTTTCTTTTATTTGTGTTGTTGTCTGGGTTGTATTGTAATTTGTAATTGTATCCACTTGTTTGTAGTGCCTCCTTGTATTCTACTGCTGCAGTGTTGAACACTCTCTAAATGCATGACAGGTTTGATAGTCTCTTTTTTATGCCATGGGGTGTGGGCTTTAAAACAGATGGTGGATGGTTACTTTTGGTGTGTACATAAGAGGGTATCGTTGGGTTTCTTGTAGGGTTTATTAAGTTTGTCTAAGTCTAAGTCTAAGTAGTTTACTACCTTTTGTTTGCTTCAATGGTAATTTTAAGTTGTGGTTTTGGAAGATTTTGCATAGTTCTTTTTCTTGTTTTCGATGGTTCTTGGATTGTTGGTTAGTGCAGCAAGGCCATCGTCTCTGTATTTGTCCGACTTGTTTTCCGAGTTTTTTCTTGATGTTGGACAGCATGGGAAAAGTCCGACCAGTTCACATGTTTTCTGCACCATCATATGATCCCATGGTTACGTCGAATGTTGAGTTTCTGTTGGTTTTCTGATCCAGGTTTCATTTTTGCTGTGTATTTAAAGTTTTCTTGGTGTGGAGAATGATTTCCCTTTCGACCCTGTTATCTTGTGGGTTACTGGCAAACCCCAGGGCTTGGTGATAGTTCTCATCTATAGATGGGTAAAGTCTACTATGTCAAATGTGATGATACTGTATTACTTTGTTTATTGAGTGTTTTGAAAACCCTTGGATAAATTCGTATGTGTTCTTCCCGAGGTTGTATTTAGAGTTTGATTTAGTTCTTATTATTTTTTCCAGAATTTTCTTGCTTATTTTGCCTAATTCAGATTTGGATGGGTTTATTAGTTCTACATGTTGGAAATTTTTATGAAAATTGGGCTTGTGGTCTTTGAGTGTTATGAAAGCTTTTTTTGTTGCTGTCCTTCTATCCTGTCACTTAGGTCTATTGCGCTCTGCAAGTTCTTTTTCTTTAGTGCGGATACTGTCATGTATATTTTTTTTCGGCTTTTTTGTAGTTTTTCTGGATGTTTTTGTCAAGGAGTTGAGAGTATTTTTGGTTCCATTTTGTAGTAATTGCTAGTTTTTATCAGCCTTCACAAATATTTTTTGTCATTTTGTACTTGTTTTATTTGTTTTTTTAGTGTTGTTTGGAAACCGTTGTTAGATTTTTTGAAATTTAATATTGGTTATCATTCTTTTCATTTGATCTTCAAAGGGTTTCATTTCGTCTATGGCTGGTGGTGATCGCCATGATTTTAAACGAGGTGTTTTTGTCGGACTATACAGAGACGATGGCCTTGCTGCACTAACCAACAATCCAAGAACCATCGAAAACAAGAAGAAAGAACTATGCAAAATCTTCCAAAACCACAACTTAAAGATTACCATTGAAGCAAACAAAAAGGTAGTGAACTACTTAGACATAACACTGGATCTCAACAATCACATATAAAAAACCATACAAGAAACCCAACGATACACCTCTTTATGTACACACCAAAAGTAACCATTTCCCCCATCTGTATTAAAGATCAACCCCATGGCATAAACAAGAGATATCAAACCTGTCATGCAGTAGAGAGTGTTCAACAAAGCAGCAGTAGAATACCCGGAGGCACTACAAACAAGTGGATACAATTACAAATTACAATACAAAACCCCGACAACAACACAAATAAAAGCAAGAAAAATAGGGAAAAGAAAAATCATATGGTATAACCCCCCATACGACGGGAAACTCAAAACAAACATAGGGAAAGAATTCTTCAAAATCCTAACAACTTCATTCCCAAAAGAACACAAACTGTCCAAAATATTTAACAAAAACACTGTCAACTATCGTACTCATGTATGCCCAACCTCAAAAACCTAATTGACGCATCCAAAAAAATGAAAATCAACACAGCAAAGAAGGGTGAAGAAAGAAATCTTGCAATTGCACCAGAAAGGAGCAGTGCCCACTAAAAAATAAATGTCTTACAACAACATTGTATACCAGGCTACTGGACATCAGAAAATGAAAAAGAAACATACATAGGGATCACTGAAAACCACTTCAAAACCAGATATGCAAACCACAAACAGTCATTTAATAAAGAAAAATATAAAAACCAAACAGAACTGAGCAAATATATCTGGAAACTTAAAGCGCAAAAAAACAAGTACAATATATCCTGAAAATCATAAAAAGAGCTCACCATACAGCAATGTTTCAAAAAGGTCAACCTATGTTTAACTGAAAAATGGCTAATACTATGCAAACCACACTTAGCAACTTTAAACACCAAAACAGAAATATAAACAACTCAGGCATAAATGGAAATCGTTGTTATGAACACACCCAAAACAAAAAACCTGAAAGCCCAAAAACCGTGCAGCCAACCCGGAAAGTGCAAACAATCGCAAACGGGAGCCCACACGCTATATAACATCGGCGGTGGGCAAACCAAAAAAACCCTCCTGATGACAGCGCAACACGCTCGAAAAAAATTTGTAGATAGTTTTAAGATTCCTCTTTTAACTTGTTTAATAATATATTATATATATATATTATATAAAAATATATATATATATATAATATTTAATATATATGTATAACAAACTAATAAATTCAAGGATAAGTACCGAGACCGCTGGTGTGCAATACGTAATATGTTTTGTTGAGTTTTCAAAAAACCAACCAAAGGTGCCATCTAAGAAGCAAAAGAAAACAGCCTTTTATGGGATTGCATTCTTCTTAAAACTGAAAAAAGGGAGTGGAGTCAAATTTCCACTTTCCGCGGTCACTGAGGAAAACAACCAAGTTTCGAAATATCGGTATATGACCAGGAGTTATATGTTAGAGAGTTTCCCTCTCTATTGGAGGATGTCTCCCCCTTGGAGAATATAAGCTTGCTGAAGGCTCATTTTGAGAAGCATTTATTTTATTTTTGCCCATTCCCCCACTTAGGCAGAATCATCTACCACTGCAGATATGAATGCGTATCTCCCCCTATTTCTTCAATCTAAGACATAAGAGCAAGCTTGTTTATAATTCAATATTTCTTGCAGTCATTGCAACACCAAGCTGCTCTGTAAGTTGCTGGAACGGTGCTCGGTACTTATCCTTGGAATTTATTAGTTTGTTGTATTTTAGTCCCTTGTGGATTCATTCCAAGAACTGGCCCTCAGCACTTGTGTCTTAGAGGATATCTTTTTATATTTTCTACTTTTCACAAGAAAATGTAGCTTGTTTTGCTCTTTCATGATTTTCTTTTGCTTCTTAGATGGCACCTTTGGTTGGTTTTTTGAAAACTCAACAAACATACTACGGTATTGCACACCAGCCTTTTCTGGGATTGCATTCTTCTTAAAACTGAAAAGGCAGTGGAGTCAAATTACCATTTTCCGCGGTCACCGAGGAGAAACAACCAAGTTTCGAAATATCGGTATATGACCAGGAGTTATATGTTAGTGAGTTTCCCTCCCTATTGGAGGATGTCTCCCCCTTGGAGAATATAAGCTTGCTGAAGGCTCATTTTGAGAAGCATTTATTTTATTTTTCCCCATCCACCCACTCAAGCACATACTGTTAGTTAAGCAGAATCATCTACCACTGCAGATATGAATGCGTATCTTCCCCCTATTTCTTCAATCTAAGACATAAGAGCAAGCTTTGTTTATAATTCTATATATATATATATATATATCTATATATATATGTGTGTGTATGTGTGTGTTTTATGAGGGCTGCGTGATTCAGCAAAAGCTCTCTTCCGAATGGTCGCTAGAGCGGCTAGAAAGCACTAGCCGTGTAACTGTACGCTTTTTTTTCCATTTAGTTATGTTTGTTTGTTGGCTTGGAAATTATCGTGAAGGTGCTTAATTTCATCAGGCAGCCGGCTTACAATTTCAGTTACCATCGTGTTCATGAACAGGGAAATATAACTAAAAGACATCAGCTAAAGGTCAACAGCACTTTGGGACGTCTTGTCTGAAACATGAGAGCTCTGAACAGTATAGAGATGGCAGATGGAGCAACTCATTATGACCCGACTGGCGTGGCTTTCTTTTCTAATGTCACTACTCTGGAGTTGAGTGACACGAATACTTCATCTCCACAAGTCACATCCATGAGCGAAGAGGCCTTGTTCTTCAAGGGAATCGCCAAAGGGATGGATTTCTGGGTTCCACCCTTTCTCTTCGTCATCGGAAACGTCACCAACGTGCTGGTGATCATGGTGATGTGGAGCAAACACTTCAGCCACATATCCACATCGTTCTACATGTCCGTCAGCGCCATTGTGGACTCCATCAGTCTGATTATACCTCTGCCTGTGCATTACCTCTACGTCAACTTCCCTGAAGTGAGTGGACTGGATTTAGTTGTCCGGATTGGTACATGATGTTGTTGGCTGCTTGCCCGGTTTGTGGTGTGGATTTTCTTTCTTATTTACATAGTTATCATGATCCCATGACAACTAATTAGTAGAAGTGGTGCTGCATACGCAGTAGCTGCGATGTTTCTGCTATGTTATTCACACGAATATTGTTAATGTACGCATGTATGTATAGTATGTATGTATGTATGTATGTATGTATGTATGTAGTATGTATGTGTGCATTAGTATGTATGTATGTATGTATGTATGTATGTATGTATGTATGTATGTATGTAGTGTGTTTATGTAGGAAACAATGGAGAGGGGTATAAACAGAATATTAAAATGCACTTGCACTGG
>CM031611.1:33635402-33637902 GCA_018398815.1 Conus ventricosus | reverse complement strand
ACACGTCAGCGAAGACTATCGGGTCTTTCACGACGACTACTGGCCCAACATGCACAACGCTCTCCTGTTGATCTCTTTCATAATCATCATCGTCGGCAACATCATCATCATCCTGCACGTGAAACGATCGGAGGACAGCAAGGACATTGGAGAGGGGGCCAAAAGTACGGGAGGAAGCCAGTCAGGGAAGATGTCTTCGAAGAGCCGACAGTTGTCTGTGATGCTTGTCATCGATTCGCCAGCATCATGATCTGTACGCTGCCCCTTCGATCTACATGGTGGTAGATCAGCACTTCCAGTCTTCTAAAACCTTTGAGGACATCCCTCTGGAGCAGGCCAAGCGGGACGTGATCTTCGCCAGTGTCTTTTATCTCCTGTATCTCAATCACTGCACCAACTTTTTTTTCTCTACTGTGTGAGTGGCGCGCGTTTCCGAAAAGCCCTGAAGGACGTTTTGTGGCTGAAACCTCGGCAGAAGAACACCGACAGTTCCAAATCATCAGTAGTAGTGGAAAGTGACAAAGAGTGTATAAATGTTACGTGGCCTTTCACTTGTTTGTGAAAAAATGCATTCGCTCTCCGATTTTTTCAATAATTACGTGCGACTGTGCTAAACGTAAAGCAACACACTGCACCACTTTGAATTATTTGTAATTCGAATAAATTCTTATGAAGTCCATCATTTTAAATGTATTACGATTTTGTTACGGTCACATCATTGTTTGGTGTTCAGTTTTTCCGGGCTTGGAAAGGGTGAGGGAGGAGGGGCGATGGGGAGATACAAGCTGAAAAAACGTCTTATAGTCAGCCTATTATGCAGTTAGAATATTTTTTCCAAGCCAGATTGCTGACATTTGGGATTATTCTTGAAAACTGTACACACGCATCTACATCCACTTCAACTCCGTTTTGTTCCACCTCCAGCAAGGATCATCAATACAAGCCATGTTAGTACTGATAATCAATGCATTCTTTATATCGTACCACTACACAAATATTTCATGCCCTCGATCTAGTTTCAAGTACAAGTTTTTTTCCCCTCATAATTCTGTCAATAGTGATGCTGTTCTAACATTAATTCGTTATTTTAAGCCTATTTCTTGCTTAAATGCATTTCAATATTTGACGGTGACAATTGTTTAGCAATGCAAGGGATTGATCCTACCATGGCACCATGTTGTGTAAATGAAAAAAAAAGAAATGGTACAGAGTCTCTTTAGAAAGGGAGAACTGACGTGTAGTCTTTTCAGACACATTTCAGTTCTGTTCCAACATACCTGTGCTGTTTGAGGCTGTGCCAAGAGATCTCCACCTGTCTCTGCTTGCTGCCGCTCTGGAAACTTCTCAAGAGCCAGCTGTCCCTCTCAAACAGAGTTTGTAGTTTCTAACATCACGTCTGACTGTCTTAAGTCATAAGCATCACAAAAAAAATAATAACATTAGATCTTCATGAAGAAAAACAATGTGATGTAATGGACTGAAGCAATTAACCTTGTCTAGTTACAACAAAGACTACACAAGTATTCAATAACAGAAACAACTTTTGCTGTAATGGTCTGATGTTTCTTTTGGCCTTAATTCGCGTAGCACATATTATAGACACTAGACATACAGAACAAACATGGAAGCTTCCTTAAAAATGAGAAAGTTCCAAGTTAGCCCATACACCTCAAACTGAAACGTGCTGACACCATCCTTGAAAATGGGAAAATTCCGAGTTAACCCATACACCTCAAACTGAAACGTGCTGACAACATTCTTAAAAATGAGAACATTCCGAGTTAACCCACGTGCCCCAAAGCGACACGTACACACAGTATCACCAGCTACCTTGAAAATGAGAAAATTCCAAATCACACAACGTGACTTTTAAACCGGGACACAGTCACGCACAATTTACAGGAGAAGAGAAATAAATACTGGTGACCTCGGTATGAATGATATAAAAGTGCGTTTTCAATGATGCAGGAAAAATTCAAAAGTAAATAACATATACATAAGAACAACGCTTACTTCCACGGTGATGGCCGTTATATAGCCGTACCTCTAAATTAATACTGCTTACGGCACCAGTTTTGCCTCGCCCAAATGCAGTCAGAAGACATACAGAACAAACAGGGAACCTTCCCTATGAAAAGAATGAAGGTCCAAATTTGCTTGTATATCCCAAGGTGACGCACCCACACAGCAACAGCAGCGGAACTGATTAAAGACTTAATTCGAGATCAGACGATGTCTCTTGGATATTGTAATATAGACGATACAGAGGAACATTAGCAAACATGGGTAAACTCGTGGACGGTATATTACAAAAACGATAAGTATCTTTTGATTCCATGACGAAACAATTAAGCATCTATAACTTCACAATAATGCTGTTCGTAGCATCAGCTCTCTTAGCACATAGGCAAATAGGAAGCACACAAAGCAAACAAAGAAAGTACCATTATAAAAAGGAGGTTCCAAGGGTGTTCATATACCTCGAGTTAATACAAACAAA
>CM031611.1:33615402-33630402 GCA_018398815.1 Conus ventricosus | reverse complement strand
CGATTAAAAATTCCCCTACGATATTGGGGTGAAGTCCTAATATCAACCAGTAACCCTTGGTTGGGGGAAAAGTCCCCTTTACTGATTTCCAAGGGCCTAACCCGAGTCGCGATATAGCATCCGTTGCTGGATTGATTCAAAGAAGCTGCCGCTTCCAGTACCAAACTTCCTGCCGGGGGTACTTATTTTTCTTGGGTACGCCAGTGCGCGTCCAAATCTGCCAGAGAGATTCAGCAACAGTAGGGCATTGATAGTCCTAAGCGGGACAGCCTCTGGGTATCGAGTCGCGTAGTCTACCACTACCAAAATGTAGCGGTGACCGCGATCGGATGGTGGATTAATGGGTCCCACCAGGTCAACCCCAACCTTGCTGAATGGCTCCCCAACCAGTGGCACTGACCCTAGGGGAACACGCTTCAAGCGACCCTTAGGCGTTGTCCGTTGGCAGACATCGCAACTGCGGCAGTACTGCCTAACCTGTGAGTTCATCCCTGGCCAGAAGGAGTCCTGTCTAACTCGCTCGAGAGTCCGCTTTGAGCCCATATGGCCTGCCGTGGGTGAATCATGGGCCTGCTGGAGAACAGATTCTCTCAAGCTTTGGGGAACGACTAGCTGCTTGGCCACCCGATCTGCTGAGTGAAAACCCTAAAGAGGATCCCCTTGTGAAGCTTGAAGCTCACCTTGGCGTGTCGGGCAGACTGAGCGGGACGATCCACCAGTTGTCGCAGGCGTTGGACATCCAAGTCCTTGGCCTGAAGACGGACCATGGTAGCAGAATCGGCCCTGGCCAGAACCTCGTCAGAGATCGGCTGAAGAACGGGACGCAATTCCTGTTCCTGCTTCTCAGCTTTGGCGCGTGTGGTAACTCCCACACACGCCTGTACGGGCAGATCCGTAGACACGGACTGACTGCATCCGTCCGCAAAGGTGATAGTATTCCCTATGAGAAGGGAATACATAGGTCGCCCACCGCGATGGCCCATACTTCGCCACAGAAGTAGGGGGTGGAGATAGAAATGAGTACAGAAGGACGGGTGGAGGTAAAACCAGCCTCCAACCCGCACACATCATAACTGGCGCCCCGCTGAGCCTCAGGGGAAACCAAATCCTTGTCTACAAAGAGCATTGATGCTCCCGAATCCCAGACCAAGGAAGAACCCACAACAGAAAGAAACACTGGACACTCTGTGCCACCAGAAGCTGGGATGGACCCCACGTTAGCCGAGGCACGAGGACGCTGGGAAGGACTAGCCCCATGACTACCGGCGGCTCTAGGGCAATCTTTCCTAATGTGGCCGGACGACCACAAAGAAAACACAGCCGGGGTGCTGAAATCCCCGATGAACTGCCTGCCTTGTTCAACCCACTAGCAGTCGTCGGCGCCTTATTGCCACTAAATCCTGTGGGGGTCTTCCTGTCCGTATCTGGGCGATGCCCATAAGCTCTACGGGCTTCAGCAAACACCTCAGCGGTATGAATCGCAGCCGCGAAATCCCGTGGTGCTGTCTCGCCTATACGGATCCTCAACTCTGGGGACACGGTGTTGGTGAGCTGTTCGATGAGAATCAGATCCTCAAGCTCCAGCTTAGCCAACTGACGCAAGTACCCTAGCGTTTTGCGCAGCCTATCTCCAAACTGCACGAAGGTCTCGTCGTTATTCTTTTTCATGGACCTGAACTTCCTCCTGTACGTCTCTGGGGTAAGGTGGAAACGTTTACGCAGAGCCAACTGCATGTCTGCATAAGACGCGCCTTCATTTAGAGTGAGCACACACTCCCTTGCAGCACCAGATAATCCAGAAAAAAGGTGCATGGCCTTTTGTTCCTCAGACAATTGGTATGAACTAGCTACCTTATCAAAATGCTCTAAGAACTTATCAATGTCCTCACTAGGTCTGAACTCTGGAAGCTTTAATTTTGGGCCTCTAACTCTATCACTTGCCTGTCGATCAACCCCCTGATTTACAGATGTGGGAGGCCGCGACAGAAGTTGTTCCATCTCCTCCCTGCGCAGAGCCTCCTGTCTGGCAGCCTCTTCCCTACACTGATCTAACTCCTCCCGACGGAGGGCAGCCTCTTCCCTACGCTGTGCTTCCTGCCTGGCAGCCTCCTCTCTGCGCTCTTCCCTAAGCAGAGCTTCCTGCCTATCTAGCTCTTCCTACGGAGGGCCTCCTGTCTGACAGCCTCTTCCTTACGCAGAGCTTCCTGCCTGGCAGCCTCCTGTCTGCGCTCTTCCCTACGCAGAGCTTCCTGCCTATCTAGCTCTTCCCTACGGAGGGCCTCATCCTCTCGTCGCTGTCGCTCCAAAAACATCAGGACGGAAGCGATGTCCTGGGCAGGATTCACCACTCCTGACACGGGAGGATGACCCGTTTGACCCGTCCCTTGGGTCTCGACTTTCCCATGAGGAAAGTCTCCCGGGGCATACCCCTTACGAGGGGAAGCATGGAGAGGAGAAGGTTTCGGTCTCTGCGACCCAAAAGAAGCCCACAGTTGCTTAACCATACTCTGACACATCCAAGCGGATGTGTCAGGTGGGGTCTCGGCAGAAAGATCCCCCAGCGAAGAAGCAACGAAAGTACTCGCAGGACTATCGGCTACAGCACTGGAATAAGTAGAAGTCACTGTAGTCGAAGTGGTGGTACTAATAGTAGGGACTACATTTTGAAGACCCTTCTTCTTCGACGCACGCATCGCCATACCACCAGCACCGGACGTTGCCATGACAACAATATCCTACGGTTCTCAAATACCGGGGAAAGACAATTCCGCTTGAAAAACAGATATTTTAGGGATGTGTGTGTGTGTGTGTGTGTGTGTGTGTGTGTGTGTGTGTGTGTGTGTGTGTGTGTGTTGTGTGTGTGTGTGTGTGTGTGTGTGTGTGTGTGTGTGTGTGTGTGTGTGTGTGGATATGTTTCCGGCTGCTCCCACTCTGGCAACACCGCGCTCCACAACACGAGCAACAGTGCGGTGGGGCTCACCGACAAAAAAAAACAAAACAAAAAATTTGTCCAGGCTGCTCCCACTCTGGCAACACCACGCTCCACAGCACGAGCAACAGTGCGGTGGGGCTCACCGACAAAACAAACAATGACTGACGGAATCCGGAGAAAGAGAAAAAAAAAAACAAAACAAAAAAAACGACACTAACGTCCGATACACCCACCTGTACTCAACCACCCGGTTAAGAAAACTGGTTAACCACAAAACAGGAATGGCAGACTGAGCGGCAAGAGAGGGCAAGTCCTACGGCCGTATCTGCGTGAGGCACCCGGCGAAAGAGGTCTGGACACGGTCGATCCCCCTTCATCTCCACTCGGCTCCCCAGTCACACCGGATGTTCCTTCAGGCCACCAACAGACTCCCTACACACTAGATTCACCCAGCCAACCACCCACAAACAAACACGACAAACTGACTAAACGTATACAAAACAGACAGAACTGAAAAGGTACTCCGCGAAACGAGAGAGACAGCCAGAGCCCTTCACATCCCGGACGAGCCCCCACAAATGTCACGACCGACCCTGAAGTTCTGCCCTGACAGGATCGGTCTAGATGGGAGTGAAGGGAGTGACTGACCTCGCACGCCTCGCAAGAGACCACACAAGAAAGATTACAATACAACACCCTATTTATTCACACCAACACACATAGTCACAAATAAGTATTTCAACACACGCAACATGCACAATCACAATTAAGCATTCCAACACACACAACATGCACAATCACAATCGAGCATTTCAACACACACGACATACACACGATTAAGCATTACAACACACACAACATGCACAATCACAATCAAACATTTCAACACACACAACATGACCATAGTTATAAATAAGCATTTTCAGCACCCATCCCTTTCCGTGTCTCATGCAGTTCCCTCACACCCCTGCCTCCCCAAAGTCCACTGGGAGCACCCTGTCGCACCAGGTGCCCCAAACCGGGGCCGGTTCTTGAACGGAGTGTCCTTCGATGCCGACGCCACCGGCACACACAACACACACCCAAATCGCACGCCACAGAGCTAACCACAAATGTCACATGGGCCGTATGAAGTGCGAAGACAGTAGAGAGCGCGTCCCGTGGGTGGGGCGCTGTCGCTGGAGGTCCCGGACAGGGGTTAGGACCGTCCAGCAAAGCCCACGTGCTTCTCCACCAGTGCGCGGCCCCGACCAGTGCGCGGCCCCAACCAGTGCAAGCTCCGGGTGAAGTTCCCGGGAGGAGGGAAAACGGCACTGGAGGAAAGAAGAAAGGGTACTGGAACCCCGCAGTCAGTACGGTCTGACACATGCTGTTAAATCCTAACAGCCACTCGCATGATGGGCGAGGGGAGGTTTGCCGAATACATTAATAGCCCCAGCTCAACACAGACCTGAGCATAACACAGTAAACAAACCAACTGAGGAATGTTCGCTAAAGGTCTTCTCACACGAAGCAGGCAAGAGACAGCATTAAATTAACAGGCTATAAAACGAGTAGTTTATGTCTTCATCCTTCATTCACGTTCAACATTTTCCTTCTTAGGAACTGAACTAATACAGCAACCATTGCTTTATAACTGCCACCACATTTACAAATAATCATAATTCAATGGCACAATTATCCCCACATTTTATAGCAACATTTCAAAATAACACAAATCTCCATCCACGCATCCAAACGACTAATCGTGCGTACGCACGCTCGCAAACATAAAACTCGTTCCCCTTGCACACACAAACAGACGGTGGCTGAAGAATAAGAGACCGGTGATTGTGACAGGGGCGGATGAGCGAGACCAAGCAAGTACCAACCCTGAATCACCAGGTTCTCCCCCATCCCCACCGACTACCGCATCACCAGATGAATAAAAAGGAGAAAGAATTTTGGATATAATTTAGAATGGCCAGGTTAAAGATTGAATTAACCAGAGAAAAGTGGTCTCAAACAATATCTCTTTTATAATTTTGAAAACAAAAGGAAATTGCGCAAGAGAGAAGAATTAGCCGGCTAACAACAAAAACAAACGAACCACGAAACTGATGCTTACCAGCTACCCGTGGGTGACCCAGAAGTGGCGGGTCAAGCGACTCACTGCCCTCTGTCCAGTCGAGAGGACCAGCAGAGCAGGTGCGGAAAAGAGATGATGTGATGTCCCTCCCCTACAGGCCGACTGTAGGAATGAAGGTACCGACCGTACCTTCGACGAAGTGGTGAAGAACCATAACCGGAGCAGGTGCTCCCAAGGACATCTTCCGCTCGAGTGAAGAGAAAACCTGCCTAAACGATGGCAGCCAACATGCCACGCTACGTCACAGTGAGAATACCTCAAGCCTAAGAGGAATCTTGTACGTGCGGCAGGTGAAAAGACAGGTGAGAGGCCGATAGAGACAGCCAGTACAAGAAAAAGATACCAGCCACCCGTGAACCTGCAGGATGAATTGCACGGGCAGTGGAATTAGAGAGAGAGAGAGAGAAAGTAAACCTAACCTGAGCTGAACTACATTAAGGTGCAACCACATCACAAGCCACATTAAGGGACGGATACACGACAACAACGACGACAATAAATAAATGAATAATTCCACCACCCCAGATGGGCCAATCGCCATAGGCCTCGTGACAAACCCGTGACACTGTTCAAGAATTAAATCGAACAGCAGATGAACTAATAGCAGAAATTGAAACGAGTTTTAATGAGGAGACACAATTAAAAACAATTGAAGATTCTCCATTGCCTATGCGTGAAATCCTGGGGCTTAATGATCGTCTAAAGTCAATAAGGGGTGAACTAGAAAACAATTTGGCAAAACTTGGTGAGCTAGAGAGAGAGATAGAAGAAGAAAAAAATAAACTCGCTGATGCAGATGATAACAATTTAGGGCGAGAAGAAAAGGCTAGAATACAGCAGAAAATACAAGATTTAAGGTTGCTAAGGAAAGCCAGGTTAGAAGCGCTGTCTACTAGCAGAGCGCAGCTAGCACCACAAACAAGCAGAATAAGAGAAACTATAAACAGAATACTTTATGAAAAAACTACACTAGCAGAAAGAATAATGACTCTGTTCAGGGAACAGGGGATTACAATAGTTAGTATATTAACAGCCGTTGGGTTTGCTATCTCTACACTCGTTTATGCTTTAACAGGCAGTGCCCCAACAGGGTCAGTAGCGCCTCCGACACCCCAGCCTGGTAAAAGTTGGATTAGAAAACAATTGCATCATCTGGCAAACCTATTAAAGAAGTTAGCTGCCAAAGCGCTTGATGCTCTGCCTGGCATAATTGGCAGCGTTGTTAGTTGGGTTTTGTCTACTATAGGCAAAGTTGCTGGTTATATGGCTGACCATCTGTGGACGTTGGGAGTGCTAGCTGCTGGATTAATTTTTAGTGAAATAAAGTATGGCTAATCCAGTAAAAGTTAAAAATACAACAAGGGCTGTCTTTTCGCTAGTATGACTGTCAGTGTGAGGCACATTAACAGGTGGCGTGCTTTCTGGGCTGCTTTCTGGCTGTGGGACGCTTATAACTGGATCGCTTTCTTCAGGGCTGGGTACTTTTTTTTAAAATAGATGGTGCAGGCCTTGTGTTTAAACCTTGATTGTGCCCTAAGTTTTGATCGTCTCCAGCTATGAGGATTTCATTGTTATAATTCTGTATCATACCAATCTGTAGTCTAAGGTCAGAGAGTAGCATGTATAATCCATGGCCTACAAGAAAGTCAACCTTTGACCTAGCATGTGCAAGAACGTCTTGATACCTTTGTATGCTGGCAGGTAAATCAACAGCAGAGTTAATAGCATCTTCTAAATTGGCTAGAAATTGTTTTCTGGCATCAAAGCCTGTAGATTGATCTACTATGCTAGACTTGGTCTGTGCTTGTGCTCCTAATAGACACCAAACGTATGTCCGTATGGAGTCATTGAGTCTTTGCACTCCTGGCATTGTTAGACCTTTACTTTCATCTAAGATAAATGTTGCCCAAGCATTAGGGTGTTTTTGTTCTATGGATTCCAATCGAACTTGTTTGTCTGGTTGAAAAGAGGTGTGGCCAGGCCAGTAGTCATAATTATATTCTCTTTTTGTGCCCCACAAATACAATGTGCCTAACCCATGATTGCAGTCTAACTTTTGTCTAAAGTCAGTTGAAGGATTAATGTTAAATTCGTTGCAGATTCTTTCATATGCATTATTGTCCATTGGGCTTTTAAATGGATTAAACGCATTGTCGTTGGGGAGGGGCACTTGTAGTTCAGCTAGTATGCGCCTGTACTGGTAATAAACATGAAAGTTATATACTGACCTTACTAAAAGATTGGGATGGTTTAAATGGTTTGCATATGAAACACCGCAGCCAGTAGTTGCACAGTAAACGGCAAAATTTAACTGATTCTGGTAAAACATCATAGGGCGAGATGACCATGCTGATGGTACTCTATCACTATTTATTGGCGGATTTAAATACTTAGTTAGTGGCTTTACAAGTCTGACTTGGAAACCGTATGATTCATCTACTGCAATGGTTAGTAAACTGAATTCCAAAGATTTGGGGTTATAAAACGCCCCTACATTGTAAGTGGCACTTTCGTTATATTTAAAATGTTCCATTTTTAAATAGTTTTTAAAATAGTTATAAAAAAGATGTACATCTATATAACCAAACAAAACGAGCGTGTGTTCTTAACGTACCCAATTAATAATAGGTTAGGCAATTGTAGGGCTGCTCTTAGAGAACTTGGTTTTAAAGTTAGGTGGGTTAACATATCTGAAGAGGCTCAAAATAACTGGATTAATGTTAATGACGAACAGGGCAGTCAAGTAAGTCATATACAAATACCAGAAGGTTATTACAACTTTTGTTCTTTAAAAGAAGTACTTAACGAATTTGGCATATTGCTAACAATCAACGAAGCAAACCTCAGAATTACTATACATTTCCCACTAGAAGAAAGAAGAGAGTATACTTTTCCTAGAGGGCTTGCTCGAATCTTAGGCTTCCACAGTAGCGAAAGATTTTATAAATTTAGTATACAAGAAGATGCCTATCAATTTGAAGGTAATGAACCAACTGATTTTCTCATGAACCCAATGTTGTATGTCCATTTAGATGAGTTAAGAACAGATACTAATTTATTTGAGGGCTATCCATCTAAGGTTCTAAGAGTGCTGCCGTCAATTAAGGCAGGGTTTTGCGATTATCAGTTATATAGGTTTGACGGAGACAGTCAATTTAAAGAATTAATTGAGGGGCCTATAAATTCATTGGATGTAAAAATAACTAATCAAGATGGAAGGCTAGTTGTTTGTTCTGATTTGTTAATAGTGCTGGAAGTAGAAGAGCGTACTGTTTGCACGGAAACCCCCGTTTTAAAATAACGATTGCGTCGATTTTTAGAGGTTTTTGCGTGTTAATTTTGTTTAGAAAACAGGTGTTAATTTTGGCAAAAACTGACATGAGATGGACGTGATTTGTATGTGAAAAAGGGGGTTTTCGTGCAAAATAAGATGGATGAGGTTGAACCCGCATATTTACATTCTCTTGCATGCGATTGTGTACATGTGCGTAAGAGAGAGAGAGGAGAGAGAGAGAGAGAGAGAGAGAGAGAGAGAGAGAGAGAGAGAGAGAGAGAGAGAGGGGGGGAAGTGTGTGTGTGTGTGTGTATGCGTGTGTGTGTGCGTGTGTGTGCGCGCGCATGTGTGCACGCGCGCTCGGGTGCGCGCGGGCGCGCGCGTGTGTGTCAAAGTTTAACATGGGCATGTTCTCGACAAGCTGTGGCTGAACAAAACTTGGCAAATGATGAATATTGTTAAGACCTTAACTGTCATCTCCATCAGGAAAATGTCACCGAATACAACAACGCAGTAAATCGGTGTTTTTCTGACATTCTGGAAGGGGTTGGGATTGAGGTGCGACAGGAGATCAATAGTACAGATTGTGAACTAAATTATGACATTACTCACAAGGTGCGACAGGAGATCAATAGTACAGATTGTGAACTAAATTATGACATTACTCACAAGGTGCGACAGGAGATCAATAGTACAGATTTTGAACTAAATTATGACATTACTCACAAGGTGCGACAGGAGATCAATAGTACAGATTTTGAACTAAATTATGACATTACTCACAAGGTGCGACAGGAGATCAATAGTACAGATTGTGAACTAAATTATGACATTACTCACAAGGTGCGACAGGAGATCAATAGTACAGATTGTGAACTAAATTATGACATTACTCACAAGGTGCGACAGGAGATCAATAGTACAGATTTTGAACTAAATTATGACATTACTCACAAGGTGCGACAGGAGATCAATAGTACAGATTTTGAACTAAATTATGACATTACTCACAAGGTGCGACAGGAGATCAATAGTACAGATTATGAACTAAATTATGACATTACTCACAAGGTGCGACAGGAGATCAATAGTACAGATTATGAACTAAATTATGACATTACTCACAAGGTGCGACAGGAGATCAATAGTACAGATTGTGAACTAAATTATGACATTACTCACAAGGTGCGACAGGAGATCAATAGTACAGATTGTGAACTAAATTATGACATTACTCACAAGGTGCGACAGGAGATCAATAGTACAGATTGTGAACTAAATTATGACATTACTCACAAGGTGCGACAGGAGATCAATAGTACAGATTGTGAACTAAATTATGACATTACTCACAAGGTGCGACAGGAGATCAATAGTACAGATTGTGAACTAAATTATGACATTACTCACAAGGTGCGACAGGAGATCAATAGTACAGATTGTGAACTAAATTATGACATTACTCACAAGGTGCGACAGGAGATCAATAGTACAGATTTTGAACTAAATTATGACATTACTCACAAGGTGCGACAGGAGATCAATAGTACAGATTGTGAACTAAATTATGACATTACTCACAAGGTGCGACAGGAGATCAATAGTACAGATTGTGAACTAAATTATGACATTACTCACAAGGTGCGACAGGAGATCAATAGTACAGATTGTGAACTAAATTATGACATTACTCACAAGGTGCGACAGGAGATCAATAGTACAGATTGTGAACTAAATTATGACATTACTCACAAGGTGCGACAGGAGATCAATAGTACAGATTTGAACTAAATTATGACATTACTCACAAGGTGCGACAGGAGATCAATAGTACAGATTGTGAACTAAATTATGACATTACTCACAAGGTGCGACAGGAGATCAATAGTACAGATTGTGAACTAAATTATGACATTACTCACAAGGTGCGACAGGAGATCAATAGTACAGATTGTGAACTAAATTATGACATTACTCACAAGGTGCGACAGGAGATCAATAGTACAGATTTTGAACTAAATTATGACATTACTCACAAGGTGCGACAGGAGATCAATAGTACAGATTTTGAACTAAATTATGACATTACTCACAAGGTGCGACAGGAGATCAATAGTACAGATTTTGAACTAAATTATGACATTACTCACAAGGTGCGACAGGAGATCAATAGTACAGATTTTGAACTAAATTATGACATTACTTCACAAGGTGCGACAGGAGATCAATAGTACAGATTTTGAACTAAATTATGACATTACTCACAAGGTGCGACAGGAGATCAATAGTACAGATTTTGAACTAAATTATGACATTACTCACAAGGTGCGACAGGAGATCAATAGTACAGATTTTGAACTAAATTATGACATTACTCACAAGGTGCGACAGGAGATCAATAGTACAGATTTTGAACTAAATTATGACATTACTCACAAGGTGCGACAGGAGATCAATAGTACAGATTTTGAACTAAATTATGACATTACTCACAAGGTGCGACAGGAGATCAATAGTACAGATTTTGAACTAAATTATGACATTACTCACAAGGTGCGACAGGAGATCAATAGTACAGATTTTGAACTAAATTATGACATTACTCACAAGGTGCGACAGGAGATCAATAGTACAGATTGTGAACTAAATATGACATTACTCACAGGTGCGACAGAATCATAGTACAGATTTTGAACTAATTATGACATTACTCACAAGGTGCGACAGGAGATCAATAGTACAGATTGTGAACTAAATTATGACATTACTCACAAGGTGCGACAGGAGATCAATAGTACAGATTTTGAACTAAATTATGACATTACTCACAACTATTGGCTTAGTTACTGGTAAATAATATTTCAAACGACATTCTATCAAAATTAAAAAATAAATAATGACTTACTTGATATGAGCACAGGACCATTTAATGCAATTTTTACTGAACTGTGGAGCAAATACAAATAAACGGGAAGCACTCACTAAGTCACAGGGCCGCCAAGTCACAGGGCCGCTAAGTCACAGGGCCGCCAAGTCACAGGGCCGCTAAGTCACAGGGTCGCCAAGTCACAGGGCTGCTAAGTCACATAAATTACAGCAAATTGCCAGAGGGTCCAGTAAGTCACAGGGCCGCCAAGTCACAGGGCCGCTAAGTCACATAAATTACAGCAAATTGCCAGAGGGTCCAGTAAGTCACAGGGCCGCTAAGTCACAGGGCAACTAAGTCTGTTTGTCTGCTTCTGCTTGTGTGTCTGTCAAACATATCATCGACTATCAAACATATCACTGGGGGTGTTTTGACCCTCGAAGGTCAAGCCTTGTTTCTTTTATGGGCTGTTTATCCTTTTAAGCATTGCAACTGCCTTCAGAAGGGCAGAATTGTAGATGTAAAAGCAGTATGAAGCCCATTCTTTCTGAATAAGTTGGGGTCATGTTCAACATCGCGCATGCGTAAAGAGGGAAATTGTGACTAAAGACCGACATTGTATGCATACAACGTATGCATACATTGGCAGGTTTGGCCCGCCGTAATTTTCGCTGTAATACCATTTCACTTCTGTTCCGACGTGACTGAGCGGCCCTGTGACTTAGCGGCCCTGTGACTTTGCGGCCCCGTGACAAAGCGGTCCTGCAGAATAAGGAATTGTGACAAAACAAAAATCCCTTTTCCATAACCGCTCGAAGTCAAAGAACCAAATCTCTCTACGAACAAGATAAACTGTATGGAGTTAAGGGAGAAGACCAAGTTTCCAGAAACATCCTCCTTTCAGTTTCAGGTGGAGAAAGAAGACCCTAGAAACTTCCTCCTTTCAAAGTGGTAGATTAGGTGTGTGTGTGTGTGTGCGTGTGTGTGTGCGTGTGTGTGTGTGTGTGTGTGTGTGTGTGTGTGTGTGTGTGTGTGAGACCAATGTGCTGTAACCTGAGGGATGTGCATCGGAATATATATATATATATATATATATATATATATATATATATATATATATATATATATATATATATATCAATGATGTTAAAAAGGAAGGTTAAAAACAATGTTGCTCCCCAAGGGGTCGAGCACTTTTAAAATCATTTTAGGCTCTTTGGTTATATTCATCTCTCTCTCTCTCTCTCTCTCTCTCTCTCTCTCTCTCTCTCTCTCTCTCTCTCTCTCTCTCTCTCTCTCTATATATATATATATATATATATATAAATAAAATCAGAGTTAAAAAGCCACTCAGAACGTTAAAAGTGCTCAACCATGTAGGGAGCGACATACCAGTTTAAAATAGGATTAAAAAAAAAAAATTAAATCCTATTTTAAACTGGTATGTCGCTCCCTACATGGTTGAGCACTTTTAACGTTCTGAGTGGCTTTTTAACTCTGATTTTATTGATTGCTCCTCACGTTGAGCACTGTGGCCTAGCAGAACCTAAATTTAATATGGAGAGAATTAACTTTGGGCAGTCCACCAAAAATATACCTTTTTCCAATCCACAACTCTACATGAAAAAACTCATAGAGCAGACTGAAACATTTGTGCGCAACATGAGGTGGAAAGCGTTTTTCTTTTTGAACCCAGATGCCAAAAGGAAGATAAAAAAACTTATGGTTTTAAGTCATGGAGATCGCCACCTATAATAGAGGAAATGAAACCTTTGAAGAAAGCATGAAAAAACTAATAGCTAATATTGATTTCAGAAAACCACATAACAATTTCCAAACAACATTGAATAATAACATAAAACAAATCCAGAATGACAAAAAAATATTCATAAAGGCGGACAAGACAAACAATTTCTATAAAATGGAAACTAATGAGTACTCTCAACTCCTCAACAAAAATATTCAGAAAAATTATAAAAAAGCTGATAAGACCACATATGACAACATCTGCAAAAAAGAAAAAGAACTTGTGCACCAGATGGATTTAGGTGATAGGATAGAAGCAACAGCAATAAAAGAAGCCTTTATAACACTTAAAGACCACAAACCTAACTTTCTCAACAACCCTACTTGTAGACTGATAAACCCATCAAAATCTGAATTAGGCAAATTTAGTAAAAAGATCCTGGAAAAAGCAATAGAGGACATAAAAACAAACACTGAATACAATCTCTGGAAAATAGTTACGAAGTTATCCAATGGTTTAAAGAATTGAACAAACAGACAAATACAGTGTTCATTACTTTTGACATAGTGGACTTCTACCCTTCCATTGATGAGGAATTACTTACTAAAGCACTAAGATTCGCCAACAAATATACAAATATAACAGATTCTGAGATGAAAATCATTCTCCACACTAAGAAAACCCTTCTCCATAGCAACAGTGAAACTTGGATAAAAAAAACAGCAGAAATTCCACATTCGATGTCACGATGGGATCTTATGATGGAGCTGAAACTTGTGAATTAGTTGGACTTTTTTTTTAATCCTATTTTAAACTGGTATATATAAATATATATATATATATACATATATATATATATATATATATATATATATATTGAATTATAAACAAAACTTGCTCTTACGTCTTAGATTGAAGAAATAGGGGAGATATCCATTCATATCTGCAGTGGTAGATGATTCTGCCTAACTGGGTGGATGGGGAAAAATAAAATAAATGCTTCTCAAATGAGCCTTCAGGAAGCTTGTATTCGCCAAGGGGGAGAGACATCCTCCAATAGGGAGGGAAACTCACTAACATGTAACTCCTGGTCATACACCGATATTTCGAAACTTGGTGGTTTCTCCTCAGTGACCGCGGAAAGTAGTAATTTGACTCCTCTGCCTTTTCAGTTTTAAGAAGAATGCAATCCCAGAAAAGGCTGGTGTGCAATACCGTAGTATGTTTGTTGAGTTTTCAAAAAACCAACCAAAGGTGCCATCTAAGAAGCAAAAGAAAATCATGAAAGAGCAAAACAAGCTACATTTTCTTGTGAAAAGTAGAAAATATAAAAAGATATCCTCTAAGACACAAGTGCTGAGGGCCAGTTCTTGGAATGAATCCGCAAGGGACTAAAATACAACAAACTAATAAATTCCAAGGATAAGTACCGAGCACCGTTCCAGCAACTTACAGAGCAGCTTGGTGTTGCAATGACTGCAAAAAATATTGAATTATAAACACCAGCCTTTTATGGGATTGCATTCTTCTTAAAACTGAAAAGGCAGAGGAGTCAAATTACCACTTTCCGCGGTCACTGAGGAGAAACCACCAGGTTTCGAAATATCGGTATATGACCAGGAGTTATATGTTAGTGAGTTTCCCTCCCTATTGGAGGATGTCTCTCCCCTTGGAGAATACAAGCTTGCTGAAGGCTCATTTTGAGAAGCATTTATTTTATTTTTCCCCATCCACCCACTCAAGCACATACTGTTAGTTAGGCAGAATCATCTGCCACTGCAGGTATGAATGCGTATCTCCCCCTATTTCTTCAATCTAAGACATAAGAGCAAGCTTTGTTTATAATTTAATATTTTTTGCAGTCATTGCAACACCAAGCTGCTCTGTAAGTTGCTGGAACGGTGCTCGGTACTTATCCTTGGAATTTATTAGTTTGTTGTATTTTAGTCCCTTGGGGATTCATTCCAAGAACTGGCCCTCAGCACTTGTGTCTTAGAGGATATCTTTTTATATTTTCTACTTTTCACAAGAAAATGTAGCTTGTTTTGCTCTT
>CM031611.1:33590402-33612902 GCA_018398815.1 Conus ventricosus | reverse complement strand
GTATCAACTTTATCCAGTATTTAATGCATTTTGTATAAGTCACAATAAAGAGAGCATATCTCCCAGTTTCCCATAAGCTAAGGTATTGGATGAATGAATTGGAACACTCAGAAATCTTTTAATAGCAAAAGTATGAACTCTTTCCATATAAATATTTTCTGAAAGCCCCCAAATTTCTGCAGCATAAGTTATCATGGGTTGTATTTGAGTGTCAAACAATTTCCAAAAATGGAGAAATCAATTGATCTCAACTTCCTCATGGATTTCAGAATTTCTACAACTCCCTTTTTTCCCTTTCTACACATTTCTTGCCATCCAGTATTTAAACTTAATTTGGTTGTAAATACCATCCCTAAGTACTTGTATGCATTTGTAACTTTAACTACCAAGTTACCATACCGCCATATTTCCTGTTGTGAAAGGTGACCTCCCTTACGAAACACCATTATATTAGTTTTTTCAGGATTGACAGTCAGTTGTAATTTATCTGCCTCTTGTTTCAATGCGTTTAGTTGATTCTGCAACCCAATAACAGTGTCTGAAAGTAAAATCATATCATCTGCAAATAACACCAAAAATATTTCAGGAGCTCCAGGTACAAGTTGGATTCCATGTCTTTCCTTTTTCGACATTTCAATGGCTAGTTCATTAATAAAAAACGCAAACATCTGGGGACTCAAAAGACATCCTTGTTTTACACCACGAGGACAACCAAAATATTCAGAATAATTACATTTATCACGTACACAAGCAAGGACAGAATCATAAACACCCCTCAAAGCAAAGTACATTTTCCCTTTTATACCAGACTTCCTAAGTACATGCCAAAATATGTTTCTGTTCACAGAGTCGAAGGCCTTCTTAAAATCAACAAAGGCCACGTACAACTTGGAATTTTTCATAAGATATTTCTGGACCAGTGCATACAGAGTAAATATATGATCCACTGTACTATAACCTGCCCTAAATCCTGCTTGTTCCTCAATCATTTTTTCTTCTCTCTCAGCCCAATTGGTTAACCTTCTGTTTAAAATGTGAGTGTATACCTTACTAACCACACTAGTTAAAGCAATTCCCCTA
This sequence comes from Conus ventricosus, assembly GCA_018398815.1. NCBI lineage: Eukaryota > Metazoa > Mollusca > Gastropoda > Neogastropoda > Conidae > Conus > Conus ventricosus. The sequence goes on along the minus strand of CM031611.1, from coordinate 33,611,822 downwards.
TAGTTGTCTGGATTATTTATATCTCCTTTTTTGTGGATAGGCACAATGATAGATTTGCACCAATCTATTGGAAATGTTCCACTATCAAATAATTTATTGAACAATAAAACTAAATAGTCAGTTACTAGTGTATTTCCTTGTTTGAGCATCTCACCCAAAATTTTGTCAGGCCCACAACTTTTACTAGGTTTCAATTTCTTCACACCAGCTTCAACTTCTTCTTTTGTTATTTGATCATGGAAAAGGGGTTCATTACCATCATCTTCTCCATCACTGTCTTCAAAGTATACAATAGAATGCTCTGGGGCAGAATAAAAAATATTAAATACACTGTGGAAGTGCTCATACCACTGTTGAATACTGATATTGTTATACACAATATTCTTTCTATTAACTGATCTTATAGTTGCCCAAAATAACTTTGGGTCGTTTATGCATTTTTTTAGTCCTTGTAATCTTTTCTCATCATGTTCTCTTTTTTTCTCTTTTCGCAGATTCACATAAATCTTTCTTTCTTCAACATAAAGTTGTTTCTTTTCTTCCTTTACTAGTTTTGTTTTAGTTCTTTGAAATTTCTGTAAAAGCCTTTTCACCAATCTCTTTTTTTGTCCACACTCAACATCAAACCATTCATCAAATTGTTTTGTTTTTTTGCCAACTAATCTGATCATACAAGCAGCAGCCCCATATAGTGCATTTACAAAGAGCTCAACAGAACTGTTTACATCTACATTCAAAGCGACTATGCTTCTCTCTATGCAATGCTTAAAGTCTGAAGAATTTAGTTCATCTTTATATATTTCTGCATACCTATCTGACCAGACCACCCTTTCCTCACCCACCTGTGGCACAGAAGTGACATCATTTTCTACACAGCCATTTTTCCAGTACATCTCCACAGGTAGGTGCCAAGAAAAAAGTTGATCAGCAATTTTTACACCACAAAATGGTTTCATCTCTTTTGACGCAAGAAAATAATCCACAACACTACTGCCATTTGGGGATACAAAAGTAAGTTCTCCGTCTGGATCCATTGCACAAGCACCATTCAAAATCAACAAATCAAACAGAAAACAAAAGTCTAACAATGACCTGCCAAAATTATTAATTATTGTGTCTTTTGATGAACGCTCTAGAACATAACCTTCATCATCATCATCATCATCATGATCATAATTAAGCATGTTTTCCTCATTTGCTTGTTCACTAGCCGTTCTGGCATTCATATCACCACACACAAGCAAATGAACATCATCTTTGTTAATATTTTGTAATACATTTTCTTCTAGAATAAGTTCTGTTAAATTGTATGCAGGTCCACCTTCAGGTACAATATAACATGCAATCAGTACAACATCTTTGTTCAGTCCAAACACACATTTATCAATTTTAACAACAATCACATTATCACATTCGACCTTAATTTGTGAAAAAAAACTTGCAAACTTATTTCGTCTAGCAACAATGTGCCACCAGGTTCTGCCGTGAACAGAAACTTTCTTGCAGGAGATAAAATTTTTGCATAATCAAAAAAAAACAGAATAAAATTGAAATGAGCATAAATAAATGTTTTGTCAAAAAAACAAGTCAAAAGAAGAAACATAACAAAAAAAGGAGAGAGGAGAGAGAGAGAGAGAGAGAGAGGAAAAGAGAGAGAGAGAGAGAGAGAGAGTGTGTGTTTGTGTGTGGGTGTGTGTGTTTTGGGGTGTGTGTGTGTGTGTGTGTGTGTGTGGTGTGTGGGGTGTTGTGTGTGTGTATAAAATGTTTTCAGGGCGTCACGGGCCCCGTATTGAGAACAGATTGTAGTACACACGCAGAGGAAAAAGCAAAAAAATAAAAACAACAGTCTTTTATGTTTTGAGACCGAGGTAGTTTTTAACAAATGATCGCTGATACACTTCCTTCATGATACGGAGTACAACGATAAAAGTTCCCACCTTGAAATGGCAGAGGGGGCGGGGCATTTAAAGGGTTTTTTTATCTCAGTTTACTTATGTAAAAATTGATCGTGGTACCCTGATAGTATGCTGGGTATAAAGGGGAAATTTGCTGAAAAAATATATTCAAGTCTCAAGAATCATGCACATAATACATCATCATTATTTTTTGAAAGACAGACAAAAGAAGACAGACAAAAGATAGATGACGTTTGATCGAAAGTAGATGGACAGCAACAACAGACAGAAATAGATAGATAGATGATAGAAGAAGATAGATAGATAGATAGATGGGGCAAAAGATGGAGAAATCGATATAGATTAGATGGTGTGTGTGTCCGTGCGTGCGTGCTTTGGGTGTAGTGTGTGTGTCGTGTGGTTGCGTGTGTGTGGTGTGTGTGGTGGTTTTGGGTGTGTGTGTGTGTGTGTGTGGTGGTGTGTGTGTTTTGCGGCGTGGTCGGTGTGAAAACTGAATGTCAAGATTAAATCACGAATTTCTTAATCAAAAATGGCCCTTTGGGAAAGAAAATGCTGTGTACCCCCGGGAAATTTTCCAACTTTTTTTCCCCCCCCCAGTTTGTTTTGAGCCCATTTTTTTAAATTTTATTGCCCAGTTCCTGAGGAGGGCGGGTGGGGGCCCCCTGTGAAATCGGTTCGGGTTTTTCAAGGAGGCACACCTCAGTCTTAAAATCATTTTGTTGCGCCCGGAAATTCGCTTGGGGAGTAGTCCAGTATTTCTTTCTGCCATCGCTTTAAAACCTTGGGTTTGGTGTTTTTTTTATGTAGGGGATAAACAATTATTGGCCCGGGAATGGTAATATTTCTATTTTCCCCGAAATAGTAAAAATTTGCTTTTTTCTGTTTTTTTTTTTTTTTTTTTTTGGGGGGGGGGGGGGGGGGGGGTGGTCGTCAATTTTGAAGTATTATATTAGATAAAATGAGTTTGTGGCGATGAAGGGAAAAAGTGATTGGTCGAAATTGTGAGATTGATTTTAAAAAAAGTTGAAGTGGAAACAGGATATACCTGTATGTTGTGAACAGCTCTTAAAAAGTTTTTTGCAGGGAAGAACTCTCTCTCCCTTTTTCTTCTCTCTCCCCCTCTCTCTTCTTCTTCTCTTTCTCTCTTTTTTCTCTCTCTCTCTCTTCTCTTGTCTTCCAGGTCTTTAAAGATGTCTCCCCTTCCGCTTTCCTCTCCCCGTTGACACCCCCCCCTGCCTTCCCCCCCCGTGGCAGTCCTTAGGGAGCGTCAATATCAAGTCGGGCGCGGCGTTCACCAGAAAACCCCTGGCTGTTGCTGGTCAATTCATGGTGTTTTCAGAAACCCCTTGAAGCCCCTTTTTCCCCCGCCCGTACTTTTCGCGTAGCCCCTTTGGGGTGCGTTCTTCCCTTGGGAAAGGGGCCACCCACATCCGCCCAAGAAGTCGCTATGACCTTGCCAATACCGACACAGAACGATGCCACCATGGGCCTGTGCAAAATGGAAACGGGAAAATAAGGAGAGAATTAAATTCTTGTTCAAGACCCCCCATTTATTTTTCACGAAAACCCCCTTTTTCCATACAAAAAACCCTCCCTCCATGTCAATTTTGGCCAAAATTAACACCGTTTTTACATAATTAAACCTCAAACCCCTAAAATCGACGTAATTGCACATTGAAACGGGGGTTTTCGTGCGAAAAGGATTTGTGATCTTGAACCCCCCATATTTACATTCTCTCCGAGAACAAAAAACAACTAAAAATTTTATGGCTTGGGGTCCCCTTTGTTCCAGCCGGGTGCCGATGGAAACACTATAACTTTTTCTGATTTTTGCGCAAAACAAAAGAAACTGTTTAAATTAATTTTTTTAATTGTTGTTTTATTTTTGGTTTAAAAAAGGAAGGCCGGAGTAGCTCAGACTTTTTAATATACTTTAGAGTTGGATTGGGAGAGGGGGGGCGTTTAAAAATCAGTTAAAGAAAAAGGTTTGAAGAATTAATACTGATTTTTTAATCGCATAGACAGCGAGAAAACGTAAGCAAGCTGTCATAAATACAAGATTTTTGGCCCCAACCCGTTGTAAAGTTGTTTCCCTATTATTGATAAATAGCTTGAGTTTAATCTGACTGTTTCTACCCCCCTGAAGGAGTAGGTATTCGCTTTAATGAAAAAAAAAAGGGGTTTTTCGATTAGAAAAATTTTGAAAAACGGGTTGAATTTCAAATTTTTTTTTTATTTATTTTTTAGATTAAAAAAAGGCTGCCGAACTAGTGAATTGATTTAAAAAAAAATTTTAATGAACTATTTGACAAGCAAGAAAGTTTAAAAATTGATTTTAGTGGGAATTTGGTTTGAGAATGATGTAACAAATTTAAAAAAGATCTAGGAATTTTTTAATGAAGCAAAAAAAAGTGATGAACATTGACTGTAGTGATTCAGAAAAAAACTAAAATAAGAGGTGTTTTGTGGTTAAAGTGTCTTGAAGTGTTGCAACACTGGGTGAAGAATTAAAAGCGTGTTTCTTACTTTTATTTACATTTTTTTTTTAAATTTACGAAATATTGTGGCTCCTTTTTAAAAATGACGACACAAGTAAATTCGAGGTGGATAACTATATTACGATGGAAGAAATATTTTTCAAGCATGACAAAACATTTTAAGCAATACGTTTAGTGATGTTGACATTGGACATCATTAACCCACCCCCCCAACGTTCCATGAAAGAGTGGCACATGCTATCTCTAAAATTCCAGAGTATCTTCAACGCGAACCGCCAGTAAAAGTGTTGTTGGTGTTCTGATTGATTAGATAAGCTGATGATGCTTACATGCCAGTCTACTGGTTTCTACAGCAGAAAGAAGTAATAGCTTACGACTTTAAATATAACTGGGCTGACTACATGTTACACAGTTTTAATTCATTGCAGGTGAGGAGGCAAAGTTAAGGGGTTCTGGCTGTTGAAGGGACAGTCCTTGCAAATAAGATTAAGACAAAACAAAAAGTTTATCCTTATAGTTCGGCAAACTATTACAGTCCTCTCACACAAGAGTTTGTTTAAACGAGCTGTCTTAATCATACATTCTTTGACAAACATGTGTTTTATGTGGTGTGTTTTAGCCTTTTAATCCTGTCCCCAAAAATCATGCAAACCAGAGTTTCCAATTATGAACTATATATGACAAGAGCTGAACTTTGATAACATCGCCTTTTCCAGTGAGTATAGAAAGTATATCTCAGTTTGGAAGTGCAATAACCAAACCTCTATCACTGTAGGAGTATACTCATGGTCTGTAGAGCCATCTTCTAGTGCCTCTAAGGGTTTTCTCCTACCTCTTACATTAGGCGATACCACTTGACAACTTGTAGACTTGATACTGTTTTAAAGTTAGTACAAAGAGTCATTATGTATTAATCAGAACAATAAGCAGACTTATGGTTTTTAAATTCTAAGGACCATGCTAAGAAAGGGCTTTGTAGAGGTGTCGGGTAGATCCCAACTATAGAGCAGCTGCCAGCCATAGAACTTAGTGTTAAAAGTTTTGTGACTGTGAAACCAAAAACTCCTCACACCAAAACCAGGGTCTAAGTTAGTTTTAAAAATTTTACACATAAATGCAATGAGTCCAGTGCGTGGTTTATGCTGACTTTGAATCGCTCATACCACAGTACTATGGCCCACTACGCAAGAACAAAAAACAATCCTTATAACCCACCATCAGATCTGTTCTTATGCGTTTATTGTTGTTAGGTCAGTTGGGGCACACACACGCCAGAGATTTTACAGAGGCCCAACGACAGCCAGTAGATTTTTAGAGCAGAATGAAACTAGTTTCGTAATCACTACTCCAACCAACTAAAATCTTTCAGACATTGTTATGGACTCCTGGAGACAAGAAGCTATGACTTTCAAATTACACTCACTGTTGGAGATTTGTGGCTTAAGAGCTAACACCTAACAGTATAAGACGTGACAGTAAGAGACCACGATCACATTACTGGAAAGTTCTAGAGGGGCTGCGCACACAATTGTAATCTTCAACTTAAGGTTGATCCAAAAAATGGAAACTGCCTATTTTCTTTCATACCTAAGATGGCTACGTTCTCATTTTATCATGCAAGCAGTGACTTGAATATAAGAAGGTTACCTGCATAGCACAGTCTTCAGAAAAGCTACATGACTTTTAATCCTATGACTATTTATCCTTTATGACTCTGTCCAACATCTGATGGCGGGAGTTTGGATAATGTTAGCAGATCTCACATAGACTTTCTAATAACTAAACAATACTCTTGACCATCTTTAGTGCGTAATAGGATTTTACCTATGAATACATGAACTCGTGGGTAGGGTGCTTGAAGACTCGCTTTTCCTCCTAAAGGTTTGCTTTTCGTTTTCTAGTCTTAGAGGCAAAGACTTAACTGATGCTGAATATGACTCCGTCACACAAGCATGGACAGAATTTACCGCTGTGAAACAATGGCGATTTCATGATCAATATTTATTGGCGACGTATGTTTTTTGGCAGACGTCTTTCAGAATTACCAGAACTAATGCATGAAACTTACAGCTTAGACTCATCACATTACATCTCTGCGCCCTGGCCTTTTCTTGGGTATGCTTTCTTAAAGTCTACTCATTCATACTGTTGACTTAATATTGATTGGCCCACACTTCAGATGATTGAATGATGGGCGTGAGGGGAGGTATTTAGCATGGCTCTATCCTTACTGCAAAGCCTACATTAACAATATTTAGACGACTGTGACCAACTAAACATCATCTATCTAATTTGTCTTAGACGCTAATATATCTGTTTGGATGGGCTATGAGTCTGCCGCTTCCACTTAGATAACTTTACAATGATAAATAGGACCTCATGATGTTAACACTGTGTTTTAAGTATGGTTGGCACAGATTACGTGTAATCCAGCAGGACTAATTCTTGGAGTGAGTAGACTTAGAATTTCTAAAGAATTACTCGATCTCCACAACGATTACCCCCTAGCTGCAGAAAAGCTAAAGATGACCCCCCACAGAACCGCCTAAAACTTGTTCCAATCTTAGCCAAAAACTAAATATGTGTGCCATTACAGACTCCTACTGTTTTACTAAAGGACACGGACTGAACTGAATGCTGTTCACGTATAATTATCTGAGACCAGAGCTCTTTATGAGGCCATACATCAGAAGATTTATGATCTTAGACCCAAGGCCACTGACGCTTCAGAAAAAGACCTTCTTTAAACGAATGAACAACAGCTGTTTTGGTAAATCCATGGGAGAATCCGACATACGTATAGAGTAAAATTAGTACAAAAGAATAAAAAAGCAATTAAGTTTGCCTAAACCTAACTATCAAAAGACTTTAGAAGATTTAACGACAGCCTGGTTTGGCATTATGATGGAAGAAAAAGGATGTTAAGTTGGACAAGCGGTGTTATCGGCTTTACTGTATTAGAGTTGTCGATGTTATTAATGTTAGAATTTCGGAACGATACTTTAAACCACTGTAACCAGAAGTCAAGAGTCCTTTACACAGACCACTGTTAGTTTTATACTAGACGTACCCACCAGAAGATTTTTTATAAGGATTTAGAAACAGAAGTGGCTAAAGGAGTTGATGGATGGTAACGACAATGCGACTATCCAAAAGATTAGCCTTTTCATTCAACTGTGAACCAAGCCGATCAAGGCCCAGATGAAGGATGAACTCAATGGGACAGTTATCAAAGAATATGTTGGTTTGCAGTCAAAAGATGTATAGCCGTTGCCAGCCAGACTTCGTAATGAAAAAAGCTTAAAGGCATAAGTAAAGAGTTGTCAAATTAAATAATTTAATCACGACAACTACAAGCAAGTTCTCTATGGAAACAAAGTATTTTATCACTCAAATGTTAATCTTGCGCTTACTCTTCATCAAGTAAACACCACTGCTGTTAACAAGAAAACCAATAGGTCTCTAACAATAACAAGAGAACTTACGTCATTCTGGTTTTCATATGACTGTAGGACATTGGGATCTTAAAAAGATTAACTTGACTGACTAATATTACTTAACTTAAGACCTAAACGAAGAACTTAACTTAAGAAACCTAACTAGAAACTTAAAACTTAACGAACCTAACTAGTACTTATTTAAGAACTAACTAGAGTACTTAAAAAAGAACTGTTTTTTTGTACTTACTGGTAATTCCACTTTGCACTTAACTTAAAAAGTACTTTCTATATACTATCTTAACTTTTACCCTTATTTAGTTCTTAACTTGTACTTTATTTTGTTCTTAACTTGTACTTTATTTTGTTCTTAACTTGTACTTTTTTTCTAGTTCATAAAAAAAACTATTACCTTAGAAAATGGGTTTGTACATCAGGAGGTTGATATTTTTTTGCAGATGTTGGGTCTGCTTCTTTTTATGGTGGGGGGTCTGGTAACTTTGTGCTAAGTATGGCGTTAGACATTTGTATGCTAAAAATCCCCCACAACATACAACAGCCTGCAAATACATAATATACATCTTCTCGTTTGTGTGATTGTGTTGTTTGTTAATTGGTTGTTGGTGCTGATGGCGATGTTGAATTACTATCTATAATTTTTGTTTTACGGCATTGGTTTGCTTTTTTGCAGTCTGTTCATTCAGCTAGTTTACGAACTGCCTCAAACTCGTCCGGATTTTAGGTTTGTAACATTACTTCACTTGTGGTACATTCACCTGTGGTGCTTCTGCTTCTGAAGATTGTCCTGTGGATTGTCCTGCGGCGTTTCTTCTTCTGATCGCTCATTTTTTTTTATTGCGATTATTAATTTATTTTGATCAAAATTAATATGATTTAAAGAAAATTAATCCCATGATGAATGGGCCATAGCATAAGTCCCATACTTGTTATACATGTCTCATGCAAGAGTTTCTTGGGACTTGTTTTAAAAACGGATCTGTGATTAAGTCATATTTTAATTCTTCGTCTGAATAAACTGGCGGCCATCTTACTTACTTAACTTAGATATAAACTAATCTTTGTCTGACCCAATGATCTTAACCCATGTTTGACCTAGCTGTGCTTCGTACTAGCGTAGTAATTCTCAAAACGTCTGAATATAGACAGTTGTTGGATTTTGTTCAATACTTAGTTAAACACTATATACTGTTCTAGTTTTTTCACAAGCAGCCAGAGTGTATAAATCTTTCTTTATGGCAGTTGTCTACGGAGTAGTTGGTTGTCACCATACACGAAGTCACATTCCATTTTAAAAAGCTATAAAAAAATAATATAATACTTTTAAAACCATGAGTTTAACGCTGGTTAATTATGCAGTGCCTATCGTTGGTGTTATAGTCTAGTCAACCCTTGGCAAATGTTTGTTCGAATAAAGCCGCCAAAGGGGAAAGATAGGAAGATTCGCCAAAACTGTTGCAACACCTTATTTTTAGCTTTAACAACAAAATTATTGATTTAAAAGACCCATAGACAGGCCTTTCGTATTATGATTATTTTAATAATTTTTTAGTTAATAAAAAGATGAGTGTAAAAAAGATTATTCAATACGATTTAACACTTGCTGTAAATTAGCGGTCTTAGTATAGGCTTTAGTGTGCTAGCAAAAAAACATGTTTTAAAATGATGGCCGGCGATCTGGGGAAGGCTTAGACATTGAGGACCGTGTTAAGGTTTATAGTTGTAATCACTGCTGGGGATTGCGTAAAAGGTCTTTCTTGGTACACAGGGGATTATCCCAGCTAATATTAGTGCATAGAAAGATAATTCATAAAGGAAAATAATTATAAAAAGTTGGCGGGAGTAGTTTATTGTGGTTGGAGGAGCATTGTTAACGCATTGGCCTTCTATGGAAGCAAATTATATGCTTTTGTAAATTGCGGTCGATGAAGGAGAGAACGGCATATTAAGGCATAGAAGATTTAGCTTAAGGAAGGACGATTATATGAGAATAAGACGAATTGCCCACTTAGACTTTATTTATAAAAAGGTAAGGGAACAGGGACATGCAGAGCACACATTTACAGACGTTGATGAGGCAATGAATGAGTTTACTTGTGACAGAAAGGAAGTTTTAAACAAACACCACCTCCAGAACTGTCGGACTTGTATGAAACCAGCAGAAGAACTGACAATAGAGAAATTGGTTTTAGTGTGGGCGCTATGGGAGCAATCTAATTCTTTGACAAACAATCTAAACAAATCAATTTAAAATCCAATTAAAATACAGTCCTTCTTATGGATAATACAAAGTACAAAATATATTTATTTCTCTCTAAGGGGTAGTATTGGAGAAAGGAAAGGACTGCTATTGAAAAACTAGTAAATGCTGCTAGTGTGTTGAATCAGATGCGAAAGACTGCTTTCAAAACAATGCAAATTTGGCAAATTATATCTGCCTGCCCAAAAAGAATTAATAAGGCTAGATTTGTTAATTCAGTCCTAACTGACACACCAGATGTGAACTTGTTGTATTTCACATGACAATGTTAGAAGAAAATAGTTTAAGTATGCTCGACAGTTGTTGACATGGCTTCAAGATTACAAAGGACGTGAACCTTTAATGGATAATAGGCCTCACTGCTGTGGCTGTGGCTTTACATCAAATATACATGCAAGGGCCATTAAAGTATCTAGGATGATTCAAGTGATGATGGAAAAGAGTTTTTAAAGGGTCTTCTGTAAACCACTCTGTTTTGTAAAAAAACATCATGTTACAGTTTGGAGAGGGATCCAGGCAACCATCGTTCACAAGCCCTAGTAGAAAAACTTAATATGAAATTTAGCTGAACCTGTTTATTTCAATATTCACAGTGTAATTATTGGACAGAACGCGTAACACAGGAAAGGGTTAGGAGATGCCAAGCGTCTTAGCGTCCCAGGAACAATGAAGAATCTTAGCATCAGGTCTTAACCAGTGAACCCAAGCAAATTAAAATAATTTGCATTTAAAAAACCTGGGGTTAAGATGATACAGGGCACTCAAAAACTCTTGCCGTTTGGACTAAAAGTAAGATACTTGTATGCTCTGGAGAAGCAGAAGGCGATGTTAGTATTTGAGCTACAAGATCCTACATTGGAGAGTTGATGTTTATGAAGTTGAAAAGAATATGAAAAAACAGATCCCCGTATATTTATTAAGAGAGAATCTCTTCTGCTAGCGGTGCTACTGCGTCTAAAATGCCTGCCCCTAAATGACTCTTTTTGTTCGCGATGGAGCTGCAGTTGTCCGCCAACACAGTGAGTTACAAAAAAAATAGTAATTTGCTAAACGTTTTTTTGGGCTTATTTTGGTGTTTAATGATCATGTGTTTTGTTTTTCAATGTTCTGGTTTAATTGGCTTCAGTGTCTACCTGTCGTGAAGTAAAAGTCTTTCTCCACTCCTTTTGAAGTTCATTTTTTTGCCGTCTGTATTCCTGCATCCGCCATAAGTTCTGAAATTCTTCGTCGTAATGTTTTCATCCTGTAAATGATTTGCGTATTCTTAATCTTAATGAACAAAGTTTTGATGATGCTTGGGCTACATTGGCAGTGTGCTTTTGTAATTTAGGAGTTATTTTTTTTAAAACAGCGCTTACAATCACTAGACACGGTGCCTTAAACCTAAAAACCAAGGCCCCAAATTTTAAAGAGGATGGCGACGCTACCTACCAGTAGCTAAAGAGCTAACACTAGACCCAGCACTATACACCTTGATACGGCTGATGAGCCAGTATACTACATAAGTAATGAGTATTTTAAAGCTTTAGCATATTTCTATTTCTTAATAACTCTATTCAAATCTTATCCAGTCGTTTCTATTTCTTTTGAAGTTCAGTTATTTGCCTTTAACCTAAAACTGTTGAACCTCATTTTTAAATAAGATTATTTTTTTTTTAAAATTATTCTTTAATATCTTTTTATTAATCCTTTGGCAGCACTTCATTAACAGAGTATAAACCGCAATAAAATCAAACATACTTAATGACTAAATAAAGTCGATGTACCCGTTAGTTTGGCTTTGTCAACATCACAGAACCTTGTCAGATGATACAATGGTGTTTATTTTCATCTCCGCTTTTAGTAATTTGCAATACCGAGCTTAAGAGGGGCATCAAGTTTCAGCCTTTATTTGTATTCTCTAATTAACGTTTTGTTCTGGCAAACTAGTATCACCTCCCTCGGAGTAATAAATAAGCGAAAATCATCGTCATTTGTCTAGGTTAGTGACTGTTAGCGTTGGGGTAATCTAAGCCGACGGTTGTCATCCCCACTTCAGCTAAGGACTTCTTTTCTCTGTAGCATATATCAGTAAACCCTGCCTCGTTATTCAAATTTTTTTTCTGTTGTGTTCTGAAACTTAGCTAACAAGATATAGGGGCCCGCATTTAAAGCCTTTCTAAAATTGTTTTTCTTATCAAAGAATACATTGGGGCTTCGTAGTTCAAACTTTAAATTCCAAACATTTCAGGAAAGCTACGCACAAGAATTCTCTCTTTTTATGATGTTTGTATTCATATTTGCCAAAATCGTTTTTTGCCCTTAAATTATATCTCTCTCTAGGGTAGGATATTGCTGTCCGTTTTTTTTGGCTTCAATTTTGTTCGTTTTAGTAAGCACCATCATCTGTTGTATTCAAATCATAAACATCTTCTGGCCACTGCTATTAGATCAAATCAGTTGTGTTGAGGTTCTTTTAGCTCTACTGCAGTGCATTTAGGAGCTAGGCTACGCTTTTTGGTTTGCTGGCACCGAGACATTCTTTTTTATGATATAAAATTAAAATTAAAAATAAACAAATTGATTAAAACAAATTTAATAATCAAATTATAATAAACAACGTCATTGAACGGGGGGGTCAAGTCCGCAAGCATAGCTTGGCATGTTTAGATTTTCTAAGCTCTTTTATTTTTTTAATCGGTTCTTTGTCTTATTATATAATTTTCGCTTAACAGTCCTTCAATAACTATCTTTGTCCCTTAGTGGTAAAATTTTATACCAACCGTTTTTACTGCGATTCTTAAAGTCTTTTTAAAGACAGCATTATTTTTTTGAGTTAAGAGCCACACAGAAACTACGGCGTGGCGTCACTAAAGGGCTTGCTTTTACAGGGCTTTTCTTTTTTTAAAACAATGTCTCGTTCAGCTGAAACAGTCATCTATAATGAAAAGGGTTTCAGTTCCTCAAATAGTCTATTGGAATGTTCTAAACAGTCGCTCAGCGTGTCGCTAGGATCATCTAGAATTATATTCTCGTCTGTCAAATAAACTTCCTTTTCTTTGTAAGGACTTGTTGGGCTTAATGGTTGTGCAGAATTTAACAATGTGCTCGTAATGAAACCGTTATTGTTTGTAAACTTATTCAAGTACAAGTCAGTTTTCCCACACCCTGTATCCCGCAGATAAGGAGAACATGTGAGTATCTTTTGGCAGAAGGAAACTTCAAGCTAACATCTGTTTTTATTAGGAATATTTCTTCTGCATTTTAATAAAGCCACGTCCCTTTAGCCTGTTTCTTCAATGTTTAACTGAGCATCAAAACCATTAAAACATGCATTTTTATTGGGGCTTTCCGTCTGTTTCTTGTGATTATTTATTTTTATACAATATTGCCCTATCCTTTCTCCTTCAAAACTAAATCTGTTGTCATAATGTAGATCTAAAATTACCACAGCCACATATTTACTTTTGAAGTAGTCTTCGAGCCTTTCTTCTTCAAAGGCGAAATTTTATTTACATTCGCGATCAACTGCTGGATCCCTTTGACTTCCTCCAGCGAAACAACTTTCTTTTTCTTTCAAGTTTTGGTGAGGAATAGTCCACGCCCTGTATTAACTGATCAGACTTGCCATTTATTGCACAGTCAACTTCTCTATTTTTGGATTTATAAAACGCTTCTGTTCTGTCTGAAAAGGTGGTGTTTCTTCAGTAAACAAGAATCAAAATTCCTTTTTAAAGTATTTTGAAGACTGATTTAGATGTATGTTTTCAGGAGAGTGTCTCGCTTGTTTCTATTTTTCTGTAATGGAGTGCATTAAAAACGTGTTCATAATAAATCATCCGTTTTACATTTTATACTGGGTTAAGATTGTTCTAGCCAGTCCCAGGGAGGATGTTGTAAACATCAAAACTTCAGGAGTAGATGTCACTAACCGCCGTATGTAGCTAAAGGGGTCTTCAGACAAATCGACACGAACCGCTAGGATTAAATGTCAGGTCCATTGTAAGTTTTTCTTTTAGTTGCGCCTTGGTAATATGGATATGCGTCATTTAACAGTTCAAAAATCTAGAGGAATGCAGAATCTGTTTGCAATTGCTTCTGCTACTGCTCATCTTTAAATCATACTTTGCATCCTCCGCTTTAAAAACCTGTGCTTGAGACCGTTTGGACTTTGATATTCCTGATAAACTTTTCTTTTCTTTCTTTTTTTAGGAGCATAGATCCGAATAGAGGGACAAAAAAAATTTCTGCCTCGCTTAGTTCAAAGACATTTTTTGCCTCCGGTTTTTGATTACTATATGAGTAACGATAGCCCTGCCCAATTTAGCAAACAACAGTTGCATTAGGATCTAGCCGAATGTAATATCTATTTTGGAATGATAGTTTAGCAGTTGCTGGCATTATAAATCATCAGCACCAGGAGATCAGGGAACTTAACTGTTAAAGTTTGTCCAGGTTGAACTGTTTGATGGAGTATTATACACTAACTTCAGTCTGCCTTATTACCTTTTACGCCGTGGGGTACTTCTCTTTTCTGTATGGTCGAGGTCACAACCGTTATGAGTTCATTTTTTTATAAAACAAAAAGAATATAAATAAAAATTTGGGATGTAAGATTATGACGTGCCTGATCCTTCTGAAGAAGAAGAAGATGAAAACAATTGGGGCTTCAGTAGAAGAAGTAAGAATAGGAGCGGCCAGTAGGCCAAGGAGTTAGGATTACGCCAATTTACGGTTGCTGATAGAATTGAATATTATATAGCATAATGGGAGGCGAGAGAAACAGAAGCGATTTGGGTTTCAATTTTGAGATAGATAAAGATAATTCATTTGAATTTATAGACCAGTAAAGGGGACCTTGTGCGGTTACATAAAAAACAACAGACTCAACCCAGTTTTTAAAAACAGCACAATTCTGGAAAACTCCCTGTTGCTGACAAAAGGAAATTGAACTTTATTGGAGATTTAAGCTTCTGGGGCTGTTAGTCGTTTACAAAACCATAGTGCAAAGGTTGCTCAACACGATCTGAAATAGAATTACCTCTTTTCAGGCTTTAGGTCCCAAGAACAGATGAAGCAATAGCAGAAATTGGGACGAGTTCTTAATGAGGAGACACAGTTAAAAACAATTAATACAACTTGAACTCGCTGAGCGTGAAATGGAGGCCTCTTAGGATGTGTAAACGATGGCATTAGGCCGTGAACTTATGCCTTAAGGATGCTCTTACAACTGTAAGGGAGGAACTAGCGCGCAATCAAGGAAAACTTGGTGAGAAAGATAGAGAGATAGAAGATGAAAAAAATAAGTGGCTGATGCAGATGATAAACAATTTAGGGCGAACAGAAAAGGCTAGAATACAGCAGAAAATACAGGAGTTGGGTTTTGGAAAAAGAAAGCAGGTTAGTAAGCGCTGTCTTCTACTAACAGAGTGCAGCTTAGCATCACAAACAAGAAGAATTAGAGAATCTGATAAACAAAATACTTTATGTAAAACACCTACGCTAGCTGAAAAGATAAGGACACTGTTTCTGAGAAACAAGTGAATACCACATTAAGTTAGTATATTAACAGCCGTTGGGTTTGCTATCTCTCACTTCGTTTATGCTTTAACCGGCTGTGCGCCACTGGGCCAGTGAGCTACTCCAACGCCTCAGCCTAGCGTAAAAGTTGGATTAGAAAAACAATTGCCATCATCTAGCAAAACTTATTAAAGAAGTTAGCTGCCTAAAAGCATCTGATGCTCTGCCTGCTGGTATAATTAGGGCATTGTGTTTGTTGGGTTTTGTCTACTATAGGCAAGTTGTGGTTATTTGGCTGACCATCTGTGGACATTAGGAGTTGCTAGCTGCTGGGTTAATTTTAGTGAAATAAAGTATGGCTAAGCCAGTAAATGTTAAAAATAAACGGGGACTGTCTTTTCGCTGGTGTGACTGTCAAGTGTGTGGTACATCAACAGGCGGTCTGCTTTCTGGGCTGCTTTCTGGCTGTGGGGCGCTGATTACTGGATCGCTTCTTCAGGGCTAGGTACTTTTTAAAATGGATGGAGCGGGGCCTTGTGTTTTAAACTTGATTGTGCCCTTAGTTTTGGTTCGTCTCCAGCTCATGTGGATGTCTTTGTTATCATTCTTATCATGCCTATCTGTAGTCTATGGTCTGAGGGCAGCATGATATAATCATGGCCTACAACAAAGTCAACCTTTGACCTAGCATGTGCAAGAAACGTTTGATCCTTTGTTATGCTTGCAGGCAAATCAACAGCAGGTTAATAGCATCTTTTAATTGGCTGGAAAATTGTTTTCTAGCATCAAAGCCTGTAGACTGATCTCTATGCTCGACGTAGTCTGTGGTGGGCTCCTAATAGACTCCAAACTTATGTTCGTTGGAAGTCATGAGCTTTTGCATCCTGACATTGTTAAACCTCACTTTCATCTAAGATCATAATGTTGCCAAGCATTAGGGTTGTTTGTTCTATGGGAGCTTATCGAATTGTTTGGTTGGTTGAAAAGCAGGTGTGGCCGGCCAGTAGTTCATTTTATATTCTCTTTTTGTGCCCCACTTAAATTCATGTTGCCTAACCCATGATTGCGGTCTAACTTTTGTCTTAAAATCTGTTGAAGGATCAATGTTAAATTCGTTGGTGATTCTTTCATATGCATATTGTCCATTGGGCTTTTAAATGGATTAAACGCGTGTCGCTGGGGCGGGGCACTTTTAGTCAGGTAGTATTGTCTGTACTGGTAATTAAAATGAAAAGTTATAGACTGCTCTTTACTAAAAGATTAGATTGTTTAACTGGTTTGGCATATGACACCTCAGCCGGTAGTTGTGAGACACTCCCGCCCCCCAATTTAACTGATTCTGAGAAAAGCATAGGAGATATGACCATGCTGATGGCATTATTCATTATTTTATTGGCGGATTTTTGAATATTTAGTTTGTGGGTTTACAAGCATAACTTGGAAGCTATGATTCATCGACTGCAATGGTTAAATTGCTGAGTCTAAGATTTGGGGTTATTAAACGCTCCTACATTGAAGTTGCACTTTCGTTATATTTAAAAGGTTCCATTTTTTTAAATTAATTTTAAAAATAGTTATAAAAAGGATGTACATCTATATAACCAAGCAAAACGAGCGTGTGTTCTTAACGTATCCAATTGTCAATTGGCGCGGTAGTTGTAGGATTGCCTTAAAGAAATTGGTTTTAAAGTTATGTGGGCAAACATATCTGAAGAAGCTCAAAATAACTGGATCAATATTAGGAATAGAGTTTGTTTAGAACTTACCGCCCAATGACATTGACAAACAAAGCACATGACAAGACACGATGCATTTCAACCACTTGGGTCTTCTTCAGGCGAAAAAATAAATCAATTTAACATGTGGGAGAGTACGAACAAAGAACGAAAAACGAAAAAAAAGATGAAAAATGACTCATCCGTTGTTGTCCATGTGGTCGGTAGGCGGAAATGACATGGGGCCAGGGGGATTATGGGAGGGAAACGGAGGGGGGGGGGGGGGGTTGCGTCGGGGGAGGTGTGTGTGTGTGATATGATAGGGTTGTGTGTCTAGTTTATTGGGATGGTGTGATATCTTTGTGATGGTTGTGGTATGGTGGATTGATAATAATGGTAAGGGGAAAGAAGGGGGGGGGGGAACTGAGGGAAAAAAATGGGGGGGGGGGGGGGAATTTAAGGGGAAGGATAAAACAAAATTAAGATTAAATAGATGGAGGGTTGCTGTAACTACTGTATGAAGTGAGTGAAGGGGATGTGGTGGTGGTGTATGTATGTGTGTGTGTATGTGTGTGTGTATGTGTGTGTGTTGGTAGGGGATATTGCCAACTGATCTGGAAGTGGTGGGTATGTGTGTTTGGTTATTGTTGGATTTGATGCCTTGGGGGTGTAGTGTGCCCAGTTTGGCAATGAGATGGGATTCTTGAGTTGTGCGTTCAAAGCTGTCACTCTGTGACTGCAGAGTGCCATAACTTTGACATGGTCGATGTTGTGTTGGGTGTGGTTGAAGTGTAGGGCGACGGGTTTGGGTCGGTGGTGGCGGATATCAGCCAGGTGTTTAGAGATGCGTTGTTTCAAGTGTGCGTGACGTTTCTCTATGTAGATCTTGCACACAGTTGGCAGTGGATGGCATATATATGTTGCGGCTCTGACATGAGAATGTGCGTTTGACTGTGAAGGAGTCTTTGGGGGCCCTGTAAGATGGTGTCTGGTTTGGTGAGGGGGCAGATTTTGCAGTTGGGTTTAGAGCAGGGGTGAGTACCTGGTGGTGTAGCTGTGGTTCTGTTCAAACTGGACGCACGAGGAGGTCTTTGAGGTTTTTGTCACGTTTGAATGTGATCATGGGTTTGGTATGAAGGCGGGTTTGTGGTTATGTACTATGTGCCAATTGGATTTGAGGATCCTACAGATGGGGAGGGTGTGCGGGGGGTAGAGGAGGTAGGCTGTGGGTCTGTCTGTCTTGGCTGGATGCTGGGTTTCCAGAGCAGATGTTCTGGATACAGCTATGGTGCGGCGGAGTGCTGCATTGATGATGGAATGGGTATCCGCGGTTGGTGAAAAATTGTGACATTTTGGTGCTTGTATAGTAAAGTCTTCCTCGCTGGAGCAGACTCTGTGAAGACGGTAGAAATTGTGAGTATGGGATGCTGTCTTTAGTGTGTGGGTTGTGGGAGGATGTGTAGTCTAGGTATGCATGTGCGTTGGTGGGTTTGTAGAAAATGGAGGTTTTGAGTAGGCCTTCTTCAAGGGAGATGGTGATGTCTAGGAAGTTGACCGACTGCGAAATGGTGTAGGTAAGTCGGATAGATGGATGGAAGGTCTGGGCTAAGTTGAGGAAGTTGAGGAGGTCTTGTTTTGGCATAGATGTGGCTCCCAGTCCATCATCGATATACCTTTTGTACAGTTCAGGTGTGGGGCCTGTGTATGTGTTGAGTAGGCAGTGTGACAAGTGTCCATGAAGAGGCAGGCGTAGGCTGGTCCCATTTTGGTACCCAATATTAGTAACGAGGTGGGCAATCAAATAACTCATGTGCAAGTACCTGATGGTTATTACAACTTTTGTTCTTTAAAAGAAGTTCTTAGCGAATTTGGCATATTGTTGAAAATTAACGAGGCAAACTCAGAATTCTATAAATTTCCCACTAGATGAAAGAAGAGAGTATACTTTTCCTGAAACCTTGCTCGATTTTTAGGCTTTCACAGCAGTGACAGAGCTTATAGATTTAGTACAAGAGAAGATGTTTATCAATTTGAAGGCAATAAACCTTCTGATTTTCTCGTAAACCAATGTTGTATGTTCATTTACAACAGTTAAGAACAGATACTAATTTGTTTGATGGCTATCCGTCTACAGTTCTAAAGGTTTTGCCATCAACTAGGGTGGGGTTTTGTGATTATCAATTAATCTCAGTTGGAAAAAAACAGTGAATGTAAAGATTAATTAATGGGCCTATAAATTCATTAGATGTAAAAATAACTAACCAAAATGGAGAGTCAGTTGTCTGTTCTGATTTATTAATAGTGTTGGAAGTAGAAGAACGTACTGTAAACCTTAGATTTTTATAGTATAGGAGAGAATGTAAATATGCAGGTTCAAGCTCACCCATGTTATTTCTCTTGTTTCTGTGCAAGAATCAGAAGAAGTTTATATGTGTGCGTGCGTGGGCAGGGGTGGTTTAATTAACTATGTTAATCAACCCAGGTCGTTTTGACCTGGATTACTGCACTGCTTTGTAGGACAAAACGCTCGCACACACATATACACACGCACTCACGCACACACACACAATAGATAGGGAGGTGCTTGCAGGGGAATGTGAAAGGGGCTTTTTGTTGTTCACACTTGAACGACGTAAATTCAAGACGGCCGCTAAAAGCACTTATCAGAGTCCTGAATCAATAATCACAAGATCTCTTCAAAGTTCTCTCAGCGGCCGTCTGAGACAGCCTTTAAGCAGGTGAATTGAAACGGTGAAGCAGGTGAATAGGTGAAGCGTTGAAGCAGCCAACCACAACAGCAAAAGTCATTTCATTATACACAAAGTCATGGGACAGGAGTGAGAATGCCAGCAGGTAGGCTACCGCTCACGCGTGAGCGGTTCTATTTTTAGGTTGTGCTTCGGCGGTCGCCTTCCACCGTTCACGCGTAAGCGGTTCTATTTTTAGGCTGTGATTCGGCGGTCGCCTTCCACAATTCTGTTGGTGTTGGGGTTGGTAATGGGAGATTTTGAGTTGTTGAAAAGTAGAAGCTTGATCCATGTCAGGTAGAATTAAAGGGTTTATGATTGTGTTGAGAAATCTAATAGATTTTGATGAGCAACTTTCGATTCCAGAAGTTCTCTCTCTAATTCTGAAGAAATGCTGTCTTGAGACATAAATATTTCTGGTTAAAATTACTTTTTCCCGCACGTCTGCAAAGCACAACCCTCTCACAGTCTGCACAGCACGGCCCTCCCAAAGTGAAATGGCGAGACAGTTAATACAGGTTGCTAACAACAAAAATGTCACGTGATTTAAGCCCAGCACTTCATTTGATAAGAGGCTTACACGCGGTAGAAAATGTCTAGACTGTTTTGAGATAATGAGATCTGACCTTCCAGCCAAAAATGACGTCATACTCCCTGTCGATTGGTTTTAACGTGCACGTGTGAGGTGCATGCTCCACTGCACAGGAGCTTGCAAAAAACAGTGGTGGCGTTCAATATTGATTGCAACCAGTCTAGCAGCCAGTCGTGAACAAACTGGACTGCCAAGCCATATAAATTTTTAGTTGATTTTATGTTCTCGGAGAGAATGTAAATATGTTCGTTCAAGATCATCAAATCCTATTCTGCATGGAAACCCCCGTTTCAATGTGCTAATTACGTCCATTTTAGAGGTTTTGAGGTGTTAATCTTAGTGTAAAACAGGTGTTAATTTTGGCCAAAATTGACATGTGATGGACGGTGATTTGTATGTGAAAAAGGGGGTTTTTGTGCAAAATAAGATGGGTGGTCTTGAACGAAGATATTTACATTCTCTTAAGGACTCCTCGAGGGCAGGGCAGGAAGTGTACCAGGGCTGGGGTGCACTCTACGCGCACTGTTTTTGATATATCCTGGCGTCAGCCCGGCCAGGGCGACACAGAGACCTGCAGTGTTGGTCACGAAATTTGCTCAACACTTCTAGAGATGCATCCCATACATGGACGAAATTCAACTGTGTGGTCCCAGTCTTTCTATTTGTGAGTAGATTCTGGCTGGGCCGAAAATTCCACTAGTAAATAATTCAAATGGGGATTGAACCTTAAATTTTTCC
>CM031611.1:33577902-33580402 GCA_018398815.1 Conus ventricosus | reverse complement strand
GAGCAAGGCATAAAACAAGACAAAACATAACAAAAAACACACAAGTATCAGACACACACAAACCCGCCATCAGGGACTGGGACTAAGAGACATGAAGTGAAGGTCAAAGACAAACAGAAAGGAAAGTAACACATGGTAATTCAGCAAGTAAATAAACACGACGATGGCCCAAATTCCAGGAAACAGTACAAGAAGGACCAACAAGGGCAATTGACTGAGTAGAAAAGCGCACTGCAAAGACGTCTCAAAAGAAGTAAGACATGTGGCCCCCTTTTTGGATCAGTTTCGTTCTGAAACTTGCGTATGGCCCACTTTCATAAATCAAGTCAAGTCAAGTCAAGTCAAGTCAAGTAAACTTTATTATCTCAGTTCGAGAAATTAGTTTGTGGTCACACACATTCACAGCAAATAAACAATGATTTTGTCACATCACCCATTTTGTCACATATGGCATACATTCATATAAAAGAATTTGGATTTCAAGGTGGCTAAATAACATAAGAATAATACTATATAAAATTGCATTCCTACAACGCATTTGACAATAAATTCTAAGATGAGATTTTAAACTAAAATAACACAACTATTTGTTATCTAAATGCAACAGTATGCTCAATCTGAGCTTAAATTATGTATCTTTATAAAACAAAATGTAACAATAATCCATAGTTAAAAAATAATTAAACATCACCTCTGTTAAGAAAATCAATGGACAGGGGAATAAAACTTTGTTTAAATCTGACACTTCTGCATTTAACTGATCTATATCTTCGTCCTGACTGAAGAAGGTCATACTGACTTGCAAGAACGTGGGTCTGGTCACACGCAATCTTCTTCGCTTTACAAACAACACGGCACCTGTACAGCTCACTCAGACTTTTTTGTCTCCCACCAACAATTTTTCCTCCCACGTTCACCACTTTCTCAAGCACATGGTTAGCATCGTCCAGCCCTGAGCAAAACATTTGACAGACTGGCTAAACTCACCCACTGTGAACAACTGCATGACAATATCTACTGTGCACAACAAGGTGCTTCCACACTAGCTGACCTGATCAAGCTAGTATGCAGATACACCATCGCCGATGATGAGCCAAATTCTCAAAAAAAAAAAAAAAATTAATGACGAGCTCAATAGGGATTTGAACCCCCACGGTCACAACAACCTCAAACCAAGAGCCAGGCTCACAATAGGAAACCTCGAAGTGTCAGACTGGCCCCTAACGGCCAGAACAGTGTTCAGCAGTGTGTCAGTCTGGCCCCTAACGGCCAGAACAGTGTTCAGCAGTGTGTCAGTCTGGCCCCTAACGGCCAGAACAGTGCTCAGCACTGTGTCAGTCTGGCCCCTAACGGCCAGAACAGTGTTCAACAGTGTGTCAGTCTGGCCCCTAACGGCCAGAACAGTGTTCAACAGTGTGTCAGTCTAGCCCCTAACGGCCAGAACAGTGTTCAGCAGTGTGTCAGTCTGGCCCCTAACGGCCAGAACAGTGTTCAGCAGTGTGTCAGTCTGGCCCCTAACGGCCAGAACAGTGTTCAACAGTGTGTCAGTCTGGCCCCTAACGGCCAGAACAGTGTTCAGCAGTGTGTCAGTCTGGCCCCTAACGGCCAGAACAGTGTTCAGCAGTGTGTCAGTCTGGCCCCTAACGGCCAGAACAGTGTTCAGCAGTGTGTCAGTCTGGCCCCTAACGGCCAGAACAGTGTTCAGCAGTGTGTCAGTCTGGCCCCTAACGGCCAGAACAGTGTTCAGCAGTGTGTCAGTCTGGCCCCTAACGGCCAGAACAGTGTTCAACAGTGTGTCAGTCTGGCCCCTAGCGGCCAGAACAGTGTTCAGCAGTGTGTCAGTCTGGCCCTAGCGGCCAGAACAGTGCTCAGCAGTGTGTCAGTCTAACGGCCAGAACAGTGTTCAGCAGTGTGTCAGTCTGGCCCCTAGCGGCCAGAGCAGTGTTCAGCAGTGTGTCAGTCTGGCCCTTAGCGGCCAGAACAGTGCTCAGCAGTGTGTCAGTCTAACGGCCAGAACAGTGTTCAGCAGTGTGTCAGTCTGGCCCTAGCGGCCAGAACAGTGCTCAGCAGTGTGTCAGTCTAACGGCCAGAACAGTGTTCAGCAGTGTGTCAGTCTGGCCCCTAGCGGCCAGAACAGTGCTCAGCAGTGTGTCAGTCTAACGGCCAGAACAGTGTTCAGCAGTGTGTCAGTCTGGCCCCTAGCGGCCAGAACAGTGCTCAGCAGTGTGTCAGTCTAACGGCCAGAACAGTGTTCAGCAGTGTGTCAGTCTGGCCCCTAGCGGCCAGAACAGTGTTCAGCAGTGTGTCAGTCTGGCCCCTAACGGCCCGAACATTGCTCAACAGTGTTACTTGCTGTCAACGTAAAATGAAATCCCACAAAACCGTAGACTGCAGAAGACAGACCAGACCAAGACAACTGACTGTTGCTATATACCAAGCAATGTCTGCCTGGAAATGGTGGCAATGCATCCCAAGCGATACACAGCATCTCTACACTGCT
>CM031611.1:33565262-33576902 GCA_018398815.1 Conus ventricosus | reverse complement strand
AATTATGAATTATACAAGGGGACAGGAGTCAATAGTAAGTTTTTAAAAACTAATTTGCATTACTCACAAGGTGGACAGGAGATCAATAGTACAGATTTTGAACAAATTTGACATTACTCACAAGGTGCGACAGGAGATCAATGTACAGATTTTGAACTAAATTATGACATTACTCAAAGGTGCGACGGGAGATCAATAGTACAGATTTTGAACAAAATTATGACATTACTCACAAGGTGCGACAGGAGATCAATAGTACAGATTGTGAACTAATTATGACATTACTACAAGGTGCGACAGGAGATCAATAGTACAGATTTTGAACTAAATTATGACATTACTACAAGGTGCGACAGGAGATCAATAGTACAGATTTTGAACTAAATTATGACATTATCACAAGGTGCGACAGGAGATCAATAGTACGATTGTGAACTAAATTATGACATTACTCACAAGGTGCGACAGGAGATCAATTAGTACAGATTTTGAACTAATTATGACATTACTCACAAGGTGCGACAGGGATCAATAGACAGATGTGAACTAAATTATGACATTACTCACAAGGTGCGACAGGAGATCAATAGTACAGATTTTGAACTAAATTATGACATTACTCACAACTATTGGCTTAGTTACTGGTAAATAATATTTAAAAACGACATTCTATCAAAATTAAAAAATAAATAATGACTTACTTGATATGAGCCAGGACCATTTAATGCAATTTTTACTGAACTGTGGAGCAAATACAAATAAACGGGAAGCACTCACTAAGTCACAGGGCCGCCAAGTCACAGGGCCGCTAAGTCACAGGGCGCCAAGTCACAGGGCCGCTAAGTCACAGGGTCGCCAAGTCACAGGGCTGCTAAGTCACATAAATTACAGCAAATTGCCAGAGGGTCCAGTAAGTCACAGGGCCGCCAAGTCACAGGGCCGCTAAGTCACATAAATTACAGCAATTGCCAGAGGGTCCAGTAAGTCACAGGGCCGCTAAGTCACAGGGCAACTAAGTCTGTTTGTCTGCTTTGCTTGTGTGTCTGTCAAACATATCATCGACTATCAAACATATCACGGGGGGTTTGTTTTGACCCTCGAAGGTCAAGCCTTGTTTCTTTTATGGGCTGTTTATCCTTTTAAGCATTGCAACTGCCTTCAGAAGGGCAGAATTGTAGATGTAAAGCAGTATGAAGCCCATTCTTTCTGAATAAGTTGGGGTCATGTTCAACATCGCGCATGGGGTAAAGAGGGAAATTGTGACTAAAGACCGACATTGTATGCATACAACGTATGCATACATTGGCAGGTTTGGCCCGCCGTAATTTTCGCTGTAATACCATTTCACTTCTGTTCCGACGTGACTGAGCGGCCCTGTGACTTAGCGGCCCTGGGGACTTTGCGGCCCGTGACAAAGCGGTCCTGCAGAATAAGGAATTTGTGACAAAACAAAAATCCCTTTTCCATAACCGCTCGAAGTCAAAGAACCAAATCTCTCTACGAACAAGATAAAACTGTATGGAGTTAAGGGGAGAAGACCAAGTTTCCAGAAACATCCTCCTTTCAGTTTCAGGTGGAGAAAGAAGACCCTAGAAACTTCCTCCTTTCAAAGTGGTAGATTAGGTGTGTGTGTGTGTGTGCGTGTGTGTGTTGCGTGTGTGTGTGTGTGTGTGTGTGTGTGTGTGTGTGTGTGTGTGTGAGACCAATGTGCTGTAACCTGAGGATGTGCATCGGAATATATATATATATATATATATATATATATATATATATATATATATATATATATATATATATCAATGATGTTAAAAAGGAAGGTTAAAAACAATGTTGCTCCCCAAGGGGTCGAGCACTTTTAAAATCATTTTAGGCTCTTTGGTTATATTCATCTCTCTCTCTCTCTCTCCTCTCTCTCTCTCTCTCTCTCTCTCTCTCTCTCTCTCTCTCTCTCTCTCTCTCTCTCTATATTATATATATATATATAAATAAAATCAGAGTTAAAAAGCCACTCAGAACGTTAAAAATGCTCAACCATGTAGGGAGCGACATACCAGTTTAAAATAGGATTTAAAAAAAAAAATTAAATCCTATTTTTTAAACTGGTATGTCGCTCCCTACATGGTTGAGCACTTTTAACGTTCTGAGTGGCTTTTTAACTCTGATTTTATTGATTGCTCCTCACGTTGAGCACTGTGGCCTAGCAGAACCTAAATTTAATATGGAGAGAATTAACTTTGGGCAGTCCACCCAAAAAAAATACCTTTTTCCAATCCACAACTCTACATGAAAAAACTCATAGAGCAGACTGAAACATTTGTGCGCAACATGAGGTGGAAAGCGTTTTTCTTTTGAACCCAGATGCCAAAAGGAAGATAAAAAAACTTATGGTTTTAAGTCATGGAGATCGCCACCTATAATAGAGGAAATGAAACCTTTTGAAGAAAGCATGAAAAAACTAATA
This sequence comes from Conus ventricosus, assembly GCA_018398815.1. Taxonomy (NCBI): domain Eukaryota; kingdom Metazoa; phylum Mollusca; class Gastropoda; order Neogastropoda; family Conidae; genus Conus; species Conus ventricosus. Next base: position 33,574,441 of record CM031611.1, on the reverse strand, counting down.
GCTAATATTGATTTCAGAAAACCACATAAAAAATTTCCAAACAACATGAATAATAACATAAAAAATCCAGAATGACAAAAAAATATTCATAAAGCGGACAAGACAAAACAATTCTATAAAATGGAAACTAATGATACTCTCAATCTCAACAAAAATATTCAGAAAAATTAAAAAAAAAGTGATAAGACCACATATGACAAATCTGCAAAAAGAAAAAGAACTTGTGCACCAGATGGATTTAGGTGATAGGATAGAAGCAAAAAGCAATAAAAGAAGCCTTTATAACACTTAAAGACCACAAACCTAACTTTCTCAACAACCTACTTGTAGACTGATAAAACCATCAAAATCTGAATTAGGCAAATTAGTAAAAAGATCTGGAAAAAGCAATAGAGGACATAAAAACAAACACTGAATACAATCACTGGAAAAATAGTTACGAAGTTATCCAATGGTTTAAAGAATTGAACAAACAGACAAATACAGTGTTCATTACTTTTGACATAGTGGACTTTACCCTTCCATTGATGAGGAATTACTTACTAAAGCACTAAGATTCGCCAACAAATATACAAATATAACAGATTCTGAGATGAAAATCATTCTCCACACTAAGAAACCCTTCTCCATAGCAACAGTGAAACTTGGATAAAAAAAACAGCAGAAAAATTTCCCCATCGATGTCACGATGGGATTTATGATGGGGCTGAAATTGTGAATTAGTTGGACTTTTTTTTTAATCCTATTTTAAACTGGTATATATAAATATATATATATATATACATATATATATATATATATATATTATATATATTGAATTATAACAAAACTTGCTCTTAGTCTTAGATTGAAGAAATAGGGGGAGATATCCATTCATATCTGCAGTGGTAGATGATTCTGCCTAACTGGGTGGATGGGGAAAAATAAAATAAATGCTTCTCAAAATGAGCCTTCAGGAAGCTTGTATTCGCCAAGGGGGAGAGACATCCTCCAATAGGGAGGGAAACTCACTAACATGTAACTCCTGGTCATACACCGATATTTCGAAACTTGGTGGTTTCTCCTCAGTGACCGCGGAAAGTAGTAATTTGACTCCTCTGCCTTTTCAGTTTTAAGAAGAATGCAATCCCAGAAAAGGCTGGTGTGCAATACCGTAGTATGTTTGTTGAGTTTTCAAAAAACCAACCAAAGGTGCCATCTAAGAAGCAAAAGAAAATCATGAAAGAGCAAAACAAGCTACATTTCTTGTGAAAAGTAGAAAATATAAAAAGATATCCTCTAAGACACAAGTGCTGAGGGCCAGTTCTTGGAATGAATCCGCAAGGGACTAAAATACAACAAACTAATAAATTCCAAGGATAAGTACCGAGCACCGTTCCAGCAACTTACAGAGCAGCTTGGTGTTGCAATGACTGCAAAAAATATTGAATTATAAACACCAGCCTTTTATGGGATTGCATTCTTCTTAAACTGAAAAGGCAGAGGAGTCAAATTACCACTTCCGCGGTCACTGAGGAGAAACCACCAGGTTTCGAAATATCGGTATATGACCAGGAGTTATATGTTAGTGAGTTTCCCTCCTATTGGAGGATGTCTCTCCCCCTTGGAGAATACAAGCTTGCTGAAGCTCATTTTGAGAAGCATTTATTTTATTTTTCCCCATCCACCCACTCAAGCACATACTGTTAGTTAGGCAGAATCATCTGCCACTGCAGGTCATGAATGCGTATCTCCCCCCTATTTCTTCAATCTAAGACATAAGAGCAAGCTTTGTTTATAATTTAATATTTTTTGCAGTCATTGCAACACCAGCTGCTCTGTAAGTTGCTGGAACGGTGCTCGGTACTTATCCTTGGAATTTATTAGTTTGTTGTATTTTAGTCCCTTGGGGATTCATTCCAAGAACTGGCCCTCAGCACTTGTGTTTAGAGGATATCTTTTTATATTTTCTACTTTTCACAAGAAAATGTAGCTTGTTTTGCTCTTTCATGATTTTCTTTTGCTTCTTAGATGGCACCTTTGGTTGGTTTTTTGAAAACTCAACAAACATACTACGGTATTGCACACCAGCCTTTTCTGGGATTGCATTCTTCTTAAAACTGAAAAGGCAAGAGGAGTCAAATTACTACTTTCCGCGGTCACTGAGGAGAAACCACCAAGTTTCGAAATAACGGTATATGACCAGGAGTTATATGTTAGTGAGATTCCCTACCTATTGGAGGATGTCTCTCCCCCTTGGAGAATACAAGCTTGCTGAAGGCTCATTTTGAGAAGCATTTATTTTATATTCCACATCCACCCACTCAAGCACATACTGTTAGTTAGGCAGAATCATCTGCCACTGTAGGTATGATGCGTATCTTCCCCTATTTCTTCAATCTAAGACATAAGAGCAAGCTTTGTTTATAATTCAATATTTTTTGTCGTCATTGCAACACCAAGCTGTTCTGTAAGTTGCTGGAATGGTGCTCGGTACTTATCCTTGGAATTTATTAGTTTGTTGTATTTTAGTCCCTTGGGGGTTCATTCCAAGAACTGGCCCTCAGCACTTGTGTCTTAGAGGATATCTTTTATATTTTCTACTTTCACAAGAAAATGTAGCTTGTTTGCTCTTTCATGATTTTCTTTTGCTTCTTAGATGGCACCTTTGGTTGGTTTTTTGAAAACTCAACAAACATACTACGGTATTGCACACCAGCCTTTTCTGGGATTGCATTCTTCTTAAAACTGAAAAGGCAGAGGATCAAATTACCACTTTCCTCGGTCACTGAGGAGAAACCACCAAGTTTCGAAATATCGGTATATGACCAGGACTTATATGTTAGTGAGTTTCCCTCCCTATTGGAGGATGTCTCTCCCCCTTGGAGAATACAAGCTTGCTGAAGGCTCATTTTGAGAAGCATTTATTTTATTTTATTTTTCCCCATCCACCCACTCAAGCCATACTGTTAGTTAGGCAGAATCATCTGCCACTGCAGGTATGAATGCGTATCTCCCCCTATTTCTTCAATCTAAGACATAAGAGCAAGCTTTGTTTATAATTCAATATTTATGCAGTCATTGCAACACCAGGCTGCTCTGTAAGTTGCTGGAACGGTGCTCGGTACTTGGAATTTGTTGTATATATATATATATATATATATATATTATATATAATATATATATAATATATATATATATGTCGCTCCCTACATGGTTGAGCACTTTTTACGTCCTGAGTGGCTTTTTAACTCTGATTCTATATATATAATATATATATATATATAATATGTGTGTGTGTGGGGGTGTGTGTGTGTGTGGTGGTGAGAGAGAGAGAGAGAGAGAGAGAGAGAGAGAGGAGAAGATGGAGAGAGAGAGAGAGAGAGAGAGAGACCTGACACTGACACTTTTATTGACATTGGCCTAACTAGCCCTTATGTCAAGGGGTGTACATTGTCTTCGTAAACTTATCAAAGGCGAAAGATAGAAATAATAATCAGAAACCATAGCTTCACAAATGTAGAAAAATCTTTAACACATATGTGAAAATACTGTGGCGGCATACATACACACACACACACACACGCACACACAACACACACACACACACACACACACACACACACACACACACACACCACACACACACACACGCACGCACGCACGCACGCACACACACACACGCGCGCGCGCGCGCGCAGCGGCCATGCGCCCACATATTCTCACTGACATACTTACAAAAGTGTGCGTACAAAACCACATTTCAGCGTCAAAATTTTGCGTCTCAGCTAAACAGGGCTGGGACAGATCATCGTAAGAAGTAAATAAATAGGTATTTACCTATTGATTTGTCGAAAACGTATTATGTTAATTACTTAGTTTCTTTTTTTCTGATAGAACAGGCTTCTGCTATGAAACTTCGCAAGTGACTGGAGCAATTCTTCATTTTCAATGCATAACAACCCACATAAGTCATTGCGGACTGCAACATTTGTTTGAAAACTTTACATTTACTTCTTAAATCTTTATACAACTCACAATGAAACAGAAAATGTTCTTCATTCTCCTTGAATGCATGATGTTTATCTGAACAAAAGCTACACAAATTGTTAATGTTATCGCTATAGTACCATCTTTTATTATTGTTCAGACCAAGAGTTCGGTTTCTAAATCTCACTAACATGCTCCTATGCCACTTATTTGTAACTATTAACAGATATTTTTCTGTCTGGAAAATACTTTTTAAATGAATGAAACCAAGAATATCTTTCATTTTCCTCAATTTTGGAGTGCCAATTTTGTTTAAAACATGATATAATACGATCCTTGAATTCTGATATAAATTCCCTTTCGTTACCACCTCTTGACAAAGCCAAACAAGACCAAACCCGTTCACAGTAAGAACATGTTTTACTTGACTGACCCAATTTACTTTCCCTGCCTCAGACTGTGAGAGTAACATATCATAAGCCTGTCTGCATAGCCGGGTTGAAGAAAGTCGTATCAACTTTATCCAGTATTTAATGCATTTTTGTATAAGTCACAATAAAGAGAGCATATCTCCCAGTTTCCCATAAGCTAAGGTATTGGATGAATGAATTGGAACACTCAGAAATCTTTTAATAGCAAAAGTATGAACTCTTTCCATATAAATATTTTCTGAAAGCCCCCAAATTTCTGCAGCAATAAGTTATCATGGGTTGTATTTGAGTGTCAAACAATTTCCAAAAAATGGAGAAATCAATTGATCTCAACTTCCTCATGGATTTCAGAATTTCTACAACTCCCTTTTTTCCCTTTCTACACATTTCTTGCCATCCAGTATTTAAACTTAATTTGGTTGTAAAATACCATCCCTAAGTACTTGTATGCATTTGTAACTTTAACTACCAGTTACCATACCGCCATATTCCTGTTGTGAAAGGTGACCTCCCTTACGAAACACCATTATATTAGTTTTTTCAGGATTGACAGTCAGTTGTAATTTATCTGCCTCTTGTTTCATGCGTTTAGTTGATTCTGCAACCCAATAACATGTCTGAAAGTAAAATCATATCATCTGCAAATAACACCAAAAATATTCAGGAGCTCCAGGTACAAGTTGGATTCCATGTCTTTCCTTTTTCGACATTTCAATGGCTAGTTCATTAATAAAAAACGCAAACATCTGGGACTCAAAAGACATCCTTGTTTTACACCACGAGGACAACCAAAATATTCAGAATAATTACATTTATCACGTACACAAGCAAGGACAGAATCATAAACACCCCTCAAAGCAAAGTACATTTTCCCTTTTATACCAGACTTCCTAAGTACATGCCAAAATATGTTTCTGTTCACAGAGTCGAAGGCCTTCTTAAAATCAACAAAGGCCACGTACAACTTGGAATTTTTCATAAGATATTTCTGGACCAGTGCATACAGAGTAAATATATGATCCACTGTACTATAACCTGCCCTAAATCCTGCTTGTTCCTCAATCATTTTTTCTTCTCTCTCAGCCCAATTGGTTAACCTTCTGTTTAAAAATGTGAGTGTATACCTTACTAACCACACTAGTTAAAGCAATTCCCCTATAGTTGTCTGGATTATTTATATCTCCTTTTTTGTGGATAGGCACAATGATAGATTTGCACCAATCTATTGGAAATGTTCCACTATCAAATAATTTATTGAACAATAAAACTAAATAGTCAGTTACTAGTGTATTTCCTTGTTTGAGCATCTCACCCAAAATTTTGTCAGGCCACAACTTTTACTAGGTTTCAATTCTTCACACCAGCTTCAACTTCTTCTTTTGTTATTTGATCATGGAAAAGGGTTCATTACCATCATCTTCTCCATCACTGTCTTCAAAGTATACAATAGAATGCTCTGGGGCAGAATAAAAAATATTAAATACACTGTGGAAGTGCTCATACCACTGTTGAATACTGATATTGTTATACACAATATTCTTTCTATTAAACTGATCTTATAGTTGCCCAAAATAACTTTGGGTCGTTATATGCATTTTTTTAGTCCTTGTAATCTTTTCTCATCATGTTCTCTTTTTTTCTCTTTCGCAGATTCACATAAATCTTTCTTTCTTCAACATAAAGTTGTTTCTTTTCTTCCTTTACTAGTTTTGTTTTAGTTCTTTGAAATTTCTGTAAAAAGCCTTTTCACCAATCTCTTTTTTTGTCCACACTCAACATCAAACCATTCATCAAATTGTTTTGTTTTTTTGCCAACTAATCTGATCATACAAGCAGCAGCCCCATATAGTGCATTTACAAAGAGCTCAACAGAACTGTTTACATCTACATTCAAAGCGACTATGCTTCTCTCTATGCAATGCTTAAAGTCTGAAGAATTTAGTTCATCTTTATATATTTCTGCATACCTATCTGACCAGACCACCCTTTCCTCACCCACCTGTGGCACAGAAGTGACATCATTTTCTACACAGCCATTTTTCCAGTACATCTCCCACAGTAGGTGCCAAGAAAAAAGTTGATCAGCAATTTTTACACCACAAAATGGTTTCATCTCTTTTGACGCAAGAAAATAATCCACAACACTACTGCCATTTGGGGATACAAAAGTAAGTTCTCCGTCTGGATCCATTGCACAAGCACCATTCAAAATCAACAAATCAAACAGAAAACAAAAGTCTAACAATGACCTGCCAAAATTATTAATTATTGTGTCTTTTGATGAACGCTCTAGAACATAACCTTCATCATCATCATCATCATCATGATCATAATTAAGCATGTTTTTCCTCATTTGCTTGTTCACTAGCCGTTCTGGCATTCATATCACCACACACAAGCAAATGAACATCATCTTTGTTAATATTTTGTAATACATTTTCTTCTAGAATAAGTTCTGTTAAATTGTATGCAGGTCCACCTTCAGGTACAATATAACATGCAATCAGTACAACATCTTTGTTCAGTCCAAACACACATTTATCAATTTTAACAACAATCACATTATCACATTCGACCTTAATTTGTGAAAAAAAACTTGCAAACTTATTCGTACTAGCAACAATGTGCCACCAGAGTTTCTGCCGTGAACAGATAACTTTCTTGCAGGAGCATAGAATTTTGCATAATCAATAAAAACAGAATGAAATCGAATGAGTCATCAATAAATGTTTCTGTCAGCAAACGAAGTCAAAAGAAGAAACATAATCATAAAGGAGAGAGAGAGAGAGGAGAGAGAGAGAGAGAGAGAGGAGAGAGAGAGAGAGAGAGAGAGAGTTGTGTGGTGTGGTGTGTGTGTGTGTGTGTGTGTGTGTGTGTGTGTGTGTGTGTGTGTGTGTGTGTGTGTGTGCTGTGTGTGTGTGTGTATACAATGCTTTCATGGCGTCACGGCTCCGTATCATGTAGAACAGATTGTAGTACACACGCAGAGAGCAAAGCAAAATAATAAAAACAACAGTCTTTTCATGTCTTGAGACCTGAGTGTAGTTTTTTAACAAATGATCGCTGATACACTTCCTTCATGATGACGGAGTACAACGATAAAAGCTTCCCATCCAGTGAAATGGCAGATGGAGTCGGGTGCATTTCAAGGGTTATTTTATACTCAGGTTTACTTGATGTGAAAATTTGATCGTGGTACCCTGACTAGTAGTAGCTGGTGTATCAAGGAATATTTGCTGAAAAATATATTCAAGTCTCAAGATATCATGCACATACATACATACATGCATATATAGATAGAAAGACAGACAGACAGACAGACAGACAAACAGATAGATAGACTGATTGATCGAAAGATAGATGGACAGACAGACAGACAGACAGATAGATAGATAGATAGATAGATAGATAGATAGATAGATAGATAGATAGATAGATAGGCAGATAGATGGAGAAATCGATATAGATATAGATGTGTGTGTGTGTCCGTGCGTGCGTGCGTGCGTGTATGTGTGTGTGTGCGTGTGTGTGTGCGTGTGTGTGTGTGTGTGTGTGTGTGTGTGTGTGTGTGTGTGTGTGTGTGTGTGGTGTGTGTGTGTGCGTGCGCGTGCGTGCGTGTGTGATAACTGTATGTCAAGATGGTTGAGATCAAAGGAGGATTTCTTAAAGTCGAAAAATGGCTTTGGAAGAAAATGTCTGTGTACCCCCTGGAAATATTTCCTAATCTATTTTCCCTTCCCCAGTTTGTTTTGAGCCCAGTTTATTTTAAAGTTTTATTGCATCCAGATTCCTGAGGAGAGGCGAGAGTGGTGTGCACCCTGTGCAATCGAGTTCGGAGTGTTCACAAGGAGGCACACCTCAGTTGCCATTAAAATCACGTTGTTGCAGTCCAGTGAGAATCGCTTGTGGAGATAGTCCAGTACTGTTCTTTCTGCCATCGCTTTCGTAGACCTTGAGTTGTGTTTTTTTTATCGTAGGGGATACAACAATTATTGGCCCCAGGAATGGTAATATTTCTATCTTCCGAAGAATAGTAGATAAGACTGCTTTTTTCTGTGTTTTTTTTTTTTTTTTGGGGGGGGGGGGGGAGGGTGGTCGTCAATTTTGAAGTATTATATTAGATAAGAATGAGTTTGTGGCGCATGAATGAGAAGTGATTGGTCAGAAATTGTGAGATTGATTTAAAAATTGTTGAAGTGGAAACAGGCATATACCTGTATGTTGTGAACAGCTCTTCAAATTGTTTGTTGACAGGGAAAGAACTCTCTCTCCTCTCTCTCTCTCTCTTTTCTCTCTCTCTCTCTCTCCTCTCTCTCTCTCTCTCTCTCTCTCTCTCTCTGATCTTCCATGGCTCTTTAAAAGCATGTCTCCATTCCGCTCTTCCCTACTCCCCGTTGACACCCACACCCTGCCTCGTCCCGGCGTCGGCAGTCCTTAGGTAGCAGTCAATATCAAGTCGGCGCGCGGCCGTTCACCAGAAAAGACACTGCGCTGTTGCTGAGTCACTATCATGGTGTTTGCAGAACACCACCTATGAAGCCCCTTTCTCACAGCACTGATACTTACTCGCGTAGCCATCGAGTGTGCGTTCTTCCTCTGGAAGGCGCCACCACATCCGCCCAACGACAGCTATACCTTGCCAACGACAACATGACACATGCACCATGGCACTGATGCAAATGAACGAACTAAGGAGAGAATGTAAATTCTTCGTCAAGACCACCTCTTATTGTGCACGAACCCCTTTTCACATACAAATCCCCATAATGATAAACTTTT
>CM031611.1:33554672-33559672 GCA_018398815.1 Conus ventricosus | reverse complement strand
ATCTGACGACTCGCAGGGAGATAAGCTAAGACACCCAGAAAGACCATCTCTACCAGTCAAGCATTTTGTTCTTGATTCAAGCACAATTAAAGTAATCAACTTTTACGTAACGTGCAAACGGCATTTTGTTTCCTGTAGAATAACCACACCTCTCGATGGATGCCCTAAATAGAATATTTTTTGTCGTGCACATTTTGAAAAAATAGTTAAACCAAACTGATACCGAGATTGCGAAAATCGGAAGATGATACCTTGTTAACACAAACTGTGTCCACAGACAATGACTTTTTTTTGTGCAAACCCAGAACAGACATTTAACAAGAATTCTGTTTTTTTTTCTTCCATTATCAGACCGCAGTTTGTTGAGTGTCATCCAAGCCTCAGTCATAAATGTGGGTCTGGACATCAAGATTCAGTTGATTAATTTCAGTCACAGGGCCGGACTCACAGAGCGGTGTGTCTTTGGCCACACTTTAACGGGAAAAAAAAAGAAAAAAGAATGGCATCAACTTTTACAGAGACAGAAGTTGCGCACATAACAAACGACAGGCCTTAAAACAGAACTGCGTGGAACTCCATGTCCTGAGAGAGTAGCCAGTGATAGAGGTCATTTGCTGAGATTCTCTGAGGCCGTCCACTGACACACAATCTCATCTGTGCAAAGACCGTGCCCTGAACAGAGTGTTGCCGTTTTGATAGAACAGTTTCATGACTTCTCGTACTAAATGCTATGGGCATATCTGGAAGACAAAGAGGAGACATTTTACGATGCGTTAGATCAGTTTGGGAACTTAGAGGAGAACAATGTGCTGTGACCTGAGGGATGTGCATCGGAATATATATATATATATATATTGTCACGACCGACCCCTGGAGGTCTGCCCTGACAGGATCGGTCTAAGTGGGAGTGAAGGGAGTGACTGACCTCACACGCCCCGCAGGAGACCACACAAGAACGATTACGATACAACACCCCATTTATTCACATCAACACACGCAATCACAAATAAATATTTCAACGCACGCACCAAGCACCATCACAATCAAGCATTCCTACACGCACAACATGCACAATCACAATCAAGCATCTCAATACACGACATACACAATCATAATCATAAATAAATAATTCCAGCACCCATCCCTTTCCCTGTCATGTAGTGCCCTCACACTCCTGCCTCTCCAAAGTCTACTGGGAGCACCCTGTCGCACTAGGTGCCCCAAACCGGGTCGGTTCTTGAAGAGAGTTGTGCAAGGCCGACACCCTTGACACGCACAAACAGACGGTGGAGAGCGCGTCTCGGGGGACGGGGCGTTGTTGCCGGAGGTCCTAGACGGGGATCAGGACCGTCCAGCCAAGTCCACGGGCTTTTCCACCAGTACGTGGCCTCAACCAGTGCGTGGTCCCCACCAGTGCGTGCTCCGGGTGAAGTCTCCGGGAGGAGGGAAAAGGTAACTGGGAGGAAAGTAGAAAGACGGGCACTGGAACCCCGCAGTCAGTACTGTCTGACACATGCTGTTAAACCTTAACAGCCACTCGCATGATGGGCGAGGGGAGGTCTACTAAATACACCCACAACATCAGCTCAACACAGACCTGAGCATAACGCGGCAAACCAACCAAATCAGGAATGTTCGTTAAAGTCTTCTCATACGAAGCAGGTAAAAGACTGCATTAAATTAACAGGCTATAAAACAAATATGAATTATCTTCATCCTTCTCTCACTCACGTTTAACATTTTCCTTTCTTAGGAATTGAACTAATAAAGCAACCATGGCTTTACATCTGCCACCACATTTGCAAATAATAATAATTCAATGGCACAATTATCCCCACATTTTATAGCAACATTTCTAAATAACACAAATCTCCAACCACGCATCCAAACGACTAATCATGCGTACACACGCTCGCGAACATAAAACTCGTTCTCCTTGCACACACAAACAGACGGTGGCCGAAGAATGTGAGCCCGGCAATTGTGACAGGGGCGGACGAGCGAGACCAAGCAAGTACCAGCCCTGAATCACCAGGTTCTCTCCCATCCCAGCCGACTACCGCATCACCAAATGCATAAAAAGGAGAAAGACTTTTAAGATATAATTTTGACTGGCCAGGTTAAAGATTGAATTAACCAGAAAAAGTGGTCTCAAACAATATTTCTTTTATAATTTTGAAAACCAAAAACAAATTGCGCAAAAGATAAGAATTAGCCAGCTAACATAAAAACAAAACAAAACACAACAACAAATAAACCACGAAACTGATGCTTACCAGCTACCCGTGGGTGACCCAAAAGAGGCGGGTCAAACGACTCTCTCTGCCCTCTGTCCAGTCGAGAGGACAGCAGCGCAGATGCGGAAAAAGATGAAGTGATGTCCCTCTCCTACAGGCCGACTGTAGGAAATGATGGTACCGACTGTACCTTCGACGATAAGGTGAAGAACCAAGACCGGAGCAGGCGCTCCCAGAGACATCTTCCGCTCGAGTGAAGAGGAAACCTCTCTAAGCGATGGCGGCCAACATGCCACGCTACGTCACAGAGTGAGCATACTTCAAGCTAAAAGAAATGAAGCACGTGCGACAGGTAAAACGACAGGCGAGAGGCCGATAGACAGCAAGTTCGAGAGAAAGGTACCAGCCACCCGTGAACCTGCAGGATGAATAGCACGGGCAGTGGAATTAGAGAGAGAAGAGAAAGCAAACCGAAGTTGAGCTGAACTACACCAAGGTGCAACCGCACCACAAGCCACATTAAGGGACGGATACACGACAACAGCAACGACAATAAATAAATGAGTAATTCCGCCACCCTAGATGGGTCAATCGTCGTAGGCCTCGTGACAAACTCGTGACATATATATATATATATATATATATATATTAATATATATATATATATATATGTGTGTGTGTGTGTGTGTGTGTGTGTACATATACATATACTGCACACATATATACATACACCGCACACACACACACACACATATATATATATATATATATATATATATATATATTGAATACTTATATAGCGCCTATTCTCGGCTAGAGGCCAAGCTCTAAGCGCTTTACAATCAACACTCGTTTACACAACGGGCTGCCTACCTGGGTAGTGCCGACTGAAGAGCTGCCAGCTGGCGCTTCATTCAGTCGTTTCCCGTGTCATCCAGTCAGTATCGCTCAATATCGATCACTCATTTTCTTTACTTCCTTCATTCTTTCCATTTCTCACGCAGGGTGCATGCTATGTGTAACGTGTCATCCATACCAACGGCCAAACTGGCCTACTCTTCCGAAAGTTGATGATGGGATTTTACGTGTGTGCAAGATGTTATGCATGCGTTCACACACGGAACCTCGGTTTATAGTCTCATTCGAAGGACTGTAAGGGAAATGGAGTCAGAACCAATGTTAACTCCGAGGGAAAAATCCCCCTGTACCGAAGCGCCCCGGCGGAGGTTCGAACCCGCAACCCCAGGATCACCAAGATTACGAGTCAGGCGCTCTACCAACTGAGCTATTCCGGCTCCTGATGACAGCGCAACACGCTTGAAACAAATTTGTAGATAGTTTTAAGATTCCTCTTTTAACTTGTTTTAACTAATGTTGCTCCCCAAGGGGTTGAGCACTTAAAAAATTGTTTTAGGCATTTTAAATATATATATATATATATATATATATATATATATATATATATATATATATACATATACATAGATATATATGTATATATATATATATATATATATATATATATGTATGTATGTGTGTGTGTGTGTGTGTGTGTGTGAGAGAGAGAGAGAGAGAGAGAGAGAGAGGAGAGAGAGAGAGAGAGAGAGAGAGAGAGAGAGAGTGTGTGTGTGTGTGTATGTCTATATACAATGCTTTCATGGCGTCACGGCTCCGTATCATGAAGAACAGATTGTAGCAGACACTGCAGAGAGCAAAACAAAATAATAAAAACAAGTCTTTTCATGTCTTGAGACCTGAGTGTAGTTTTTAACAAATGATCGCTGATACACTTCCTTCATCATGACGGAGTACAACGATAAAAGCTTCCCATCCAGTAAAATGGCAGATGGAGTCGGGTGCGTTTCAAGGGTTATTTTATACTCAGGTTTACTTGATGTGAAAATTTGATCGTGGTACCCTGACTAGTAGTAGCTGGTGTATCAAGGAATATTTGCTGAAAAATATATTCAAGTCTCAAGATATCATGCACATACATACATACATGCATATATAGATAGACAGACAGACAGACAAACAGATAGATAGACTGATTGATCGAAAGATAGATGGACAGACAGACAGACAGACAGATAGATAGATAGATAGATAGATAGATAGATAGATAGATAGATAGATAGGCAGATAGATGGAGAAATCGATATAGATATAGATGTGTGTGTATGTCCGTGCGTGCGTGCGGTGTGTGTGTGTGTGTGTGTGTGTGTGTGTGTGTGTGTGTGTGTGTGTGTGTGTGTGTGTGTGTGTGTGTGTGTGTGTGTGTGTGTGTGTGTGTGTGTGTGTGTGTGTGTGTGTGTGTGTGTGTGTGTGTGCGTGCGCGCGCGTGCGTGTGTGATAACTGTATGTCAAGATGGTTGAGATCAAAGGAGGATTTCTTAAAGTCGAAAAAATGGCTTTGGAAGAAAATGTCTGTGTACCCCCCTGGAAATATTTCCTAATCTATTTTCCCTTCCCCAGTTTGTTTTGAGCCCAGTTTATTTTAAATAGTTTTATTGCATCCAGATTCCTGAGGAGAGGCGAGAGTGGTGTGCTGCCCGTGCAATCGAGTTCGGAGTGTTCACAAGGAGGCACACCTCAGTTGCCATTAAAATCACGTTGTTGCAGTCCAGTGAGAATCGCTTGTGGAGATAGTCCAGTACTGTTCTTTCTGCCATCGCTTTCGTAGACCTTGAGTTGTTGTTTTTTTATCGTAGGGGATACAACAATTATTGGCCCAGGAATGGTAATATTTCTATCTTCCGAAGA
>CM031611.1:33539672-33547172 GCA_018398815.1 Conus ventricosus | reverse complement strand
CACCATCGCCTATGATGAGCCAAACTCTCCAAAAAAAAAACACTTAATGACGAGCACAAAAGGGATTTGAACCCCCCACGGTCACAACAACCTCAAACCAAGAGCCAGGCTCACAATAGGAAATCTCGAAGTGTCAGTCTGGCCCCTAACGGCCAGAACAGTGTTCAGCACTGTGTCAGTCTGGCCCCTAACGGCCAGAACAGTGTTCAGCACTGTGTCAGTCTGGCCCCTAACGGCCAGAACAGTGTTCAGCAGTGTGTCAGTCTGGCCCCTAACGGCCAGAACAGTGCTCAGCACTGTGTCAGTCTGGCCCTTAGCGGCCAGAACAGTGTTCAGCAGTGTGTCAGTCTAACGGCCAGAACAGTGTTCAGCAGTGTGTCAGTCTGGCCCCTAACGGCCAGAACAGTGTTCAGCAGTGTGTCAGTCTGGCCTCTAACGGCCAGAACAGTGCTCAGCAGTGTTACTTGCTGTCAACGTAAAATGAAATCCCACAAAACCGTAGACTGCAGAAGACAGACCAGACCAAGACAACTGACTGTTGCTATATACCAAGCAATGTCTGCCTGGAAATGGTGGCAATGCATCCCAAGCGATACACAGCATCTCTACACTGCTGATCACTCAACAGGTGTTGATTAACAACACATCAGTCGGCCGCTTGGCTCATGATGACATGACATTGACTGCTCCGTGTGGATTGCCAGTTCCAGCTTTGTGGGGGAACGGTTAGGCTGTGATTGTAGACGGGACAGAATGAGCAGCGTGAGTGCAATGCCACTGGGTTTGTACGGTAGATGAGACAATAAAAAGAAACACACACGCGCGCGCGCGCACACACACACACACACACACACACACACACACACACACACACACACACACACACACACACACACACACACACACACACACACACACACACACACACACACACACACGTGTCTGAACGTCGCTGGATTGTCTTAATGCAGTTGAGAGAGCATCACTTGTTGATCCTAGTGCTTTCACAAAGGAGACAGTGACATTACAGGGAGCTGACCTGACTCTATTCACAAATAACTCACAGATAGCAAGTATTACAGCTGACAGTTGGTATGTGATTTGCTTTTCGAAGTGGCAGTCATGGAGAACCCTACCCATGACCTCATCCTTAGGTGCCATTGTGTCGTCCTTGGAGCCCACCACACTCTGAAATTGTGTCTACAGCTCACATGAGGACACTTAGGAAGCAAAAACCGCTTCTTACAGTGAGATTATCCCGGGTCAACAGTTTTACCCTCTCTAGGCAAGTGCAACGGGAAATAGTGTAAAACTCATCAGCTTCGATGAAAGAACGAGTTTGTCCCAGCTAAACGATTCTACAGTCAGGCCAGTAGAGACCACTGAAGTTAGTGATTACGGCTCCACACCAGACCCAGGTTCTGGAAATGGGCACCAAGCTTCTATCTGAGAGATACATGGCAATTGTACTGACCCATGGCCTATAACTATAGGCCAGGGACAGGAGGTGACTGGTTCACTGGTCTCTGGAGACAAACCACCGCAGGTAGACAAGACACCACGCCATATTTTGAGGCTGATGTCTTGATGGGTCTACGCCTTGTGCCTGTATGTGAGGGATGGGGACCATATCAATTGGCAAAGAGAAGTTTCTCTCAAAAGAGATATGTCCAGGAGTCAGTGTGCGACAACAGCCAGTCCAAGCATCATATAGATTCTGTTCCCTTCTACTCTGTTTGTCTGTCTGTTTGTCTGTCTGTCTGTCTGTCTGTCTGTCTTTTCTCTCTCTCTCTCTCTCTCTCTCTCTCTCTCTCTCTCTGTCTGTCTGTCTGTCTGTCTGTCTCTCTCTCTCTGTTTCATGCTGATTTTTTTTCCTGATACCACATGCCACCACACCACCGCCACCTGCCTTCTCCTTCAAACAAAACAAAAAAACTTCTACCACCAGATAATACCATCACAGTCAGGAGCTCAATTCCAGTATGATTTTACGATTAAAACCCACTGGTGGTGAACAATTCCTCCTCTCCCTTAGCGTAAGCAAACGTGCGTCACATACACCTGGTGATTCAATCAAGCTCTCCAGAGAACATTCTACATCAAAAGAAAGCCCCTCCTCACACCTACTTGAGTGATTAGTCAGCTAGTTGGGAGCTGTTACCGCACAAAATGTCACCATTGCACACAATGTCACAATTGTGACATTTTGTGCCATTTGTGACATTTTGTGCAGTGAAGGACTGCACAAAATGTCACAACTCACAGTTGTGACAATTTGTGCAAATATATCCCATTTTCGAATTCACGCTTGCACAAAATGTCACAACCTCGGTCAGTTTTGTTCGTCCATCACTTTCAAGAAAGCGAGCAGACTAAGTTCGTTCGTTCGTGTCCGTTTTGTTGCTTGTTGTTTGTTGTTTGTTGCTTTTGTTTGTTTGTTTGTTTGTTGTTGTTGTGTGTGTAAAACATTTCTCTTCCAGAAGCACTACAGTTAGAATACTTTCGCCCATACTATGTTTGTACATGGTGTAGTATATTACTACTATTATTATTATTCCCTGTCTGTTTGCGTGCGTATGAGTGTTTGTATGTGTGCAAATTCAGTGCATGTAGGTGTGTATCACTGAAGTGTACCGAAGGATTGCATGTTACACGTTACGACCACCCCATGGTCATACGGAACCTATCCATGAAATATCTGCAATTTTGTCCACAAGCAACAGAGAGATGCTGTGTACAAAGACACAGACAGAGAGACAACCCGAATAAAAATGTATACACACCTTATAAACCGAAGATAAAAACAAACAAAAAAAGAGAGATAGAGGGAAAACACACCAAGAGACAACACAGAAAAATAATGACATAATAAATCCAGAGAGAGAGAGAGAGAGAGAGAGAGAGAGAGAGAGAGTGTGTGTGTGTGTGTGTGTGTGTGTGTGTGTTGTGTGTGTGTGTGTGTGTGTGTGTGTGTGTGTGTGTGTGTGGTGTGTGTGTGTGGGGTGTTGTGTGTGTGTGTGTGTGTGTGTAACGAAGAAAAAGAAAGAAGAAGAAGAAAGAAGAAGAAAGAAGAAGAAGAAGAAGAAAGAAGAAGAAAAAGAGAAGAAGAAGAAGAAGAAGAAGGACCTGCTCTCCTGCCAGAAGAAAAAATAAAATCCCGTGCTCTCTAAAATGGAGAAAACAGCAAAATGTATCTAAAACTTGTATAAGAAAAAAATGGACAATTATAAACACATGTGAAAATTACATACATATTATGCATAATACGGATGTATATGAGAACATTTGCTGAAAACTAATAAAGTGCAAAAGAGACGAGCATGCGAATCAAGACAAATCGTGTTGTTTCTATTAGCCTCATGAACCGACATGAGCCATCTTGTCTGGGCTGTCACCTCGTAAACATGTGCAGTGAATACAGACTAAAAGTATATATTATTATATAAAACTGAAAGTTATGAATTGCAAGCCAAATTGAAAAAACGCAAAAAAAACAAAACAAAGAAAAGAAAAAAGCAACAACAAAAAAAGCATGGACATCACAGAGTATGTCTACTCATAATTCCACCCACCCACACCACACCCACACCCACACAGATAAGAGAGAGAGAGTGGTGACAATTTGTGCAGCAGTGATTTCAAAAAAGGCATACGGATGCACAAATTGTCACAATTGTGACATTTTGTGCAAATTTGTGTAAATTGTGACAATTTGTGCAGTGAATTAACTGTACAAAATGTCACAGTGACATTTTGTGCAAATGGTGACATTTTATGCGGTAACAGGAACCTCACCTACGCTATATCAGAAAGTCGTGGTCCACACTAACAGGAGTCTTCCTACTGCGTGTGCTTGCATGCGTGACTCAAGGGACGGGCAGATGTGTATTCACGCGTGTTGTTATCATGCAGAATCCTCTCTGAGTTAGCGGAGGGCATTTCTCTGATGTAAACCACACCCGCACTACACCTCGTGCTTGCTACGCGAGATGATTCAATTGTAAGATCAGCCCATGTACACGACAACTATTCAATGGTAAGATCAGCCCATGTACACGACAACTAGGAAGACAGCAGAGTAGAAGTGCGCTTTAATACATTGTTACCTGATTACATTTGATAGGGAGCTCGCCTTGACTCCTTCCACTAGATGACCGCACATTCCGCCTCTGACCGTGCTTCAGAACAATTGCACGACCAACACTAAACTATCATAAGTATGAAGTCCTACCCATAGTGACAATTTTAGAAGACTATGATGTGTCCTACAATAACCCAGTAATGATTGGATTTGTTAAAGACCAGTCAGCTGACATATAACCTTTAAAAAAACTTTAAGGAAACCATAATGACATTCCAGCTCGAATCAAGCAATCTGGATGCCAGATAGAGACTTGGGAGCTGTTTTGTGCAAATTAAAGTATCCACACAATCAATCGTTTGCCCCCTTTTTTTCCGATCATATTATCTTGTTAATTGACTAGAAGAAAAGAACATCCAGTTAGCCATATCCAGTGGACTTTCATATTCAGGGACGTCACCACTACCAATCACCATACAAGGACTGTGAAAGAGGGCACGGAAGTGAACAGAATCGTCAGAAAACCATCGTCCAGCCTCAATCCCCCGGAACGTTCGGGACATACTCTAGAATCGGAATCAACGTCTAAGTGGCATCCGCAGTTAATTTGGTGGGGTTGATTCTAGCTCTCTTTGAGAAATGGGATGGGTTAGACCAGTTCCTCATATGAGCAGAGTGAGGGTGTAGATGAAAGAAATTGCAAAGAGGGAGATTTCCGATATTAGTGATTGCTCGAATCATAACTTAATAAAATCTGGAAGAATGTTGATAAAGTATGATCAAATGATAAAAAATATTGATCAGCCCTACTGCATTGTCTCTGATCACCGTGTGATTCCGTAAAACTATCTTTTTGAATTTATTCATTCTTCCTAATTGACTACTTCGTGTTTAAATTTTTCTTCGGTTGATATTTGTACCTGGATTCTAATGTTGATAAACTTTATCTGTTGGCAACGCAGTGTTATATAACACATCATTAGCTCCGCACGACAGTAATTAGGCAGTAACTGAGTACACGAGTAACAGTTAAGAACAAAATCGATCAACGTATTTTCTATATGGATTTGCCTAACTTTTAGCCTCTGGTGTGAATATCCGCTTCCTGGAAAACAAATCTCTACATCTACCCTCCACGCTCACATACAAGGATACAGTAACATAATATTGGTTGTCTGAGTCTGAACATATGCATATGTATCGGCATATAAACAATTTACGGTTGTATGCGTGTGCGCGTTGCATCTGACGTAAACAAACATCTAGATCCAGAAGCGTTCAGGGAGAAAATAATGAAAAGTAACAATTGTCTGGCAGAGTTGTGGTAACATTTGTGCTACAAAAATTTAGTTATTTCTGCGAGCTCCAATAAAGAACTGAAAATCAAAACAATTTGTTTGGTATTTTAGAATTACAGAAATCCGTCCAAATAAACAAACAAAAAAACAAACAAACAAAAAAAAAACACGCAGAGGAACGACCAGGGGCGCCCAGTATCATATCAGGAACTCCACAATAGAAGTAAAATATATCACTAAAACAACCGATGACCATCCTTCCTGGACAAAATCGCCCGCGTAGTAACCTCCAAAACCAGGATGATTCTTTCTTTGAGGCAATGGCTTACCGCACCTGTCGATCTTTGCATAATGTTTCAAGGAGTTCAACCATGTTGGTTATTGTACAAGGCTAGAAGTGACTAACGCTCTGGCCATCTGTCTGTACAGGGAGACGCTGGATCTTTGAAATTTAAACTCCATTCTCGACAGCAGTCATATGTCTAAAGCCATGTCTCTGTTCAGCGCCACTGATGTCACTAACAGCACGTTTACTCTTCAAAAGGCGCAGACACTGAGGAGCTCAAGGAGGGTGATGTGACAACCATCTACGCCCTCACGGACACTCGAAATGACACTTGGGGCTTCATGACTGATTCCAGCCACACAAACACATCATATCCGTATGCGAGTGAAGATGTCTTGTGGCTACTCAGAGTTACCGCCACTTTGGATTCGTGGTGCCACCTTTTTGTTCACTGGAATCTTCACCAACACTCTGATAATCATGGTAATGTTGAGCAAGCACTTCCGACATATGTCTACGTCATTCTACATGGTTGTTAACGCTGTTCTGGACACCATCAATTTGGTCATACCCCTACCTGCGCACTATCTGTACGTCAATTTCCCTTTTGTGAGTATACTGATACCGTTCATTGGTAGGCATTCATGTTGGTCTGTTTTTCCTCTCTCTCTCTCTCTCTCTCTCTCTCTCTCTCTCTCTCTCTCTCTCTCTCTCTCTCTCTCTCTCTCTCTCTTTTCTCTCTCTCTCTCTCTCTCTCTCTCTCTCTCGTACACACACACGCACGCGTACACAGCCAATTTCCCTCTATCATTGACTGATTCCAGGCTTCCTACATTGTGCATTCTGAGAATTGTAATGTACGTGGCACGAATACGAAAGAAAATGACAAATCAGTCAGGGAGATGGAAAGAAACAAGAAAGATAATTGTTGACGGTACCAATGTCCATACGTGATTTGGTGCTACACGCAGCAATCTTGTGGAATTATGGGCGTGTAACTGTCGAATAACGGGAACTCAAGTTAACTTTCTTATTTGTTTATGTTTGGAATAAACACGCTTGTGAGACAGGCCGCTAATAGAGTTAAAAACGCTTTCATTCTATTGTTAAATTCTGTAGCATTTGTCTGCATATGTTTTTCATAAGAAAAGACTGGGCATGAATTGGATGAAAATTGATAATTTCTATGGCGAATGACGTACCAATATACTATAATCATATCATTTGAAGTTTAGTATTCCTGGTATTCATTATCGCTGATAAGATATAAGCTTCCAGAGAATGACATATCTCACTTATTATTTAGTTACATTACTTGACCTTAGTAAATGATAATTCAAAAATGTAAATGTCTTCTCAATATTTTGATGCCATTTAAAGAATATGATATCACACACTTTGCTGGCCATGCTTTGTCAAAGCCATGACCGTCTGAACTATTGTAGCAGGAGTTGAACTTACTATTTAAGCAGCAATGGATGCGCTTTCCAGTCAAACAACACATACAAAGGACAACAGCCCAAAGATTCCTATCTCCTGAAAATACACCATCCTGTTTAACCAACCTTGTCTCTTAGTGAGAGAAAACAAATGATATTATTCTATCACACTTGATAAACGACCATTTGGAAGTGTTGTTTCTCAGTTTTTGTCCACCACATACCCATCCCGAAGACCACACTCATATATTCAAAAACATGTACACAGTTTTTAGCACAGAGCTCAGGAGATGTTTGTATTAGGGATGAGGTTTTCATTCTGTCTCTAAATTTCTGGATTCACACAACTGTGGAGACGTAGAATGAACGTTCACATCGTCTATCAGTTCCTCAACG
>CM031611.1:33524697-33533672 GCA_018398815.1 Conus ventricosus | reverse complement strand
GGCCAGAAAAAATGCAAAAAAGAAGTTAAAAATAAAAAAGTTTTTTTAACCTTTAGCGGCTGTCCCAAAAGCGTGTTTTTCCAAACTAAACAAAGAAGAAAGTTAATTGGGTTCCACCTCTTTGTAATAGTACTCATGCATTATTTGGCTTTGGGAGGAAAAGGAGGACAAAGCCAAAAATGCATGAGTACTATTACAAAGAGGTGGCAACCAGAGCGGTTGTAGACGCAAGATCGGCAATGCCATGGAGAGACAAGAGAACTGTGATAGCACAAGAAATCTTACGCATCCTGTTGAGATGCAGCCCAGACCTCCCGTGGAGCATTACCACAATGCATGTGAACGAATACATGAAAAGACTACAGTTCTCCCACTATGATGAAAGGTTCAGGGAAGAGGTGTGGAGATCGGCACTGAATGCGTACAACTCTATAAAAGAGAAAGATAGGAATGGAGAACAGCCACTGTACAGACCCAAACACTGGCAAAGAACAGACAGAAAGAGAAGAGAAGAAACAAAGAAAGAAGACTGGTACAAGAAAGGAGGGAACAAGACAGTGATTTTTGTACCATCAACCCCACACTCTCAGCTGAGGAAAAGATACCAGGATGTAATAAAGAGTACAAACCTAAAGAATAAAAGTTGTGGAAAGATCAGGAAGACGGTCAAGAGCATCTTACAAAACTCAGATCCATACAAACGACCTAGATGCAGCACAGAAGAGAATTGCATGGTGTGTGGAGGAGGAAGGGGGAATTGCAGAAGAGAATGTGTGACATATGAGATCAGATGTAGTGAGTGCAGTTGCGTGTATGTTGGAGAGACAGCACGCACTGACACTATCGAGGCCAACAACACATGACAGCCCTGGCAAAGAGAGACCATGACTCAGTGTTGTGGCGACACACAGCACAGACACACAGCAACAGTGAACCCCCCCCCCCCCCCCCCCCCCCCCCCCCCCCCCAGTACAGCATGGTGATAACAAGTTACCAAGAAACTGCTTTGGGAAGACAAATCACTGAAGCTGTCAAAATTAACAACACACCACCTGAGTTGAGACTCAACACAAGAGAGGAGTGAGGCCATACACGACTGGTGAGAACATCACTCACCAACCTGTGAGAACACCACTCACCAGCTGATGGAAGCAGTTTTCCAACACCATACACAGCCAGACTTATGAGGGGTGGCTTACCCGACAAGTCTTGATCACAGGTCAGAGAAAGAAAGAATGATGGAAGAGTGGCGCGGCTGAAGATAAAAACAAAAACTTTGAAAAATGAGAGACAATGTAGGAAGCCTGGAATCAGTCAATAATAGAGGGAAATTGGCTGTGTACGCGTGCGTGTGTGTACGGGGAGAGAGAGAGAGAGAGAGAGAGAAGAGAGAGAGAGAGAGAGAGAGAGAGAGAGAGAGAGAGAGAGAGAAAGAGAGGGGGGAACAGACCAACATGAATGCCTATCAATTTGACAGTGCATTGTATGCTACTGACGATTTAAATCAAGTGGTATTTATGCATAATTTGCTTGTTGAAGTGACTATATGTTTTACAAGCAAAAACTACTTGATTTGAGGTATTACATATCTATTCTTTGCTTTATCTTTCGTAAACAATGAAAAATCATCATGTACTATTTATGTCTAACTTGCTTGTGAAGATGAATAATATGTATGTGTGATGAGCAAATTACCCTTTAGAAATGTATATACACATGTTTTGATTGTGCAATGAGACAAACCAATTGTTTTCATTTGTCACTGTCAACAATGGAAAGCATGTGACTTTTCAATGGACTATGACATTACATGTGGGAAAAAACTGTTTAAACTATGTTTATTTTGTTTACATGTCTATTGAGAAACATTTACACTTGGAAATATTCTCATTTTCATGAGGGTTTGAAACACAGGATGTGAGACAAAGATCAAGGGAAAATATGTGCTTCACATCTTAATATATAAACACAATTTGTACTTTGAATTGTTAATATCCCTAGTTGTTTTATCCATGTAATTTGTGAAATGTATTTTGTGAGATGTGGTGATCAATTATGTATTTTTTTTTTTAGAAAGACTGAAAGTTTGAAATATGCTATTTATGGTGGATCATGATGATTGATTCTATACGTTGATTATTAATTTGGTGAATCATGTGTGATGGTTACACATTTTGAGATTCATGGCTGAAGATGTGTTTAAGTGAAGTTGTATATATCCTTTAAAAAATTTTCTGGAGAAAATTTTTTCATCCCAGGATGGGGGTGTCATGTGACGTAGCCTCACATCAAGGCATGTGACGCTCCATCACATGTAGTTAGGGATATGAATCATTTCCCCATGCCACAACGGAAAAGGAAGAATATTCATGTGGCTTGACTAGTGTAGCGGGCGTCCCAAATAATTGTGAGTATGCACTCACTAGGAGGAGGGAGGAAAGAATCAGTTTTAACCCAGCAGATGGCCTAGAGACTCGAACCTGTCAGGACGTTGGTCCTCTCTGCTGACCAGTCATTACCAGCCCTTCACCCTTTTACCCTTCGCCCTTCACCCTTCACCTTTCACCCGTGAGGTGGTTGAAGATCCCCATGGTGTTGGGAACACACCGGTAGGCAGCCCCAGGAATTAAGGACTCCAGGGAGAGGAGTCGGGAACTCGTCATCTCTCCAGGGACAGGAGAAGACGAGGGAGAGGAGTTGGAACCATCTCTCCAGTGACAAGAAGAGTCGAGGGAGAGGAGTCGGAAGTCATATCTCCAGGACGGGAGAAATCGAGGGGGCGAGATGATGTCTGAGAGAGACAGGGAATCATGATAGTATGAAGAATTGTGTTTGATGCAGGCATAGCATCAAGGAGTGAAAGAATCACTTATTTTCCTGGTCTGGAGTTTGTGGGCCAATGTTGTGTGGAGGCCGTGACTTTATGAAGTCTTGAGTGAGATAGTTTGCCTCTCAGTGGAAAGAGTGCTACATGTATAAAATTTGTTTATAACGTGTTTGATGTGATTTAGTAAAGTGTTTTCCCGAAGGAGAGGGGGAGAAGAAAAAACATTCGGTAGTGCACCTTTTGGTTGATTGGAAAGATTGCGTGTGCGTATGGAGTAAATGCTGTCATGAATGCGCGTGTGCAAAAGTGACAGTGTGACAAAAACCTTCACACTTTCCTTAGCTTTCTTCACGCCTTTCATTCATTTATTTAGTTTGCATGCACCATTTCCGAATCATTCGACTTCCTGGACATCTCCCTTTCTCTCTGAGATGGACTGCTCAAAACCCGTTTTCTGCAATCCACTGACACACATTCATACCTGGACTACACATCTTCCGACCCCCTACCTACATAACAGCATTCCATTCACTGAATTCCTCCGCCTGCATCGTCTCTGCTGTGAAGATTTCTTACTACAAGCAGTGGATACCCCAGTACCGTCAAATGCTCTCAGCTGCATCACAGCTGTGTCTGTAACATCTGGGTCTGAAGCCGGGCTTCAAAGAAACAGACAGGCCCACCGCTTGCCTCCTCTTTCATCCACACACCCTCCGCATCTAAAGGATCCTCAAGTCGAACTGGCACACACAGAAGATGATAAACCTGCCTCCGAAACAAAACTAAGAATTACTTGCAAGCGAGACAAAAATCTCAAACACCTGCCTGAGCGCTCCAAACTAAAATAAAAAATCACCACGCTTTGGTCATGATACTTTCAGCCAGTGATTCTGCTTTCGCCCTTGTTTCAATTTCCACCAACGTTCATTCCACGATTGAAACCGAAATGTTATAAGTTGAAGAGGGTGTCTGTTTTTGTTAACATGATTTGCTTTAGTGATTAGACAAACCCAAAGAGCAAATATCAGTCTTCAGAAAACAATAATATGGATATGATTCGTTGTGCAAGAATTGATTGTGAACATCAAACATGGGTTATTTGTGGTTTTACCAATAAGAGTGTCAGGCGAAGGGAAGTAACATCGTTCTCCTCGCTTTAGAAGCAATCTGTATGAATTATGTAAGTTGTCGAGTTGAATCTTTTAGCGTGGTATACAAATTGTCTCATAGCTTTTGATCTGCGTGTTACATAGCTTTTTGTCAATGGGCTAGACTGACAACTATCCATTTGGAAAGAGAATGATTTTCTTTTAAAGTCTTGCTATTAAACTCAAATCAATATTTCCAAAACATTCATATTTGTACATGTGGAGCTGATCTTTCGACCTACGCTAGTTCTAGAATCTTCACCTGGCCTAGCAGGTTTCAGGCTGAGTTAGTTTGTTCGTCGGACAGCTGTAAACGAATGCTGTAGCAATGCTTATTACATCTCTATGGTTCGGATAGTTGTTATCTTTAAGACCAAATTTTGTGTCATGTGCATACCCGATCGTTACTTAACAGGGTAACCTTCCAGGGCTTTGTTATTCTGTTTGATCACCACCTTCAGAAGACAGGGACGTGAGGACAGGTTACTATCTCCTCTAAATGACGAGGTCGTGAGGAGGAGGCTTGAAAGCTAACCACATTCCCTTCGTCTGCAAAGGGTAGTCACCTTTTTTCAGACAAGGGAACCGTTGGATACCCTTTCCTGACGTTGGGACCACGTTAGTAGCCACTTTTTTCCCACGTTGAGGAACTGATAGACGATGTGGACGTTCATTCTACGTCTCCACAGTTGTGTGAATCCAGAAATTTAGAGACAGAATGAAAACCTCATCCCTAATACAAACATCTCCTGAGCTCTGTGCTAAAAACTGAGTACATGGTTTTGAATATATGAGTGTGGTCTTCGGGATGGGTATGTGGTGGACAAAAACTGAGAAACAAAACTTCCAAATGGTCGTTTATCAAGTGTGATTGAATAATATCATTTGTTTTCTCTCACTGAGAGACTAGGTTGGTTAAACAGGATGGCATATTTTCAGGAGACAGGAATCTTTGGGCTGTTGTCCTTTGTATGTATTGTTTGACTGGAAAGCGCATCCATTGCTGCTTAAATATAGTAAGTTCAACTCCTGCTACAATAGTTCAGACGATCATGGCTTTGACAAAGCATGGCCAACAAAGTGTGTGATATCATATTCTTTAAATGGCATCAAAGTATTGAGAAGACATTTACACTTTTGAATTATCATTTACTAAGGTCAAGTAATGTAACTAAATAATAAGTTAGATATGTCATTCTCTGGAAGCTTATATTTTATCAGCGATAATGAATACCAGAAATACAAAACTTCAAATGATATGATTTTAGCATATTGGTACGTCATTCGCCATAGATATTATCAATTTTCATCCAATTCATGCCCAGTCTTTTCTTATGAAAAACATATGCAGACAAATGCTACAGAATTTAACAATAGAATGAAAGCGTTTTTAACTCTATTAGCGGCCTGTCTCACAAGCGTGTTTATTCCAAACATAAACAAAGAAGAAAGTTAACTTGGTTGCCACCTCTTTGTAATAGTACTCATGCATTATTTGGCTTTGGGAGGAAAAGGAGGACAAAGCCAAATAATGCATGAGTACTATTACAAAGAGGTGGCAACCAGAGCGGTTGTAGACGCAAGATCGGCAATGCCATGGAGAGACAAGAGAACTGTGATAGCACAAGAAATCTTACGCATCCTGTTGAGATGCAGCCCAGACCTCCCGTGGAGCATTACCACAATGCATGTGAACGAATACATGAAAAGACTACAGTTCTCCCACTATGATGAAAGGTTCAGGGAAGAGGTGTGGAGATCGGCACTGAATGCGTACAACTCTATAAAAGAGAAAGATAGGAATGGAGAACAGCCACTGTACAGACCCAAACACTGGCAAAGAACAGACAGAAAGAAGAAGAGAAGAACAAAGAAAGAAGACTGGTACAAGAAAGGAGGGAACAAGACAGTGATTTTTGTACCATCAACCCCACACTCTCAGCTGAGGAAAAGATACCAGGATGTAATAAAGAGTACAAACCTAAAGATAAAAGTTGTGGAAAGATCAGGGAAGACGGTCAAGAGCATCTTACAAAACTCAGATCCATACAAACGACCTAGATGCAGCACAGAAGAGAATTGCATGGTGTGTGGAGGAGGAAGGGGGAATTGCAGAAGAGAAGGTGTGACATATGAGATCAGATGTAGTGAGTGCAGTTGCGTGTATGTTGGAGAGACAGCACGCACTGGACACTATCGAGGCCAACAACACATGACAGCCCTGGCAAAGAGAGACCATGACTCAGTGTTGTGGCGACACACAGCACAGACACACAGCAACAGTGAACCCCCCCCCCCCCCCCCCCCCCCCCCCCCCCCCCCCAGTACAGCATGGTGATAACAAGTTACCAAGAAACTGCTTTGGGAAGACAAATCACTGAAGCTGTCAAAATTAACAACACACCACCTGAGTTGAGACTCAACACAAGAGAGGAGTGAGGCCATACACGACTGGTGAGAACATCACTCACCAACCTGTGAGAACACCACTCACCAGCTGATGGAAGCAGTTTTCCAACACCATACACAGCCAGACTTATGAGGGGTGGCTTACCCGACAAGTCTTGATCACAGGTCAGAGAAAGAAAGAATGATGGAAGAGTGGCGCGGGCTGAAGATAAAAACAAAAACTTTGAAAAATGAGAGACAATGTAGGAAGCCTGGAATCAGTCAATAATAGAGGGAAATTGGCTGTGTACGCGTGCGTGTGTGTACGGGGGAGAGAGAGAGAGAGAGAGAGAGAGAGAGAGAGAGAGAGAGAGAGAGAGAGAAAGAGAGGGGGGAACAGACCAACATGAATGCCTATCAATGAAGGTTATCAGTATACTCACATAAGGGAAATTGACGTACAGATAGTGCGCAGGTAGGGGTATGACCAAATTGATGGTGTCCAGAACAGCGTTAACAACCATGTAGAATGACGTAGACATATGTCGGAAGTGTTTGCTCAACATTACCATGATTATCAGAGTGTTGGTGAAGATTCCAGTGAACAAAAAGGGTGGCACCCACGAATCCAAAGTGGCGGTAACTCTGAGTAGCCACAAGACATCTTCACTCGCATACGGGTATGATGTGTTTGTGTGGCTGGAGTCGGTCATGAAGCCCCAAGTGTCATTGAGGGCGTAGATGGTTGTCACATCACCCTCCTTTGAGCTCCTCAGTGTCTGCGCCTTTTGAAGAGTAAACGTGCTGTTAGTGACATCAGTGGCGTTGAACAGAGACATGGCTTTAACATATGACTGCTGTCGAGAATGGAGTTTAAATTTCAAAGATCCAGCGTCCCCCTTTGTACAGACAGATGGCAGAGCGTTAGTCACTTCTAGCCTTGTACAATAACCAACATGGTTGAACTCCTTGAAACATTATGCAAAGATCGACAGGTGCGGTAAGCCATTGCCTCAAAGAAAGAATCATCCTGGTTTTGGAGTGTTACTACGCGGGCGATTTTGTCCAGGAAGGATGGTCATCGGTTGTTTTAGTGATATATTTTACTCTATTGTGGAGTTCCTGATATGATACTGGCACCCCTGGTCGTTCCTCTGCGGGTTTTTTTTGGGTTGGTTTGTTTGTTTTTTGTTTGTTTGTTTGTTTGTTTGATTGTTTGTTTTTTTGTTTGTTTGGACGGATTTCTGTATTTCTAAAATACCAAACAAATTGTTTTGATTTTCAGTTCTTTATTGGAGCTCGCAGAAATAACTAAATTTTTGTAGCACAAATGTTACCACAAGTCTGCCAGACAATTGTTACTTTTCATTATTTTCTCCCTGAACGCTTCTGGATCTAGATGTTTGTTTAAGTCAGATGCACGCGCACATGCATACAACCATAAATTGTTTATATGCCGATACATATGCACATGTTCAGACTCAGACAACCAAATATATGTTACTGTATGTGAGCGTGGAGGGTAGATGTAGAGATTTGTTTTCCAGGAAGCGGATATTCACACAGAGGCTAAAAGTTAGGCAAATCCATATAGAAAATATGTTGATCGATTTTGTTCTTAACTGTTACTCGTGTACTCAGAGAGCTACTGCCTAATTACTGTCGTGCGGAGCTATGATGTGTTATATAACACTGCGTTGCCAACAGATAAAGTTTTATCAACATTAGAATCCAGGTACAAATATCAACCGAAGAAAAATTAAACACGAAGTAGTCAATTAGGAAGAATGAATAAATTCAAAAAGATAGTTTTACGGAATCACACGGTGATCAGAGACAATGCAGTATGGCTGATCAATATTTTATATCATTTGATCATACTTTATCAACATTCTTCCCGATTTTATTAAGTTATGATTCGAGCAATCACTAATATCGGAAATCTCCCTCTTTGCAATTTCTTTCATCTACACCACTCACCTCTGCTCATATGAGGAACTGTCTAACCCATCCCATTTCTCAAAGAGAGCTAGAATCAACCCCCCCAAATTAACTGCGATGCCACTTAGACGTTGATTCCGATTCTAGAGAAGTCCCGAACGTTCTGGGGGATTGAGGCTGGACGATGGTTTCCCGACGATTCTGTTCACTTCCGTGCCCTCTTTCACAGTCCTTGTATGGTGATTGGTAGTGGTGACGTCCCTGAATATGAAAGTCCACTGGATATGCTAACTGGATGTTCTTTTCTTCTAGTCAGTCAACAAGATAATATGATCGAAAAAAGGGGGCAAACGATTGATTGTGTGGATACTTTAATTGCACAAAACAGCTCCCAAGTCTCTATCTGGCATCCAGATTGCTTGCTTCGAGCTGGGAAAGTCATTAGGTTTCCTTAAGTTTTTTAAAGGTTATATGTCAGCTGACTGGTCTTTAACAAATCCACATCATTACTGGGTTATTGTAGGACACATCTCATAGTCTTCTAAAATTGTCACTATGGGTAGGACTTCATACATATTGATAGTTTAGTGTTAGTCGTGCAATTGTTCTGAAGCACGGTCAGAGGCGGAATGTGCGGTCATCTAGTGGAAGGAGTCAAGGCGAGCTCCCTA
>CM031611.1:33514697-33519697 GCA_018398815.1 Conus ventricosus | reverse complement strand
CTACAAAGTAGAAGTTGACAATTTTTAGTAGAAGAATTTAGACATTAGAATTGCTACTAGTTCTGCGGTAAAAATCGACAAGTTTTTCCCAAGATGATACAATTTCTCCACTTTTAAGGTTGGTATGATAAAAGCTGCGCCAGTGTTACGATCATCTAGTACTGAACCATCCGTAAAAACTTTCAAGTGATCTTTATACACATTTTCCAAATGGCAATTTACATCGCTTTTAAGAAGGTTTGGAGAATCGTTTTTACTTAGTATAGTGTAATTTGTATCAAATCTAGCTTTGATTTGTTCCCATTTGGGAATGGGTGTGCAGAAGGGGCTCGAGGCGATTTTAGTTTGATTTATATTTGATTCTTTCAATAGAGTAGAAGTATATGTCTGAATGGATAAAGTTGATTTTATGCCTCTAGCTCTTTTTGCAAAATCTGTTTCTGAATTTAAGGTTACTTCTTCAGCACAAAAAGTATTTTGTGAAGAGTTCTTTAAAACAAATGTAGATGCAGACGCTTTTCGAAACTCATTGAGAGGCAAAACTCCGATTTCATGGTATGTTCCCATGTTACATGTATGTATAGGAACTCAAGTGCCAGTTTATAACGATTTGCAGTCTATACTTTGTAATTTATTGAGTAAGTGTTGTGGGGCGCTAAAGAATACTTCTTGGGCATAAATTAATCTAGACCGCACAAGCGCAGAAGATAGTAATGTTAAGGTATCTGTGTCTTGTCCCCACTTTTGTTTGCTTATGATTTTTAAAAGTTTAAACTTTTCCTCGCTTTATTCAATATGTAGATTCCATGAAAGCTTTGAAGTTAGATAAACGCCTAGAAATTTTACAGAACTAGCGTATTGTAGTACTGACCCGTTCAGAGTAAATTGAGGAAGTTTCTCAGGGTCATGTCCAGAGTTAAAAAGCATTAAATTCGTTTTTTCTGCTGAAAGTGAAAGTCCATTTACATGTAAAATGACATTGATTTTATTTAGTTCATGTGGATATTTTATTTTTATGTAATTGACAGATCTTAAAGGAGTCTTTCTTTTCATAGTGACCTTCATCCACAAACATAAGTCATCGGCGAATTGTGCTAATATTACATCTTTTGATAATCCTTTCGTTAATCTGCAGTTAAAATATTGAATAAAATCGGAGATAGTACTGATCCCTGTGTAAGTCCCATTTCTAATGATCTAGTGCTAGAATATGTATGCTCTATTCTTGTTTGAATCACTCTATTTTAAAAAAAAACTTTGATATAGTTATACATTGTTCCACTTATACGAATGTTTTTGAGTTTATACATGAGCCGTTTGTGCCATACTTGTTAATATGCCTTTTTATATCAAAGAAAGTTGCGATGATGTTTTTCCGTCTCGCAAATTGTTGTTTAACTTGAGTCGTTAGTTTTACTAAGTGTTCTACTGATGATCTTCCTTTTTGAAAACCAGCTTGGTTAATTGGAATTACTTGGTGTTTGTTACAAAAATATGTTAACCTGTTTAGAACAATTTTTTCCATCAGTTTGCACATATGAGACGTTAGGGCGATTGGTCGGTAGCTGTTTATATCAGATCGAGGTTTTCCCTGTTTGTGAATGGGAATAATTATAGAATGTTTCCATACGGAAGGCAGATTTCCCTCATTCCAACATTTTTTAATAAAAAGGGATATGAAAAGTTTTACATTCGGAGGGATATGATGCAACATTTCATTTGAAATGCATATCTAAGCCTACTGATGTCTTTTTATTTCCTAGATTACTGAGACATTCTTCCACTTCTTGTAATTGTTATGGGAACATTCAGGTAATGGTCTTTTACAGGGTGTCACGAGTTTGTCACGAGGCCTACGACGTTTGACCCAACTGGGTGGCGGAATTATTCATTTGTTTATTATCGTTGTTGTTGTCACGTGTCCGTCCCTTAGTGTGGCTTGTGGTGCGGTTGCACCTTGGTGTAGTTTAGCTCACGTTCGGTTTGCTTTCTCTCTCTCTCTCTCTAATTCCACTGCCCGTGCTATTCATCCTGCAGGTTCACGGGTGGCTGGTACCTTTCTCTCGAACTTGCTGTCTATCGGCCTCTCGCCTGCCCTTTTTACCTGTCGCACGTGCTTCATTTCTTTAGTTTGAAGTATGCTCACTCTGTGACGTAGCGTGGCATGTTGGCCGCCATCGCTGAGGGAGGTTAGCTCTTCACTCGAGCGGAAGATGTCTCTGGGAGCGCCTGCTCCGGTCTTGGTTCTTCACCGTATCGTCGAAGGTACAGTCGGTATCTTCAATTCCCTACAGTCGGCCTGTAGGAGGGGGACATCACTTCTTCTTTTTTCCGCATCTGCGCCTCTGTCCTCTCGACTGGACAGAGGGCAGAGAGAGTCGTTTGACCCGCCTCTTCGGGGTCACCCACGGTAGCTGGTAAGCATCAGTTTCGTGGTTTGTTTGTTTTGGTTTGTTGTTGTTAGCCGCTTATTCTTCTCTTTTGCGCAATTTTCTTTTGTTTTCAAAATTGTAAAAGAAATATTGTTTGAGACCTTTTTTCTGGTTAATTCAGTCTTTAACCTTGCCATTCTAAATTATATCCAAAATTCTTTCTCCTGTTTATGCATCTCGTGATGCGGTAGGGTAGTCGGTGGGGATGGGAGAGAACCTGGTGATTCAGGGTTGGTACTTGCTTGGTCTCGCTCGTCCGCCCTTGTCACATTCGCCGGACTCTTATCCTTCGGCCACCGTCTGTTTGTGTGTGCAAGGAGAACGAGTTTATGTTGCGAGCGTGCGTACGCATGATTTGTCGTTCGGATGCGTGGTTGGAGATTTGTGTTATTTTGAAATGTGGCTATAAAATGTGACAATTATGCCATTGAATTATTATTTGCAAATGTGGTGGCAGTTATAAAGCGATGGTCGCTGTGTTGGTTTATTTCCTAAGAAAGGAAATTGTTAAACGTGAGTGAGAAAAGGGTGAAGATAATTCATATTGGTTTTATAGCCTGTTGATTTAATGCAGTCTTTTACCTGCTTCGTGTGAAAAGACTTTAACGAACATTCCCTGATTTGATTGGTTTACTGTGTTATGCTCAGGTCTGTGTTGAGCTGGTGTTGTTGGTGTATTTATTAGACCTCCCCTCGCCCATCATGCGAGTGGCTGTTAGGATTTAACAGCATGGGTCAGATTGTACTGACGGCGGGGTTCCAGTGCCCTTCCTTCCCTCCCTTTCTTCTCTCCTCCCAGCTACTTTTTTTCCCCCCTCCCGGGGGCTTCACCCGGAGCCTGGACTGGTTGGTGCCACGCGCTGGTTGGGGCCACGCTCTGGTTGGGGCCACGCTCTGGTTGGGACCGCAGACTGGTTGGTGCCACGCGCTGGCTGGGCCACGCTCTGGTCGGGACCCGCGGACTGGTTGGTGCCACGCGCTGGTTGGGGCCACGCTCGGGTTGGTACCGCGCGCTGGTTGGGATCACGCACTGGTCGGGACCACGTTCTGGTAGAAAAGCCCGTGGTTTTGACTGGCCGGCCCTGATCCCCGTCCAGGACCTCCAGTAACAACGCCACGTTTTCCCCCTCCCCCCCCCCCCCAGGACGCGCTCTTCACTGCCTGCTTGTGTGTGTCGAGGGTGTCGGCCTTGAACGACTCTTTTCAAAACCGACCCGGTTTGGAGCACCTAGTGCGACAGGGTGCTCCCAGTAGACTTTGGAGAGGCGGGGTGTGGAAGCACTCCATGGTGTGGGAAGGGATGGATGCTGGAAATGTTTATTTATAATTGTGTATATGTCATATGTGTTGAAATGTTGTGATTGTGATTGTGTACGTCGTAATGGTGAAATGTTTATGTATAATTGTGCATGCTGTGTGTGTTGGAATGCTTAATTGTGTGTATGTCGTGTGTTGAAATGCTTGATTGTGATTGTGCATGTTGTGTGTGTTGGAATGCTTATTTATGACTGTATGTTGGTGTGAATAAATGGGGTGTTGTATCGTAATCTTTATTGTGTGGTCTCTTGCGGGCGTGTGAGGTCAGTCCACTCCCTTCACCCCCCACCTAGACCGATCCTGTCAGGGCAGACCTCCAGGGGTCGGTCGTGACATTGTGGGGGCTCGTCCGGATTTGACGGCTCTGACTGTCTCTCTCGTTTCGCGGAGTACCTGTTTAGTTTTGTCTGTTTTGTATATGTTTAGTCAGTTTGTCGTGTTTGTTCGTGGGTGGTTGGCTGGGTGACTCTAGTGTGAAGGGAGTCTCTGGGTGGCCTGAAGGAACACCCGGGTGTGACTCGGGAGTCGAGGTGAGACCAGGGGGAGTCGACCGCGTCCAGACCTCCTTCCGCCGGGTGCCTCACGCAGGTACGGCCGTAAGTCTTGCCTTTCTGTTGCCGCTCAGTCTGCCATTCCTGTTTTGTAGTTAGCCAGTTTTTTTTTCTACCGGGTTATTGAGTACAGGTAGGTGTATCAGACGTTAGTGTCATTTTTTTTTTTTTTTTTCTCCTCTTCTCCGGATTCCGTCTGCCAGTTTGTTTTTTTTTCCGGCCAGCCCCACCGCACTGTTGCTCGTGCTGTGGAGCGCGGTGTTGCCAGAGTGGGGGCAGCCGGACATAGTTTTTGTTGTTGTTTTTTTTCGGTGAGCCCCACCGCACTGTTGCTCGTGCTGTGGAGCGCGGTGTTGCCAGAGTGGGAGCAGCCGGAACTTGTCCGCACACACGCACACACACACATACACACATATACACACACCCCTAAATATTTGTTTTTCAAGTGGAATCGTCTTTCCCCCGTATTTGAAAACCGTAGGATATTGTTGTCATGGCAACGTCCGGTGCTGGGTGGTGTGGCGACGCGTGCGTCGAAGAAGAAAGGTATTCAAAATGTAGTCCCAACTATTAGTACCAGTAAATTCGACTACAGTAACTTCTACTTATTCCAGTGCTGTAGCAGATAGTCCAGTGAGTACTTTTACTACCTCTTCGCTAAGGGATCTTCCTGTCGAGACCCCGACTGGCACTTCCCCCC
>CM031611.1:33499761-33511197 GCA_018398815.1 Conus ventricosus | reverse complement strand
CACTAAAAATTATAAAACTTTCGTTACAGAAGGTGTATTTACTAACAGCAGTGGAACAAGTTTCAAATCTCTCCATAGAAGGAGAAATTCTCGGTCCTTACTGAATTCGTTAGTTTAACAAACAAAATAGCTGTGAATTATAGCAACAGTTTCCAATTTAGACACATTACTTCGCTCTCTTATAGGATAAAGCTTAATGCCTTCAAAACAAAATCAGCAAGAATGTTAAATGTCTGTGCGGTGAACAAATTTCAAACCAACACATTCTTCTGGAATGCCAGAGATTGAGACCTATTTTACCGCTATTTCTGAAAGTTCTCTTGACAGTATTCTTGAGAATTTAGTTTGTTGTTTGATTTTGCGAAGTGTTTACTACGCAGTCCTATGGGACATTTGTTATAGTTTGTGTTATGATTCAAAATAGTTTTTTAAAGTTGGCTTTCCCATACCTTTTTTTTTTTTTTTTTTTTAATTGCAAAGATTGTAAAGATGCTTTTTTTTTGTTTTGTTTTTTGTTTTTGTATATGATTGCAAGATGACCCACCCACCTCCTCATCATGCTTCCCCTCTCCAAATCCTTTCCCTTCGTCTAATATCACTTAATGTGGAAAGACGTTAAATTGAAGACAACAAACAACAACACACCACACATATACATACACACGCACACACACACACACACGTGTGTGTGTGCATGTATGCAGAGAGAGAGAGAGGAGAGAGAGAGAGAGAGAGAGAGAGAGAGGAGAGAGAGAGAGAGAGAGAGAGAGAGAGAAGAGAAGAGAGAGAGAGAGAGAGAGAGAGAGAGATGCCAATATTTACACCCAGACTCTTCTCGCCTTTTCAGATTTTCGACGGCATTCGGCATCTCCACTTCATCTGCTCAATCTGCCACGCAACTGGCAGGACCATTGGCAACTTAGCGGTAGCTCCTGACCGTTGCCATGACAGTGGACCGATCCCTGGCCATCCAGTTTCCTCTGAAAGCGCCCACTCTGTGTACAGTCAGGCGAGCCAAGATCGTCACCGTCTGCCTGTCCGTGGCCATGATTTTAATGGTGGAGTACAATTTAATGGACATCCTCTATTTTTACTTCAACAGTTTGTTTAGAAAAAAAAATGTTCATGTATAATTGAAAGTCAGTCTAAACAGTGCTTACTGGTGATGTAGAAAACCGCTCTCAAGATGGTAATTCAGCCTAACAATTAGTTAAATATTAAGTTGGATTAAATACCAACTCTTGGATACAAAAACTGTAAATAACATTTTCAGCTAATGAAAAAACAAAAAGCGAAAAAACAATTCTGGATATGGGAAGAAAAGATCAATGCAGCCAAGATACAGCATGCAACAGGTTTTGAGTCACTGGTTCATTCATCGCAGCTCGTCTTTTTTATGTTATCTAAGGGTTGATGAGTCTTGACCATGCACAATGTGAATTCTGATAGCCCTTCTTACCGACCATCAAGTCGTTATGAAAACTTGGCGAATCGTGTAGCCTCATATGTGTTCATATTGGTAAGCAAAAAGAGACAGACGCCAAAACAAACAAAAAACAGAGTGTAAACAATCTAAGCCACTGAAAAAAGTTCAAGGGCCACTTAATATTTCACCAATTTGATAAGACGTTGATTCCTCCATTGATCATCTATCAATAAAAGAAATTTTTCTATACAAGCTTTTGAAAAAAATCAGAACATTTCATTTGAACAGATACACTGATGCCACTTAAACTCATAGCAAATAAGGTATGCGATGAAGCAGAGATGGCCGCCACTGACAAACCAGTGATGGCTTATTTGTTGTTCCGATCTATTTTTAAGCAATCCTGCTTGTCTTCATCTCGCTGTGAGGGATTACGTACATTGTGAAGTGGGTTTTGATCTTTTACTTCTTTTCCACTCTATGTAGAATTATTTTAAAGATTATGTCATTCTACATTACAATACATTCACTTGTGTTGAAACGTTGCTCCTGTGGTACATGAAAACTCACCCTTGCTCTTCTGTTAACAGGAAGGACATGTAGCCTTCACCTCTCGTGTGGTTCCAGAAGAAATCAAGGGATATTTGTGTGCAATAGACAAATATGTCAGTGAGGACTATCGGATCTTCCATGACGATTACTGGCCCAAGATGCGTTACGTTTTCCTGATGGTCTCTTTCGTAGTTTTAATCATTGGCAACACCATCATCATTCTGCGAGTGAAGAGATCAGAGGACAGCAAGGACATTGGAGAGGGATCCAAACGTGCAGGGGGATCTCAGTCACAGAAGATGTCATCAAAGAGCCGACAGCTGTCTATCATGCTCATCATTGACCTGACGAGTGTCATCATCTGCACCATGCCGCTGTCAATTTACTTAATGGTGGACGAGTCTTTTCAGTCTACTCGGACAGTGAGTAACAGCCCGTGGGAAAAAGCAGAGCGGTATATGATGTTCGCTGTCGTGTTCTATCTAAATTACCTTAACCACTGCACCAATTTTTATCTGTACTGTATCAGTGGCTCACGCTTCCGACAAGCCCTGAAAGAGGTTGTGTCCTTTACACTTGGGCAGAAGGTGACTAGCATCTCCATACCATCAACGAGCGTAACTCGCTCACATTAAATATGATGAAGGCATCGAACAATGTACATGGTACCTTTAACTGCAATCGAATAGGGCCAGTGTTTTGTGTCCAGAAGCTTTTAGTGTTGTTCATTTTCAGAAAGGCTTAAAACGGCATTTCATTCTAAATGTCTTCTTTACATTGAAAACATAGTCTTTTGTCTTACTTCAACTTCTTTGCCATGGCTTCATCTGCTAGTTTATTTTCTTTGCGTTTGACTCATGTTTCCTTGTTCCATATGTGAAAATGTAGTGATTTGTAATCTAAATAAAACTTATGAAAAACGAACACACCTTTACTCAATACAAATGAAAAGAAAGCTTCTAAAAAAAAATGCCAAGGACTAGGAGATGCTGATAACGTAAACACTTTTTGTATCATCTGATCGTGAAAGAATGAAAAAATGAATAAACAACTGAGTGACTAGTATTTGATTGAAGGATACAGGAATGGACTGGATACAGCGCCAGCAGGCAGCTGTTTAGGTCGCTGTACCCAGGCAGGCAACCCGTTGTGTAAACGAGAGCATGGACTGTGACTGTAAAGCTTTTAGAGCTTGGTCTCTAACCGCGAACAGGCGCTGTATAAGAACTCTTCATCAGCATCGACGTCGTCGTTATCATCATCGTCATCATCATCATCATCATCATCATCATCATCATCATCATCATCATCATCATCATCATCATCAATCATCATCATCATCATCATCATCATCATCATCATCATCATCATCGTCATCATCGTCGTCGTCATCATCGTCTTCATCATCATCATCATTATCATCACCATCATCATCACCATCGTCATCACTGCAGTTTCTCTTATTAGATACACTTTCTTTCGAAAACACACATTTGGTTGCCTAGACGTGACAAGAAGTGTTCCACCCGTGTTTTCCTCACTCCCCACTGTCTTTTTTGTGTTCCCAGTTCAGGGACTGATGCACGATTCAGTTCAATGATGCAGCGTTTTGATTGTCGTGCGGTACAGCTGCATACAGCAGTTGAAATCTTGGAGGTGGATATAATAATAATAATAATAATGTATAGATTTTATATAGCGCAATTCTTGGGATAAACTCATTGCGCTCAACACACACTCAAACACTCGCACTAACATGTGTTCACACACACACACACACACACACACACACACACACACACACACACACACACACACACACACACACACATACACACACACACACACACACACACACACACCACACACACACACACACACACACACACACACACACACACACACACACACACACACACACACACACACCTACCGACACAGGCTTATATACACTGGATCAACAGAGTCGGAAGATCTGTAAAGGTTGTTCTTTGAACTACACGCCGCTCTTCAAAGCTCTGGGCTGGGATTCATGCTACATTGGTAGCTTACCTACATCCGAGAGGATCTGGCATGAGGAGACAGTGATTACACGTACAGCGTCATGCTCATATGAGATTGTCAGTATGTATGTCAGTTGTCAGATT
Source organism: Conus ventricosus (assembly GCA_018398815.1). Classification (NCBI taxonomy): domain Eukaryota; kingdom Metazoa; phylum Mollusca; class Gastropoda; order Neogastropoda; family Conidae; genus Conus; species Conus ventricosus. Next base: position 33,507,072 of record CM031611.1, on the reverse strand, counting down.
AGCATGAAACTCAACTCAGATGTTCCAGGCCTGAATGACAGTGGGGATATTATGAAGCGAAACTTACAGACAGGCCCTGTCCTGATGTCTCACAACAGCATGGAACTCAACTCAGATGTTCCAGGCCTGAATGACAGTGGGGATATTATGAAGCGAAACTTACAGACAGGCCCTGTCCTGATGTCTCACAACAGCATGGAACTCAATAGCATCATCTTCATTATTGTTATTCTCATTAAAAATCAGAAAAAGTATTGAAGGGTATGACTTGTAACACTCTGCTCTGGTTCTGCTGTAGTGTTGATGCCGTAGTTATTTGTAAGTATTTGGAGTCTTCTCTAATCTATGGCTAAAGACAAACAAACACACAAAAAGGTGGAAAGTAACCCTAATTTCTTATAATCACAAATTAGACACGTAACATGTAATCCTGTTTTCACGTAACATTTTTGATAAATGTGTGTTCTTCAGAGTTTACAAACAGCAGACTAAAATGCACCAACCATTACCGTCTTGACAGCAGTCAGCACCAGAACCACTCTGCGAGTCATTATCAGGTATTATCACGAGGGCCTAACTACTGTGCAGCCAAACGATGAGTTTCATGGAGTACAGAACTGCTCCCTTTCTATCTTTCACCAGAGTCTATAGTTGATAGAATATCCACCCCCTGTCTCATCCTTTTATTTCCCTTTACTTTCCGAACCGAATAACAGCTGACAAGTCCTCTTGTAGTGACTAACTCCACTCAAGATCAGCCATTCCTACCCATCCTCTGCCATTCTCCTCTCCATCATCAGCATCTCACCCACGCCATTGGCCACCCATCCCCATCATGTGTCATAGCTACCCACCATCACACCCCTCTCCATCATCAGCGTCTCCACCCACACCATTGGCCACCCCATCCCCATCATGTGTCACTGCTACCCACCATCACACCCCTCTCCACCCCATCCCCATCATGTGTCACTGCTACCCACCATCACACCCCTCTCCACCCCATCCCCATCATGTGTCACTGCTACCCACCATCACACCCCTCTCCACCCCATCCCCATCATGTGTCACTGCTACCCACCATCACACCCTCTCCACCCCATCCCCATCATGTGTCACTGCTACCCACCATCACACCCCTCTCCACCCCATCCCATCATGTGTCACTGCTACCCACCATCACACACCTCTCCACCCCATCCCCATCATGTGTCACTGCTACCCACCATCACACCCCTCTCCACCCCATCCCCATCATGTGTCACTGCTACCCACCATCACACCCCTCTCCACCCCATCCCCATCATGTGTCACTGCTACCACCATCACACCCCTCTCCACCCCATCCCCATCATGTGTCACTGCTACCCACCATCACACCCCTCTCCACCCCATCCCCATCATGTGTCACTGCTACCCACCATCACACCCCTCTCCACCCCATCCCCATCATGTGTCACTGCTACCCACCATCACACCCCTCTCCACCCATCCCCATCATGTGTCACTGCTACCCACCATCACACCCCTCTCCACCCCATCCCCATCATGTGTCACTGCTACCCACCATCACACCCCTCTCCACCCCATCCCCATCATGTGTCACTGCTACCCCACCATCACACCCCTCTCCACCCCATCCCCATCATGTGTCACTGCTACCCACCATCACACCCCTCTCCACCCCATCCCATCATGTGTCACTGCTACCACCATCACACCCCTCTCCACCCCATCCCCATCATGTGTCACTGCTACCCACCATCACACCCCTCTCCACCCCATCCCCATCATGTGTCACTGCTACCCACCATCACACCCCTCTCCACCCCATCCCCATCATGTGTCACTGCTACCCACCATCACACCCCTCTCCACCCCATCCCCATCATGTGTCACTGCTACCCACCATCACACCCCTCTCCACCCCATCCCCATCATGTGTCACTGCTACCCACCATCACACCCCTCTCCACCCCATCCCCATCATGTGTCACTGCTACCCACCATCACACCCCTCTCCACCCCATCCCCATCATGTGTCACTGCTACCCACCATCACACCCCTCTCCACCCCATCCCCATCATGTGTCACTGCTACCCACCATCACACCCCTCTCCACCCCATCCCCATCATGTGTCACTGCTACCCACCATCACACCCCTCTCCACCCCATCCCCATCATGTGTCACTGCTACCCACCATCACACCCCTCTCCACCCCATCCCCATCATGTGTCACTGCTACCCACCATCACACCCCTCTCCACCCCATCCCCATCATGTGTCACTGCTACCCACCATCACACCCCTCTCCACCCCATCCCCTTCATGTGTCACTGCTACCCACCATCACACCCTCTCCACCCCATCCCCATCATGTGTCACTGCTACCCACCATCACACCCTCTCCACCCCATCCCCATCATGTGTCACTGCTACCCACCATCACACCCCTCTCCACCCCATCCCCATCATGTGTCACTGCTACCCACCATCACAACCCCTCTCCACCCCATCCCCATCATGTGTCACTGCTACCCACCATCACACCCCTCTCCACCCCATCCCCATCATGTGTCACTGCTACCACCATCACACCCCTCTCCACCCCATCCCCATCATGTGTCACTGCTACCCACCATCACACCCCTCTCCACCCCATCCCCATCATGTGTCACTGCTACCACCATCACACCCCTCTCCACCCCATCCCCATCATGTGTCACTGCTACCCACCATCACACCCCTCTCCACCCCATCCCCATCATGTGTCACTGCTACCCACCATCACACCCCTCTCCACCCCATCCCCATCATGTGTCACTGCTACCCACCATCACACCCCTCTCCACCATCCGCTACCACCTCCCCATCACATTTGTAGAACATGCGCAGCAGTTCATTTGGTGGTTGCGTCTTTACCTGGTGGGCTCTGCAGTCATGCAAAATGGCCTCGGGCGCTTCCATGGACGTGCTGTCGCGTCAGGTGGTTACACAATGGCGTCTGCCATGGAGCGGTTATGTCCCTTGACGTCTTGATGGAATGCCCTGTGCGTGCCTGCACCCCATGTGAACACAGCGCAGGCTTCCAAGTGTGGTGCAGGATTGCTCCGGGCTGATACGTTTGGCAGTTGAGGACAGTATTTCTCTGGGTCCCACAGGCACCTTCAGGTGCATCTCGATCTTCTACTCGCATTCCTGGCGATAGAGACAAGGTGTGTTCCTCGACTCTATATCACTCTGTCAATCCCGAGCGAGTCTGTTCTGTATACAGCAGACAGTGGTAGAGCCACCTGTGAACCCCGAGTCTGTTTTGCAAAACGCAGACAAAGACAATGCCAACTGGAGGCAGGCAACATATAACTCGCCACACAGTTTTCCATGTGCAAGTCAGTTCGGACGCTGCCATTCCATATCAAATTGTTTCAGACAATATGTCAACAGCAAATCAACGTGCCCCCTCCGATCAGTCTTCCAGATGAGCTAGCTGTCACAGTGACCAGTTTCATCCTCTGGCAGTGAAAGTGCTGGACATGGCCACTATGACGCTAGCACAGCAAAGTTCCTGTACTAGCTGATTTATACATATCAATTAAGGTGTGTATCTTTTCCACTACGCTGAACAGTAAATGACCTGTGCTCCTTCCTTTCAAATACCGATGCACAATTGTGTCTTGAATTATAATGCATTTCAAATTGCCTCTTGTGCGGCAGGCATCCTGCGGGTCGGCTTTTTGTTTTTATTCTTGTTTTTATTCTTGTTTTCATTCTTGTTTTTCAACAGTAACTGCGTTCCAGTCAATCTTTTCGTCGTTGTGTATTTCTTGTGTGGATATTTGCATTTACATTGTTACGTTTTCTGTTTGGCCAATGCTTAATAATCTGATGTGGCTGGGTTGCTTATATATCAAACTGTCGTCCCTTTGCCTCATGTCAATTGCTAGGATTTTATTATGACCCCCCCCCCCATCCCCACCCCCCATTTCCCCCTCCCTACTGGTCACTTAATTTTTCTTTCCCTTCTCTTTTGAACATTTGAATATATATTTCTTATAATTGTTTACGATAAGCTACTTTTTATGCGATATGTTGTTTATATTTTTGTCTTGGTATCACATTTTCCTTCGATGGGACAATTTGTTTGTATTCATCATAGCAATTTCGTATTACTGTTCATCATGAAGAATGATTTTAGTGCCACAAAATGATCGAATAAAGTTGAATTAGCTACCGGAACCTAAATTCTTGCCATTGCTTTAAAACAAAGGTATCAGAAGTACATTCATTTCTATTAAACTGACATAAATGTTTTCATATATTTGGTCTTCCCTAATTACGATCAACTAGTGTAGTCTTACTAGCTTACTATCAATTCCCTGATATAGTTCAAAAGACAAGACCCTACAATAAAAGTGTAAACAGATTTGGAAGGCTAAATACACCACAAAGTAAATTATAAGGAGCTGAATACTTTTTCATATATATATGAAATTTAGCTAGAAATTCGTCGTAAAGGAACTTAACAATACTGTCATCTATAGTTACCCAGAGCAAAGAGCTGAATGAGTTGACCATTTTGACCTTATAATGGAAGATTTCTAAAATAATGCTATGGAAATTGTAATCGATGGGAGATTTTAACTTCAAACCTTTACAATCATAATTGTCAAAGAAAGAATATTGTACTTAATTTTTTTCCAGGGTTCAGAACAGACACGCTCGACAAATAATTAATGTCACAGCATCAGTCGCTTATCTGAACACACCGGAGAGCTGTCGCTCACATGCTTGCGATACGCATTCGTATCCTTACAGCGTTTAGCGACATACATATCTGGAAAAGATCATGTGGAGGCTTGTATGGAATTCAGGCTTATTCATCCTAATAGAGAGGGGAAAGTGAATAGCACTTCATTGCAGACTGCCTTTACTGCGCTGCTCAGTACATCAGGAAAACTGGACCGGATAGTGACATTTCTTTCAAACGAGCCAAAATACATATAAACACGTTAAATAACGGTTCTGTAATGCACAATACAAACATACGTGTGAATTTTCAACACGTATGTCTTTTTCATCCATCAAAAGCAACAGATCTAAACAGGCACAAAATAAATAAATGATCTCCAACTGAATGAACAAAATGGAGACCAGTTGCAAGCTTGCGTTCTGTTTTATACATGTTTGTGCCTGTTGTTTGTGACGTGTATTGTTTTGTGCATTCTTTTTATGTCTGTTGTTTATGACCTCTATTATTCTGTGCGTTTTATGTATGTTGTTTGTGGCGTCTAATGTTTTGTGCATTTTTCTATGTATGGTATTTGTCAAGTCTATTGCCTTGTGCACTTTTTTATGTCTGTTGTTTGTGACGTGTGTTGTTTCGTGTATTTTTATGTCTGTCGTTTTTTTACGTTTACTGGCTTATTTATTTTTAAGTCTGTTACTTGTGATGCCTTTTGTTTGATGTATATTTATATCAGTTGTTTGTGATGTCTGAGGAAGAGATAGTTATCGAAAATCACCTGTCTGTTCTGTATCGTGAATTAATTAAGCGTTGTTTTGCAATCTGTCTCGTTTGTCTATTTGTATGGTGGCTTAATTATGTGCAACAACGATTTGTTTAATTTGCTTTCTACATATCAAATCATGAAACAATAGACACTGATGCTTTTAACAATTTTTGCATACCATAGTGACAACCCTCCCCCTCCCCCACCCTGCCGCCCCCACCCTGCTCTTTTTCTTTTCCCCCGCCCTCCGCAGCCCTTGTGTCTGATTACTCACGTACTGCAGAAGGTGGAAAAAAATAAGAGTTCAGGAGAATTTGTGGGACTGGAGTGATCAAAACAGCTCTGATACCCCATACATCTGCAAACGCAAGTGACCCTTCAATAACCCAGTCAACTCAGCGTACAGAAAGACATCGCTGCGCCTTTCCAGTCAATCAGATGCTGTACGTAGAATCATCCACAACAGGCCTGACACAGATCTGTCCTTGCTGCCTCTCAGACCGGGGTCCTGGTTTTTTTTTTAGGAGTTACTCCACAAAACTTGCCGAGGCATTCAAAATTCTTTTTCCTTGATCTGTTTCGAGATCGCCAGAATCCACCATGTGAGAATCAGAACCAGGTGAAAAAGCAGAATGTTTTTTTTTTTCTCTCTCATCTCCACCCGTTTCTTCTTCCACAGTTCGTGCGGGACAGTCATTTGTGGACTTTCAGTCTCATCTGCACATAAGAGAGCATCCCAAACGGCGTCGAACAACAGATCTGATTGGGGTCCACAAGCACAGATTTGGCCAGATAGTATTTGTATAGCAGCACTGGGAGATTGATACCAATTGATGATCTTAAGAAGGCTCTTGCTAACATATTTACCGTGTCATCGATGGTAACTTTCTATCCTCATTTTATTTTTCAGTATCGTTCACTGCTAGAAGTATAAATTACTGTGCATACATTCGGAAAGCATTAAAACAGACTTTAAATGATAAAGTCACGCAAGCTCGCACGCATACAAGAACAAGAACAGTATCTATTCCTTTCGCCCCTTTTGGGGTGTGGAGGAAGGGTGAGTTTAAAGCAATAACAGGAAAAGGAGAACAAACAAGCCAAATAAAACATAGTTAATGCTGACATAGTCCAACAATTCACAACACTTGAGATAATCTAATATACTTCGACAATAGATGCATTTGTTTTCCATCAGCAGAAGGCATCATTTGACAAAAATTAAAGACATATTTTGGGAGAGAAATCTTTTTGGTAAATATGTGTTGCGCAAAGTAACGTATGATGAACATTCCATGATAAAATGAAATTCATCACCTATTGCAGACATGTCACATTTATTACATAACCTTTCTTCTTTTGGAATAGCAAATCGACGATCTACTTCAATTGCCAATTTATGATTAGAACATCTAAATTTGATAGGAGGGTAAATATAAATATCTGGTAGGCTAGAAATATGTTTCTCCTCCTTAAAATAAGATTTATAAAATTTGTAGAAAATACATGTACGATTAGTTTCAATGTCACGTTGCGGCGTTTGACGAAAAGAGTATTGCAAACTATTTTTGACATTCCTACACACTGTATTGACGCCTACGTCTGTAAAGAACTGATTGCTCCAAACACAGTCAAAAACCAGACTGTACAAGTATGTTTTTAATGCACATTAACCAGGGAAACACAGTTACTGCGCTATTGTGCAAATGTAACATGAAAGAACTGAACCTAACGACAATTTTTCAACAGGAGATTGAACGAAACTAGACCCAAATCGAATCATTCGGACATAGACAGT
>CM031611.1:33417261-33492261 GCA_018398815.1 Conus ventricosus | reverse complement strand
AGGAGAGGAAAATCTTTCATTGCACACTAACTCTCAGTCTGGGTCAAATAACAACAACAACAACAACAACAACAACAACAAAGGGAGAAAGCATGAGAGAGGGACGGCAAACGGTGCGATGGTTTTCGACTCCCATCACATTGTAAATGGAAATGGGCCAAGAACGTGAGACAACACGAAATACATGAATCTCTGCACATCAAGCTTTTGCATGTATGAAACTGCTGAACTGCTAATGACAACTTAGCTCAGGCTTTTTTTTTTACAGCGATAACAAGACACATTGACCCCTTACCTTAGTTGCCCAGAGCTTATGCTGTGTCAGAGTGATTAGTCAAAGTAATCAACACATTTGCAGCACTGACATGGCAACCCGAGATGTGTATATCAGAAACGTTTTAGTAAAGCTCGTTTCCCTCTCAATCCGCATACCACCCGATCAACATCTTATGAACGATGTGAGAGACCGAAGAGATGGGAATGAGGGTGGGACAAAGGAGAGGGAAATCTTTCATTGCACACCGTCAAATGAAAAGATAATGGAAGTCTCAGTCAAAGACTAGCGATGCAACAGTGTAGAATACTGACGTAAGTAGACAGCGGACAACGCAACCAAACAGAACATCTATAAAAACCCAATAGTTATTGATCATCATAATCATAAGCACTATCAGAGACAGCAACAGTTATCATGGGCAAGTGTTTATCTATCTATCCCTGAGAAACAAAAACTTCATTGTAAATGACTATTACATTATGAAAGGGTAACTGAAAGAGTTTCAGTGGAAGATATACAAACTGATACAAAGCATGTAAAGTTTAGTTCTAGAACCCGCGAAGTGGACGAGATAAGTTATTTGTGTGCTGCCTGAGAACAGTGATGGGATCCCCACAAACCGGGCAGCTAAGGGTAGACTGGTTCTAGATAACCTAATAGGAATAATAGAAAGAAAAAAATCAATGACAAACATGAAATTGTGGAGATCCCTACGCTAGAACACCTAAATAACCTACTTTAAACTATTAACACATATACACTCACGGAAACAATCAATGAGATGTGTCAGGTCACAGCGTCAGCACTCAGTACAGGTGTGAATTTGCTTATGGACTCATAGCCTATTGACAGGCTTTGTCAAGACCACAGCAAACACAGCACCTGCTTATGGCAAGCAATCTTCCAGACTCGGCTTGGGGGGTTATTCAATTAGTAGTCATTCCGACAGAAATTTTCTGTAGCACCCCATCAGATTATCTTCTTACCAGTGACTCCAGTGAAAGAGCTTAATTATATGCCATTCTAACGAACTCAAATTGACTGATTCTAATTACTTTAGTAAAATAAGTGTCCTCTCAGTCTGGTTAGAGCAGTAAACGATGGACCCCGGACACTGTGTATGTCACTTTGACCCATAACTCCACGGCAGGCATATTACTGTCTCATTTTTGTACTCCCAGTTCTTATAGAACAGGGAATACTTTAGAATGGGAACGAAGAAATGCTGTCTGTGTGTCCGTCTGTCTGTCTGCGTGTCCGTGGTCAAAATGTGTTCCACTCACTCCAGACAAAACTACTGGGCGGATCTTTCTGAAAATGTGTAGGTATGTTCATTATGGGCCACGGATGATGCCCGATGTTTTAGTTTACCGCTATAGACATTACTAACGGCTGTAACGGCCTGTAACGGGTTTTCTTCTTTACGGAATATCTCAGAAAGTACTTGGCCGATCTTTGTACAAATGAGCAGGTACGTTCATTATGGGTCACGGATGATGCCCGATGTTTTAGTTTACCTCGTTATAACCGTTACTAACGGCTGTAACGGCCTGTAACGGGTTTTCTTCTTTGTGGAATATCTCAGAAAGTACTTGGCCGATCTTTCTGAAAATTTGTAGGTATGTTCATTATGGGTCACAAATAATGCCCGATGTTTTAGTTTACCGTTATAACCGTTACTAACGGCTGTAACGGCCTGTAACGGTTTTTCTTCTTTATGGAATATCTCAGAAAGTACTTGGCCGACCTTCATGAAAATTAGCAGGTATGTTCATTATGGGTCACGGATGATGCCTGATGTTTTCGTGTGCCCCGTTATAGCCGTTACTAACGGTTGTAACGGCCTGTAACGGTTTTTCTTCTTTATGGAATATCTCAGAAAGTACTGGCCAATTTATAAGCGGTTTGGGTGATCTTGTGACAAATCGGAGCCTCTGTCCATATGTAAGTGATGTAATGCTGAAAATGGATTAAACAACCGTTAAAAACTGTTGTTCTACCGTTATTTCTTATATATAGGTGGATTTTAATGAAATTTGGTATATAGAGAGGTTATCACACAGAAATGGTACTTCTGTATAGTGTTTCAAAATTTGACCGTTAAAAACCTTTATTCTTGACATATTGCCCGATTTGGATGAAATTTAATATGTACACAGGCTTTAGCCCAGTGAGGACTAAAATACCGGTTTCAAAAGTGTATATCGGTTATATAACCGTTAAACCGTTATTTTGCCGTTATTTTTTATATATTGGTGGGTTTTAATGAAATTTTGTATATAGAAATGTTATCACACACAAATGGCACTTTCATGTAGTGTTTCAAAATCTGACCGTTAAAAACCGTTATTCTTGACATATTATCCGATTTGGATGAAATTTGGTATGCACACATGCTTTAGCCCAGTGAGGACTAAAATACCAGTTTCAAAAGTGTACATCGGTTAAATAACCGTTAAATCCGTTATTTTGCCTTTATTTCTTATCTCACTAAGCACTTGGCCGATTTATAAGCGGTTTAGAAAACTGGGAGTACGTATATATGCTTCGCATCTTGTTATTTTTATCATGGAAAGAAAAAAATATTAAAGATATTGCAGACTTTGACAATACACGCATTTTGTTAAATTACACAAACTATAGCAAGAAACTTGCTTCAGGAATTATCAGATTGCAAGCTTGTGTGAACATTAAAAGAAATCAAGAAGAAGAAAGGCAATCAGATCAAAAGTTGTTTCAAATCAAATTTTAAGAAAACGTTTTGGCTACTAAAAGTATCTTAAAGAAAATGCTGATTGCATACAATGACAAATTTGCATTCTGTGGAAGTGAAAAGAGTGAGATAGACATTACGAACAGTCCAGCAATTTTCAACAATGTATTTGGGCAGACTAAGAGAAACTTTCTAGGAAGAAGTGTGGACATCGTTTTGAGTTAAGGCTAGATGTAGAAATTGTCTTTTTGAATAACGATCAGACCAAAAAAAAAAAAATTACACCTTTCTTTGAACAAAATTATAAGCGAAGTGCTTCATAAATTCTACAAATTCAAAATAGACCTGATCAAATTAAAAATAACATATATTCTGGAAGACCTTAAAGACTTTTGCAACGAAAACATCTATCAATTCAAAAGAAATGAAGCACACTGAACTTTAGATAAAAACTGTATGATTAGCAATGTTTTGAGCACAATATTTAATGTTCACAACTGATATGGATTGATGTAATTTGTCATATTGTATGCCTAATTACAATATCATCAAGTGTGTACATTTTGCCCCTGCTTTGCTCCTAATTCATATGCATGTGAAAATTTAGTTATTAAGCTTCCGGTTCAAAAAGCTTCTTGTATTCATATTTGTTTAAGAGCGAAAACTCTGATGAAAAGAATATTTACAGACACGAGGTAAGTGGTCGTTAAATGACTTAGCATTTGCAAAAACTGGGATTCATGACTAGCTGGGCTCGAAAGAGTTAAGGCGCAACTTGACAGATTAATAGGACAAGAACACAACTTTCTGAAAATAAAAATTACAATCATGCAATATAAAAGATGGTGCAAGAATAAAACTAGTGATCTGCAACATTGATGGGCTTCTGTTTCAGGCCAAATATGGCTATTAACCTATGAACTTGCACAAAGACACCTTTGTGTGATGAAGCAAGCCTGGTCATAATTGCAAACGCTGGTACTAGATTACCATCGAGAGTATTGTACACGTAATAATTATTTAGCTTGATTTGTCACCATTGCATCTTCGTAAGACGGTTTTGAAAGTTGCACTAGTGAAAACTGCACCATACTATGCATATCTTAGACTAAAGTCAAGATCTGCATGCTATGGCGAAAGAGGTCATGATCTTTGACAGGAACAGAGTTTCGATTAAACGTGAGGCTCTGCTACTCTTGTCTTCCAACTGATATTTCATACAGTTTTATGTATCTAAAAGATACACATAACAATGTAGTTTATGGCAACAACAGGAATGTGAAATCAAGTCCCCAACGTGCCACATTGTTGCCAAAATTCAGTATTGGATCGAGGAGTTTTCAAGACAATTGCTTTGTGTATATGAAGTTAATATCCAGGGATATAAGCCTAGCTACTACAACTTTAACATGCACAAAATACAAGTAGCAGCAATGCGTGTTTAACTAGACCACCAAAAGTGACTGATAGCAGTCCCAATGCGGCCAAGAGGGATAACACTTCATGAAACGAGGTCCTGCTTTAGAGCAAACGCAGTCCAGATGAGCTGTTTCTTCTCCATGCAAGGACTGTGTGAGAGTGGGCAGAAGTCGAAGTAATCATTACCCCAAAGGAACGCAAAAGACATGCCAGGTAACGTCAGAGTAGCAGCTAGCTGCATACAACATACTGAGGACGATCTTGTTCTCCAAGGAATGGGTCATGTCAGACCGGTTCATTACAGGGATAGTGGAGCATAGCGTAGAATGAAGGAATGTCGTTTCACATTGAGAGGATCACTCTCATTCCGGGCTGTCTGTGTTCATTATATCTAAATCTCTGAGATCTGAAAATCTATCAATCGCATGATCATTAATCAAGCGTATCATTAATCTGTGATTACCTTGCTGAACAATTAAATAGTGGGAGAAAACAAGGGCAGGTTAACAATTCTTCAGTCATTATAGTAATGACTTGGCAAAGATTTGAATTTAAAAAAAAAATGAAAAATGAAAAAATGGGGGGAATATATTATAAATATGAGAAACCCTTCACTAGCTGCCTGAGGGAACCATTGTACTCCCCTTCGAAGGCACATCTATTTGTATTGCCTGCTCCTAGGCCTTTCGTCCGCTGGATCGGACTCATCAGAGAGACACGGCTGATTGTGTCTGTGCTCTTGGTGTCAAATAGAGACACACCAAAGTCCATAATTCTGTGGTGTTCTCATCACCAAGGGTTCAAAATAGAATCCAACAGCACCCCAAAGCAGCCAGCGGAGGGTAGTAAAATGGAACAAAAGGAAAGTGTGGAGAGGAAAAAAGTGCTTAAAAACTAAAAGCATTATGCAAACAGTATAAAATGTAGGGGACAATCTTTGAGCCTATGCTTGAGGATCCATTCAAGGATGCAAGGGATTACCTTGTCTTTCTGCAGAGCTGTTTGTGCTTTAAGCAGTTTCTATTCTTTCTGATTGGTTTGGGATTAGTTTTGTATCAGTTAGTTTCACGTGTTTTATATTCATAATTTAGTGTCAGTGCTGTGGCACAAACATCAAAGAAACTATTTGTAGAGAAGAGGGCGGAAAATGTCAGATGAAATTGGCTAGCACTTTTTGTTTTTCTACAGGGTTGCTTGAGTTTTCATTCCAAGTGTTTTTATCCGAATTCTAAAAACTGTCTCTAATTCTTCCCCCATCACAAATAATTATGTACTTGTGTATATAGACACACGTATTGTTGTTAGAGTGTGTACATGTGCGTACGTGCCCGCATATGAACAATAAATGACTGTATGCGTGCTCATGTACGTGCGTGATTTGCGCTCACATGTTCATGTGAAGATGTACAAGAAAGAAACTGTCCCCGACAGTCTGTTTTAATCCTTCCTTTAATCCCATTTCAGTCATTTCAACTATAGCTAATTCAGGACTGCAAAGAAAGTGTACACTGGAAATATGGAAACCCTATTAAGTACGATAAAGAACTCTCTCTCTTTCTCTCTCTCTCTCTCTCTCTCTCTCTCTCTCTCTCTCTCTCTCTCTCTTTCACACACACACACACACACACACACACACACACACACACACACACACACACACACACACACACACACACACACACACACACACACACACACACACACACACGCACACACACACACCACGCATGTACCCGTACACGTTCACAGACATACACATGAACTCACACAGGCACGCACACACACACACACACACACACACACACACACACACACACACACACACACACACACACACACACACACACACACACACACACACACACACACACACACACACACATGCGAGCGCTTTTTTTTGAGCATATAAACAAATTCCTTGACATTGATGAAAGTATCTACAGGAAGCTCAGTTTCCTTTTGTTTTCAACGATTATTTATGACACGGGTTCGATGAAGAATGACTCTATGATGATAAACAAGTACTGTGAGAGACGGTCTGTCGATTGTGATGTTAAGTATATGACAGAAGAAAATTTGACAAGCCAAAAGTATGAAACCGGTGCACAAATCTCAGTAAGGGATGTGATTTGTGGAGGGAGAAGGAGTGGTGACAATAGAACAGGAGGAGGAAGAAGGAACAGTAATGACAGTATAAGGAAGAGGAGAGAGAGGATTGAAGACAGGGCAGAGGAGTGAGAGGAAGTGCTGACAGGAGGGTTTGTGAAAACAAGGGAACGTGATAAAATCGTTTACATGGATGAGTCTGGTGTTAAAGAGAACAATACACTTAGTTCCAGGAACTTGCACAGAAAATGTCTTCTCTTCATTGGAACGCATGACGCCTGCTTTCAAAGTTTGAGGATGCGGATTTTGTTCAGTTCACTTCTTTGTTAGATTTCATCTTGTCCTAATTTTCATTGTGAAGTTTGAACCTGGTTTACTTACAGAGTATGGCGTGTTCATAAAAGCAACATTTGATCCTGAATTACGTGAAAGACGTTCGGATGAAATTGTCTGTCTTGAGGGCAAATCTTTTTGTTCCTTGAATGCGTACTGTTGATGATAATAACGGTGGCTGTCTTACTTTAGAGTGGATAAAGAATTCGTCCATTTAGGAAAAAAAAAGTACTGTGTGTTTATACCCTTGAAAATTCGTCGTGCCATCCTGTCTATGACTGTGACAATGGAATTAACTTTCTTGAAGAAAACCTAACTGATATTACATTACATGGTGCTTTGAATGCCGGGACTTCTGGTTGTTCTTCTGACCATCCAGATGGAAGCAGGTTGGATGAAAATTTTATTAAAAAAATCACAAACACCAGTAGGAATAAGTATGGCAAGACACAGTGATAAATTCAAACGGGTTAAATATAGTCAGATTTGAGCGCTGCTTTCAGATTGTGTATTTGAAATGGCTTTGGAAATGGATACCACAATTGTTACACTTTCCTGACTTCCATATCTTTCTTTGAGTTAGCTTATGATTTTATGAAACTGGGTGTCTTGGACAGACTAGAATTAAAAAAAAACAACTTCCGATTTTGTTATCCTTTGATAATCAGCTTATTAATACATCCCGCAGGAATTCTTCAAATGCAGCAGAAGCAATGTTTGTTTTTGAATGCAAGTGGATTTTATTATACGTTCAGGGATCTTCTGACTTAACAAACTCAGGAGAAAGAAAAAGAAATTTAGACATACCTACAGAATTAACTGATAATCAAGTTAACTAAGCGATAACGTTTAACCAAACTGGTAGAGATCACGCACGATGGATGAAAAAAAAACAAATCCCATATGGAAGTAGTCGAACAAAATATGGTTTGATCAAGAATGTAAGTTAGCAAAACAAAAGGTGAAAACACTTGGTAAAAATTTCAGATTTCTTGGACTAAAATGACCGGATCCAATTTTGTATAGCTGGAAGAGAATAAAGAAAAATTTCAAGATGTCAATTTTGCATAGCTGGAAGAGAAATTTGCGTAGCCGGAAGAGGAAAAGAAAAAAAAAAGAAGAGAAAAATGATCGCAATGGATAATTGTCCAAAGAACTACTAAACTCTGATAAATGCCAGAACTCTTTTGGTTAAATAGTTGAAAAAGTCTCACGCGAAAATCACAAAATCAAAATAGTATACTTTTCATGTTTATGGTTTGGTTATATTTTAGAATATCATCAAAAAAGAAAAGAGGAACTTTCAGATCCTGATGCTGATAAAGCTAAACAAGCTATCTGACAGACCAGTATTCAGAGAAGAGCTTAAGCTGGTTATCAGAAAGTTGAAAAAAGATAAATCATCTGGTCCTGATGCAGTGCACGGAGAGTTCTTTAAAAATGCAGACGAATGAATATTTTTTGTGAAACCATTCTAATTATTTGTTTGACCAAGGCATTTATCCAGATAAATGGTCAAAATTGATTATTTGTTACTCTTGTTAAAATGGCGGAATCAATGTCACAAACAACTGTAGAGGTATTTTTTGTGTGTAACATGAGCATAAATTGTATAGGTCAAAGGTAAATGGAAAAAAAATTACAAGAATGCACATCTAAAGGTATCCTGTGGAATACCAAGCTGATTTCAGGAAAGATTATTGCTTAATACCTCACATATCTATGCTGTGTGCCGTCATTCATACACCATTTGCTAATAATCATAAGCTATATGCTACATATGCTGCTTTTGAAAATAAGTTTTCAATTCCATTCCTTGGAAATTGTAATGGTCTCAGTTTTTGAAGAGTAGAGTCCATAGTATACTACACAGATACATTACAGCGTGTATAGATAGGTAAAACGTAGTATAAGATGTGAATCAAACTTACACGATTTTGTGAATGGTACGAGTGGATTAAAACAAAGTGATATGTGCAGTTCGATTCTATTCTCATGAAGTGTTTCAAATTATCAAAAATAGTAAACAGGGGGTGTTCTTGCTTGATAGGATTTTATACTGATATCTTGTTATCTAGACTGGAGTTAAAAGGGAATCTAGAGAAAACAATGTTACTTTCTTCTCACCAGGATGAATATCTACCTAGACACGAACAACGGACCGATGGAAATGAAACTTAAGGGTGGTAAACGTGTATTAGTACATATGTTTACTCTTTTCGGCCACACTCTGTTTCACATTTGCATATCACGATCTGATGCACAGTGCAAAGATAGCTGTTCTGATTGTATATCAGGTTTCCGCTATGCTCTATTGTAGCTCGCTTAGCCTGTCTGTAGTTACTTAATTTTTAGGTTCAGTCAGTTTTAGAATATGGGGTTGGGGTTTAGAGAGGGACGATGCAGTTGAAAAGCTTCACTTGTTTGTCTTGAAACATGTTTAAATGGTGGGTCACACTTTTAGTGATTCGGTTTATGGTAAACTTTGGAGATATCCCATAACTGTATGTCATCTCGTACGTAAATTTCATGTAAATGGCTAAAACTGACAAGATTGCGGATTCATAAATTACAATTTAAATCTCACAGTGTATCATATCATTTTAACACTGATGGGGAAAACATTTGGCTACGTATGTACAAAAATATTCATATTCTTATGCCTTAACTTTTGCTGGATAATCAAGGTGTTGAAAGTGCTGCAGCTGGTACCAAGTGCTTTACACAAAGAAGTATGGAATGTAGGCGGCAAGAAAGGGCTTTTAAAACAATAAACTATGTTGAACTCTATTTAGAAATTTTGAAATTGGAATAACTCATACAGGTGAAATGTACTTACAAAACTAGGATTTGGTGTGTCAGACATTGTCTGTCTCTGATTAAGATATAGGGAGAAAAGAATATCTACTTTGCTGCTCAGTTCCTCAATGATCTGAAGGCACAATTCGTGCAGCCTAGCTGTTATAATAGCCCATTTCATTTTAGATTCAATTTGCTTACGTCAAGCAGAAATGAGAGTTTCTGGACGACTGTTGAATTGTTCATTGTTGAAGCTTTAAAACACTTGTGCACTGCTATTACCTACAACATATCTAATGTTTTGGCGTGACAGAATATTCATCACGGTTTTGTTTGTGACAAATGGTCGATTTCTAATAGTATCCCCATTTCACGTCTGGTGTGTGAGTTAATAACATGGTTATTCCCGGCTGTTAGGGGCCTTGACATGAATCTAATAAAAAGATTTCGTGTCGGTATTTGTATTCTCTCTTTCTCTCTCTCTCTCTCTCTCTCTCTCTCTCTCTCTCTCTCTCTCTCTCTCTCTCTCTCTCTCTCTCTCTCTCTCTCTCTCTCTCTCTCTCTGCGTTTCCTGGCTGGACCTCTGAGATTCCTGTTGTTAAGATTATTGTTGATGCGACCAGCTGTACAGGTACCCGAATTCCGTTTTGGGGGATGATCTCTGATCACAACACTATTGTGCACTTGTATTTTCAATGTGACAGCCATCCCCACCTGCACCCAATGACCTACTCTTCTTTGAAAGGTGGAATGGAATTTAAAAGTGCTTGCAACATTTTAATGCATGCTTGAAATCTCATTTGTAGGATTAGGTGCGACCGTAACTTGCAAAGATGCTATATTTGAAGAGCAACTACTCACTACACCCACGAACCTATGCTCGCTCTGTTAAAATGTACTACTTATTTCATCAGGATATTGGCGTTTAATACATTATATTATTTATATAGACGTGGAGACGCTGGATCATCCATATACAAGTGAGAAATACACTCCAGATTTAGCCTCAGTCTTATATATTGTGCCATGTCTGAGTTCAGCAGTGCCGCTGTGATGAACGGTGTGTTTTCCCCAGCAAAAGCACTTGCACTGAACATCTCAAAGATGGAGGACGTGACAACGACCTACAGCCCAACTTCCCGCGACATAAACATCACACTTTCTTATGTGACTGAAGATGTCTTGCGGCTGCAGAGTGTGGCCAAAAATCTGGATCTGTGGGTGCCTCCGTTTCTCTTCTCTGGGGTTTTCACAAACACTCTGATAATCATGGTAATGCTGGGCAAGCATTTCCGACAAATGTCCACGTCATTTTACATGGTTGTCAACGCTATTCTGGACAATATCACTTTGCTTGTGCCCCTTCCTGCGCATTATCTTTATGTCAATTTCCCTTCTGTGAGTATGCTGGTTGCTTTCTTTATATTGAATCCATGCTAGTCTATTGTTCATCTCTCTCACTCTCTCTCTCTCTCTCTCTCTCTCTCTCTCTCTCTCTCTCTCTCTCTCTCTCTCTCTCTCTCTCTCACACACACACCACACACACACACACACACACACACCACACACACACACACACACAGACACACACACACACACACACACACACACACACACACACACACACACACACACACACACACACACACACACACACACACACACACAACCCATCTCACATTGTTTATATAGACTGATTTCAGACTAGTTTAAATATGTGTTCTGGGTATTTTCTCAAATGACTTAAACGTGAAAGTGAATCTTAAATGAGCATATGAGACGCAAATATTTAAATAAAGTTATGAAGCACAAAAAAAGAGAAAAAACAAACAAATCCTCTTGCTGCGTTTGTGAGACAATTACAAACCCATCACTCCAAACGAATGCTGCTTTCGGTACCAGTTTGCCAAAGCGAGTCGGTGCCGCACACAGGAATCGTTGAGAGTTTTGGACGTGTTGTTTTATCGCCGTAGGATTAATGTCAATAAAAAGTCGTGTTTCTTATTTGTTTACTATTTATATGGATACGTTTCTCATATGAGCGACTGACGTTTGATATAGAGCATGTCCTGTGGCTTTAGATTCTGAAGCCTTTGAATGCATGTATTTTTTCATGTGGAGAGACTGTATGTGAAGTTAAATGTAAAGTTTTGAAATGATTGAAACTACCTTTGAATAAATCGCTTGTGAGAATTGTAGAACATTGTATTCAATTTCAAAAGGATAAAAGAAAAACTTCGCAGAACTGAACTTCGAAGCCAAAATTTTAAAACATGTGTGTGTGTGTGTGTGAGTGTGTGTGTGTGTGTGTGTGTGTGTGTGTGTGTGTGTGTGTGTGTGTGTGTGTGTGTGTGTGTGTGTGTGTGTGTGTGTGTGAGAGAGAGAGAGAGAGAGAGAGAGAGAGAGAGAGAGAGAGAGAGAGAGAGAGAGAGAGAGAGAGAGGAGAGAGAGAGAGAGAGAAAACATTTGCTTGGATGACACATTGTCAGACCAGTTTATGTGAATGATTGATTGTGACGGACGCCCGGTTTACTAAATATTGTTAGTAAGCAGAAAAACAACGTAGGCCTTATGGGCATTGATTTAATTTATACATATTAAATCTAGTTGCAAAGCGAGACGACTGCAGGCGGAAATCTAAACAAATCTTAAATAAATGTTAGCGAACCGCCCAGAGAACGTGGACAAACCAAACGAGTCACAAGACAAAACACAACGCGTTTCGACCTCTTAGGTCTTCGTCAGGTGATATATAAACGAATAAAACAACGAAAATTCACTTAGCTTTGATCGCTTCAGATCGCTTAGAAGGCCTTCTTCCTTGCGCTGAACCCGAAGCGATCTGAAGCGATCAAAGCTAAGTGAATTTTCGTTGTTTTATTCGTTTATATATCACCTGACGAAGACCTAAGAGGTCGAAACGCGTTGTGTTTTGTCTTGTGACTCGTTTGTCCACGTTCTCTGGGCGGTTCGCTAACATTTATTTAAGATTTATACATATTAAGCAGAAAAAAAACTTTACTTTCCAGTCACACATTAAACTCAAACAACTACAGGCCCAAATGTTACTTTCTCCTGAAAATTGAATCAACTACCATCTGGTTTGGTAAGTTGAGAAAAAAGTAATGAAACTGTTCTATCACATTCGACAGACTAAAGAAAGTAAATTCTGTTTTTGAGTTCATTCCAGCGCACACTCATACTGAAGACCACTCACACATATAAGCATACATACACATTTTTCAAAAGACAAATTTGCTTAGGAGACGATTTTGTCCGAGAATGGTGTTCTTTCTGGTTCTGAAGCTCTAGATTCACGTACACGTTGGAGAAAACATCCTACACTCACTCAGCGTGATGAATATTGGTTTCTGACTTGGTCCCGATATCAAAACGGACTGAGGGCCACTGTACAGTCCCGTCGCCTGGAGGAAAATAGTGACTATCGTCTGCAGACGACGGAACGGTAGCGTGGTCGTCGATCCTTTTCCACACAGCGTCATCATGTGGAGAAGGGACCATTCATCTCTAGATCCTTTCGTCTGAATGAATTTGATGGACGAACAAAGATTTGAGGTGAAACATCACTAAACATGATAAACATAGCATTGGAAGAGGGAAAGTTTCAACCCAGCGTGGGAGTATTATAGGAGAAAAAAGGTGAAAAAATCCTACTTCATTTTTGATGTGAACGGTTCGGTATTGCCATTTTTCTTGAAATTCAAGCGTAGAAATAGTCTGTCTTAAACAATTTAGGCACACTGAGCACGGACCTCGTTTAGAAACTAATTTTGATGTTAATAAAGATGCTTGGAACCCGTTTCATCTTTAAATTTATTTCATTTTTTACCATCAGTCATCCATTTAAGTAGTAATAAAAACAGTCCATTATATATTGTTTAATGTACGAACATTTCTTGTTCACGTTTTCAGTTTTGGATTTGGTGGATAGACATTTATCCCTCCGTATCATCCAGCCATCCCCAATGGAATTCAGCATGAAACTTCACCTTCCCATGGTAAATCTCGTTTATTTTACTGATATATCCAAAGAGACTGTTTTGTTATCTTGTTCAAATTCTTTTTTTTTCGTATTTCTTGAATCATTGCACACACTATGTGAAAAATGTTTTCATCTGTTTCATGATGTTATGGAACTTACTATCGAAATCACCTTTATTTCAGGCATCCATGTTTGCTTTTCTTCTTGAGGGCGTCCTAGACGGACCGTCCCCTCCCCCCTGTTTAAGAACCGTTTTCATAATCGTTGATCTCTCATAAGTTTCTACATGAGAGTGAGGTCGTTTCATAGGTGGTTTCTTTTCTTTTCCTTTTTTTTTTTAAATTGCCAACGAATCTAAGCTCCTGCTGTTGTGCAGCTTTAGAGAACAGGAAAACCTTCATTCTGGCTCACTTTCGCCCTCAACCAGTTTCGGGCGAAAGTGAGCCAGAATAAAGGTTTTCCTGTTCTCTGACAAGTAAGACTTCAATACCCAAAAAATAACGATTATCTACAAACAAACATACTGTGCAGGGTTATCCGTTTTTAATACTAATTTACTAAACTTTTCAGATTTTAGTTTTTGTTTAATCCTATGTTTTTCTTGATCGTTTTCAATAACATCATTTTCGCGCAAACATTCTTCAAATGAGTCTCTGTCTTTCATGTGAAATAACACTACAGTCTTTAACTGTTCTCTAAAGTCTTTTAAAACTGAGTTATATTTCTGGCATAAAATCCACACACTTATCCGAGCATGTCTTCCGCTGAAAGCTAGTTTCGACAAAGTGTTTCTCTTTTTAACTATGTCTTTTTCTGCTGAACAGTCATCTATAATAAATAGCGTCTGCGTTCCCCTCAAACAATATAAAAAAGCGTTCTAGACATTCACTCAGTTATTGCTGGGATCAACTAAATATATTTCATCATCTGCCCATATAAACCTTCTATCATGATATGCTTTGTTCCATTTAAGTGTTGGACAGAAAATCACAATATGATTAAAATTATAACGATAAACTGTTTGTAATAAGTCTAGGACAAATATTGTTTTTCCACAACCAGTCTGCCCACAAATCATTGAACAATGAGGGGATTTTTATCATAAAGTTTAACTGCTCCATAGTTTTATAACAGAATTTAATCTAATCCAGTTATTATTTTTTTTCATACTCTCCGTCAAAACTTGTTCAGTATAATAAAACCCTACGAGGCCTAAATGTGTAAGATTAATCCAATGCAGTTCTGTAAGATTGTTTCTATTTAAGTCAACATTGATTTTGTTGCTTGTTGTTATGATCTTAATATCCTCACCATTGTGAGAACGACGATGGTAACGTTAAGGCGTTTAACGTCTAAGTTTTGCCAGCTAATATTAATTCCTTTTATAAGGTCATCACTAACGCCCACAACCCATCCCTCTCCACATCTTTAAAGACAGAAATTTCAAATATCATTGTGAACGTGTCTCCTAATTTTCTGCTTGGAAAGAACTGTAATTTTGTAAGAAGCTTTTTTTACAACTGTTTCTTTTTCTGTGGAGGATGTACTGCTTTTTTCCCATACGGCGTTATTTCAATTTCTTTCCGACTATTGTCGTCCGGCATAAGACTTACATGTAAAGGACCAGAGTTGAATGCTTTTCTGAAACTTTTTTGACGGCTAAATATGTAAATGGGCTTATGAATTCAAATTTTATGTCCCATTCTAAATATGGTTCTAAGTGCCATTTGAGGTCAGGTTTCGAACTATTTTATATTCATACTGGCCAACATTATTTGCCTCTAGATTGCGCAGTTGTTCTAGTTTAGGAAACTTTTTGCTGTCGCCAACCTCTTTGCGTTTATAATCACCATCTTTAGTGTACTCAAAACCATACAAAGCGCCTATCTCACCATTTGTTCAAAGTCCCCAACGTCTGCAAGGTCTTTTAATTCTAAAGTTATACACCTCACAGGCGCTAATGTAACTCCTGGTTCTTCTGGCCCCCGCGACATTATTTTTTAGTAACGTATTTATTTTATTTCCAAAACAATGTGCAGGTTATCACATTTCACGACTTTCCCTGTTTTGTCTGCAATTTTTTATATTAAATGATCCAACCCTCCCACAAACTAATCTTTTAAACTGTAAATTAGGGAATTGTATAATTTCATAATCGCAATATGCAGCTTTCCCTGATGGAAGAGCTCTTAAAACAGTTGAGGGCCTTCCATCATATAAGTTTTCATCAGTGCTCAGCTCATCCAAATGAACATAGAGTAATGAATGTAATGCAAGATCGAGCGGACTTTCTCCCTCATAAGTAGTTTTGTTTGGTGTAACTCTAAATCTATAATTGTTAGCTGTAAAGCCTAACATTTTAGCTAGCTCTTTATCAAAATAGTAACCTCCTTCTTCTTCAGGCTTGAATGTTAACATTGTTTTCAGATTTGCATTGTTAAGTTTGAGAGTAATGTCAAAGTTACTCATTGCTTCTTTTAGTGAGCAAAACCCGTAATAACCATCAGGTATTGTTAACTGGCTAACTTTGTTCCCTGATTTGTCAACTTTTAGAACCGTATTATTCTCCTTGGCTTCGTTATATTAAACCATACGACTTTGTAGAATATTTCATGGAGCGCGACCATTTTGGTTCCGCAATTGTTATCAATAGCATGTTCTAAAAACGAAGGACGGTCTTGTGTTGTTATTGTTACAAACATTTTTTAAAACAAATTAAAAATGAGTGCATTCAAATATACTGGTGCAAAATATTCTGTTGGGCCGCACTACAATCTTAAAAATATAGCAACTGATACTCTTGACATTGCTGCGACCCAGACTGCCTCTTTTCATAAAAAGGTGAGTACTCCATTAAGCAGATATCTTAACCCCCTATTGAAAACGACCACATCAAGAAAGCGTGGTTTAGTCATCCGATGCAGTTTTATCAGAACCAGTTAAACTTTGCTGTGTTTTGCGCATCAACTGGGTGTGGAGTGTCGTATGCTGATCATTTAAATCACCATGATCCTTTGGTGAGGTCAGTGTACAGATTTCATTTCTATTACACCTTTAGACGTATTTTGACTGAATTGCAAGCGCCATTGCCAAATGACAAACCGTTTAATCCACTCAGCAACAGAATAGACATGAAGGCTTTTGAAAGGATTTGTAACGAATTCAATATTAACATCAAGACAGACTTTAGACAAAAGTTGGATCTTAATCATGGCCTAGGCGACCTTTATTTTCGGGGCACGCACAGAAAGTATAACTATGACTGGCATCCTCCTTTCAAAACTTTCTTTTTGGCCAACTGTTCAGCCGGGTCCCTACAGCAAGAGCATTAAACAGCATGGACAACATTTATCTTAGACACTTCTAAGGGCCTAACTAGAGCGGGAATAGAACGAATAAACGACTCTATTCGTACTTACGTTTGGTGTTTGCTAGGCTCGCAAGCACAGGCAAGATCGAGCATAACTGATCTTTCTACTGGCTTTGACGCCAAAAAACAATACTTAGCAAATTTAGAGGACGCCATTAATTCTACAGTTGATTTACCTTCAAGTATTCAAAGGTACCAACATGTTTTACAATACGCAAGATCGAAAGTAGACTTTGCTGTTGGCACTGGTTTATACATGCTGCCTTCTGACCTCAGACTCCAGATAGGTACAATAATAAACTATAATAATGAAATTCTTATAGCAGGCAATGAACAGAAGGTTGGGAAAAAAACGACATAAATTCTGAGCCAGTAATATTACAAACAATAAAGAACACCCAAGATTAAGTCATCCAATCCCGAAGTCCAAACCCCAAAGTCATTGAAGACTCAGCAAAGCTCGCGGACTCTGTTCGCGATGACCATGTATATGAAAAGACAGCGCTTGTTCTTGGATTAACTGGCCTAGGATTACTTGGTCTTTATCTTACTAAATAGTAACCCAACTATTAAGAGAACTAATGCCCATAAGTGCTCGGCCATAAAGCCAACTACTTTGCTTGCAGTAGACAAAAGCAGCTAACAATACTCCCTAATATACCTGGTAAAGAGTCTATAGCTTTACCAGCTAATTTTTTTAATAACTCGCAAGATGATCAAGCTGTTTTTTTACCATGATTTATCAGGCGGAGGCGATGGCGGTGGAGGTACTGAACTTTGGCCACCGCCGCCTGTAATAGCCAACACCAATGTACTTATTGCAAATCCTAAGGCAGTTATAACGCTTGCTAATGTGACTCCTTGCTCTCTAAACAGTGTTCGTATTCGTTTGCTAGTGTCGTGTCTTCATATAAAATTTTTTCGATAGTTTCTCTTATTCTATTCACTTGAGTTCGTAATTGGTCTCGGTTAGTAGTTAGCACTTCTAGTCTTGCTGATCTTTCTTGCTCAAGATTTTTTAGTCTTTGGGCTATTCTTTCTTTAATCTCACGCCCTACGATGCGGTCATCAGCCTCAACGAGTTCTTCTTTTTCTCTTTTTATATGCTCATCTAGTTCACTAGTTTTGCTAAATTGTTTGTTAATTCGCCTCTAATGGTTCTTAAAGCATGATCAAGGGCCGTTATTTCTCGCATGGGTAGCGGTGAGTCGTGTATAGTCTTTAATGCTGTTTCTTCTGAAAAACTGGTTTCTGCTTCTATTGCATTTATTATTTCATCTGCCGATTGATTTAATTCTTCAAGTTCCATGTTTTGTATTTGGGTAGCTGTTGGGAGTTCCTGCAGTGTGTTTTGAAGTTTAGAAACTGCCTCCGCCCTTATTTCGGTCTAACAAGACCAAGGCGATTTTGATCTTTCACACTGAGTCTTTGTATAATTGTACTCTTGGCTAAAAAACTTTGATGGGTCTGGTTTAGTTGTAAGCCGAACAAGTTGTCCTTGGTCGTTTTTTACAGACAAATGACCATCTTCTAATTCAAAATCATTTGGGTCTATAAATTCGGGGGGTTCTTGGCCTAAACTTTTGTAAATGCTCCGACGTACTTTCTGTTAATTCACGCCGCATTGAGAGCATTGAGCGATGCCGTGTCAAAGGGATCATTTCACTCATATCGTCTCCACGATCAAAAACATCATAATCTTCTTCAGCTTCAATTCCTGCCATGTTTTAAATAATTAACTTTTTATTTTGCTTCATAAAAATGTCACAAGCATATGGCTCGATTCTTGACCCGCATAGAAGCCTGAAAAAGCCCTTAGGCGTGAAGGGAAATAAGCGGAATATTACTGTTCCAAATAATCCATCTACTATTGATGCGGATCAAATTCTTACTGTTAAATTTCCGGACCTAGGAGCGGATGAAGTGATTGTGCCAGGCTCTGCACGGCTTACTTTCAAAATAGAACTCGCTTCAACAACAGACCCAAACAGGACAGTTGTCCAGAATCTGGGACGGGCAATCGTTAAGAAAATTTCTATAAAATTTGAGGGGCAAGAAATATTTTCTTTACACAATGCAGACATATTTTTTAACCTATTCTGATCTATGGCTAACGCGAATGAAAGGGCTGATCTTGCGTTTCAAGGAATCGAAAATGAAGAAGCACTAAAACATAGAATAGGCGCTGAAGATGCTAAAGACGGCAAAAGGTTTGTAGCCGTAAGTTATGCGTATGGAAATCGCTTTTTCATACCCCTAGATTTTGAGTTGTTAAAAGCGCATGCCCCATACTTTCAAGCAGCATTAAAAGACAGATTGTCATATGAAACTAACTTTTAATGACCAAAATATGTTATTATATCTACAGACGCGGAGCAAAGTACAGCATTTCTGACATCTCGTTAGAGTTTGACGTTGTTAGCAGCCCTCACTTAGCAGTCTGATTGAGCACCAATATCAGTCAAAATTAGCAATATTTTACGAAAGAGTGATTCATCATTCTAAATATCCTAAAAGCAAGGCAGACACTATATGGAATTTTAGTTTTAGTGCCACAGCAAGATCGCTTAAAGGTATTTTATTGCTGTGCGAAGATGAAGAACCATTTCAAAGACAAACTGAAAATTTTGTTAATCCTAAAATAACGAAGTGCAATGTACAATTGAGGGCAGTCCTAACCAAATCTACGCTAGCGGGCTTAAACCTTATCATCATTTTGATGAAATAAGAAACTGTTTGGAGGCGGGAGGTGTAGAAATCCGACAGTTGACCTTGTGTCTAAAGATTTGCATCTTCACAGTGTTAGACTTGATCATTATTTAACAACGAAATACGGTTTATGGATTGACCTAAGATCAACGGAGGATAATCAGTTACATGGAAGCGGGGAGGAGAACTGTTAGAGACATAATAAACATTCAAATTGATAAAGAAAAAGAGGCTGATAAAACCGCTTAATGTGTATTTGTTTTTAATATATGATGCGCAGCTGACTATTAAAGAAAACAGATTAGTAGATATACAATACTAAATTATTTTTTATTTTATAAAAGCATGTCTATTACGGTTTATCCAAACGTGTCTACAGCGCCGCCAAAAGAAGGGATAGTAGAAAGCCCTAACATAAAAACCTTCAGATTAACAAACATTACACAAATGCAGCAAAAACTAGAGCAAGACCTTTCAAAATACAGCAAAACCAAACGAAGGTATTCTGCTGCCTTTAATGCTGTTACATATGTTAATACTGGAGCATCGACTATAAGCGCTCTATCAGCAGGAACGAGTGTTGGTCTCTTAGCAACGGGCATAGGCGCACCCGCAGCTTTACCTCTAGGGGGTTTGTCTTTAGCTCTCGGCCTGTGTTCATTAGCTGTAAGTGCGGCTGGCAAAAAATTAAAAACTAAACTCCAAAAGCACACAGCTATGGTTCAACTAATAACAGCTAAACTTAGCTCGTTTAAACTGACAATAAATAAAGCGCTAGTTGACTCAAACATCACGGATGAAGAATTTAATCGTTTACAGGCCGATTTTGATGACTACAAAAGACAAAAGTTTGATCTTCAAAGAAAGGCAAGGACAAGTTTTTCTCAACAGCCAGACGCCGAGCAGATAAAAAAGGCATGCTTAAAAAAAGTAAACGAGACATTAAACTCTGTTCTAAACAGCTCACAGTAACAACACCGAAGGGTGTTTATACTTTAGTTTATGAGTCCAAGCACAAAAAGACCGTTGATATTGATTCTGATTAAGTATTTTTTTTTAATTTAAATAAATATTTTGAGTTAGAAAAGAAACTCAACATGGCTAAATATATGAAGGACCGGACGAATTGTTTGAAGGAATGCTTGAGAGAGAGCGTTTATCAAGAGCACTGAATGATATTGATCTAGAAGTCATTGACCCAACAAACGTACAGGCAAGTGTTGTTCATGCTATTTCTCAAGTTCCAGGCAAACTAACAATAGACCCGCCAGTTAAAGTAATGTTAGCTGTTTTAATCGACTATGTAACAATAATGAAGAAAATCTAGAAGTCTGGGTCTCGACTAAACAACAGACTATTCTTTCCTCTAATGCCTTAACACCCGGTTGGGCAGACGAACTGCTTACACAGTTTGACGCTGCCGCTGAAGAAGCTAAAATGAGAGGCTCTGGTTGGTCAGAGGGCGAAGTCCTAGAGATCAGATTAAAACAGTCTAAGTATGCGCCGATTGTCGGTAAGGCTTACATTCCACTACCTCCAGCATTAGTTGCAAAAAAAGCAGTTCTAAACATAAAGAATTCAGAAACAAATGTTTTATGTGGTGTGTTCTCGCAAGGCTGCATTATATCCGCAAAAACGCAGAGAGAGTGCCTAACTATCACCCTTACATCAATGATCTTAACTTTAGTGGAGTGTCCTTTCCTGTTAGTGTAGACCAAATTGATCAGTTTGAAGAACAAAACAAACCAATAACTGTTAATGTATACACATGGGATGAGGAAACAAATTTGGTGCCAATTAAAGTGTCAAGAACAGTCCAACAATAGGCGACCCAGACAAAAATCATGTTGACTTACTACTGATGCTTTCACCAGCGGGGCTACCGCATTACACATTGATACGCACGATGAGCAGACTAATGAAAGCATACTTCAAAAGATCATGGCAAACAAGAATTCTGTAGAAAATGTTTAACAAGAATGCCATCTGTTCAAGCCGCGAGCGAACATAAGAAACATTGTAAAAGTTCTGTAGACTGTAATACAGAACTAATTACGCCCCAGAAGGCAGTAAAGTTAGTTTTAAGAACTGGAAACGGATGCAAAATTCTCCATATGTTGTTTACGCAGACTTCGAATCACTCATTGTTCCTTATGAAGGACCAACCCCAGAGAGGCTTCCTAAAACAGCCATTAGTGAGTAATCACCAGATTTGTTCATTTGCCTTCATTATTGTCAGGTCGGATGGCGCCCATTCAGCACCAGAATTGTATAGAGGCCCAGATGCTGCAGAATACTTCTTAGAACGCATGCAGAAAGTGCGTAATGACTGTTCTAATAATCTAAATTTATCTGAAATCATAATGACGCCTGAGGACCAACAACAGTATGACTCAGCCACTCACTGTTGGATTTGTGGTTTAGAACTTAGTGAAAAGCAACAAATCCAACAGGTGGCCTTAGCGGCCAGCGGGTAAGAGACCATGATCACATTAGCGGAAAGTTCAGAGGAGCTGCGCACAGTAAATGCAATCTTCAACTAAAGTTTGAACCAAAGACATGGAAGCTGCCCATCTTCTTTCATAACTTGCGAGGTTACGACTCTCCTTATAATGCGAGCAGTAAACGACGCCTTCAGGGTGTCATGCATTGCACAGTCATCGGAAAAGTACATGTGTTTCACTTTAAATAACATGTCTTTTTATGACTCTATGCAGCACATGATGGGTTCATTAGAGTCACTGGCTATGTCCTTAAAGTCCTGCCCAATAACGGAAGAACATTTTGACTCAACTCTTGTTAGAAAGGGCGTTTACCCTTATGAGTACATGAACAGTTGGGAAAGGTTTGATGAAGACACACTTCCTCCTAAAGGCGCGTTCTTTTCTAGTCTCAGAGGAAAGGACATCAGTGATTTGATTACCAGCATGCTCAAGATGCGTGGCAGAAGTTAGATTGTAAAACGATGGGAGACTATCATGATTCATACTTGAAGGCAGATGTATGTTTGTTGGCGGACGTCTTTGAAAATTATAGAAAAACCTGCATGAAACATTATAGCTTGGATCTGCGCATTACATTTCTGCGCCTGGGATGAGTTGGGACGCTTTCTTAAAGTTTACTGGAGTACAGATTGATTTATTGTCAGATTTACCAATGCTTCAGATGATTGAAAACGGATTGCGTGGAGGAATTAGTATGGCATCGCATCATTACTGTAAAGCAAACAACAAATACTTGGACGACTATGATCCAAGTAAAAGGTCTAACTATCTCATGTATTTAGATGCAAACAATCTGTATGGATGGGCAATGGCGCAATCACTTCCGTTACGTAACTTTAAAATGTACACAGGCGGCGATCCGAATAATATTCAAAAGGCATTAAAGTGGTTGGGCAGTTTAACGCCTGATCAACAGCGTGGTTTCATTCTAGAAGTTGACTTAGAATATCCTCAGGAACTCCATGACCTGCATAATGACTACCCATTAGCAGCAGAAAGTCTAAAGATGGATCAAGAGAACCCCCTAAACTTGTGCCTAATCTTCGAGGCAAAAAAAATTATGTCTGTCATTACAGACTTCTGCAATTTTATTTAAGACATGGGTTGAAGTTGACAGCAGTTCATCGCATAATTGCTTTTGATCAAGAACAGTTCATGAAACCATACATCATGAAGAACACTGATCTTAGAACTAAATCCACAGATGCTTCAGAAAAAGACTTTTTCAAGCTGATGAACAACAGCTGTTTCGGAAAGACTATGGAGAATCCGCACAAGCGCAAAGATGTTAGATTGGTCACCAAAGAGAACGAAGCAATTAGCTAACTTCAAACCAAATTATCAGGACTTCAGAAGATTTCATGATCAGCTTTTCGGCATAATGATGAAAAAAAAGAAAGTCAAATTAGACAAACCTGTATTTATTGGGTTTACCATTTTAGAATTATCAAAGCTTTTGATGTTAGAATTTCTTTATGACTACTTTAAACCCTTGTATCCAGAGTCCAGAGTACTTTACACAGATACAGACAGTTTTGTTATAGATATTCCTACTGAAGACATCTATAAAGACATGGAAATCGAAGTGGCTAAAGGGCATGCGGGATGGTACGACACATCGATTACCCTAAAGATTCGCCTTTGCATTCAATTACTAACAAGAAGGTTTTAGGAAAGATGAAGGATGAATTATCTGGAAAGGTGATTAAGGAGTTTGTTGGTTTAAGGTCAAAAATGTACGTATTTCGAGCCAGGAGAAAATCATTAAGAAAGCAAAGGGAATATCTCGCAGCGTTGTGCAGTCAAACATATCACATGACAACTACAAAGAAGCATTGTTTGGAAATAAGACTTTTCATCATGACAACGTAAAACTGCGATCTAATCTACATGAGATCAACACAACTGTTGTAACAAAGAAGTCATTAGATAGAACAAACACAAAACGGGTGTTGTTAATCCAGAGTTTTCATATGCAATTGGGCACTGGAGAACCGTAAATTAATTAAAGCGGAACTGTGTCTGGCGGAATTATCTGCAGTTCTTCTTTCACAAAAGATCTTTGAGGGTGGTAGTTTTGTTGTGTCAGTTTCTCGTAAATAATACACGGGCGGATTCATTTTTACAATTCTTTTTATTTCGTACGGGTCAACATTCCAATTGGATCGGTTGCCCTGATGCGAGTGTCCCTTCTGCTTCCCCCGGTAAATAAAGGTACCTTACTTTCAATCCAAATGGTAATAGTTTGCTGGATGAAGACTCTCCTTCAGCAACATTTATTGTTTTTCTTTTGATTGCTTGTACTGGCTTTAACCCTTTAAATTCTTCATTATTCATTGCGCGCAAAACTGAGGGCAATCTTCTAACCCATTCTGTGTTGCGAGAATTGTCAATCAGCTCTCTGTGATACTGGTAGGAGAAAAGTCTTTCGGCTAACTGTTTGTTAAAGTTTCAACTAAAGCCTGTGATCTGTGAACTCCCGGAATGCTCTTTTGGCGGTAACTCTATGTTTCAACAATAATTGATTCACTTGGCCTTTAAATTCTTTTCCATCATCGACTTGAATCATGCGAGGATAATTTTAGTGGCCCTCGTTGGTATATCAGCTGTATGGCAACAGCAACAGCAGAAGCACTCTTTTGTGTTAATGGTTCCGCATCTTTGTATCTTGAAGCTATGTCAATGACTGTGAGTGCGTACTTAAATCTTTTTCGTCTAATCCTATCAGAGGGTAAATATAGAAGATCCATTTGATGGGTGTCGTTTGGAGTTGTATTGACAAAGTGTGGTCTCTGTATTCGTCTAGCGCCGGTAAATAAATTTGCCAAATCGCTTGTTTAGATAACCATTCTTTTGCTGTTTGTTCACTGACTCCAGCTGCTTGGCTTAGCTTTTTGATTGCCGTGATTCCCTTCCAATATCCTTTTGGCGAATAATAAATTTTGTTCATTTTCTACTCAGCCAATATTATGTGCAACAAAATACACAACGGTCATACCAACGACAATAAACCCGATTTCTTGCATCTTTTGTTTTTCTGATGTTGATAAAAGTCACTAAATTTTTGGTGGGGGCAATGTCTCGATTGGTTGCCTGTTACAAGATAATATTGTTTTATTGCTTGATCAACATTTTAAATGTGTAAGCTGCATGCCCCTGTTTTTTCAGTGTGTCATTAATAAAATCTAACTGCTCAAGTCTCTGCTTTTCATAGGCGTCTTGTGCAGCTGCTAGTTCCTCCATAGCTTTGTTATGTCTTTTTCTCTCGCCGTCATCCCGCAGTTTACTAAATGCGAAATTACTTCCGCTAAGCAAGCGCATTCACCACAGCGCCGCCTATCATTATTGCGAGTGAAGCCATTTTTTATAAATGTTTTTTTTCTTACATATTTATATGTCTGGAATTATTCCTTGCTTAACTAGAAAAATCTTTCGTAGCAAACGAAGCTGCAACAATAGCAATCAGCTTTGCTGAATCCTCAAAGTCTAGTTTGCCAAGATCTGCTGGTTTAATTCTTAACAGGCTTTTACCAAGCATTGAGTATCCTACACTTAGTCCTCCAATAACAGCAGAATGGTATACAAGGTTGGTAACATTTTTTTCGGTGCTCATTTTTTTAAAATAAAATAATTATAATTAATAAAAAACATGAACAGTGATGATCTACTACAGCTACAAGGCAGCCTAAACCTTCCTGAACTTATGAATGACCAAGTTGATGACCAAGCTTTTATGCCCAAAAAGGAGAGGCTGTATTCTTTGGCAGCATGTGGAAAAACAAAACAGTTCCTCGGAACTGAATTCAGCATTGAACAGATTCAACAGATGTCGCCACAAGACATTTTAAAGTATCATAACAGGTATGAAGCGCAGCTGGGGTCTAGAATGGTGAAAAGTGGGGGCAAACGGTTCTTAGTTTGTACACTAAACTAGTCAGTAGATTTGCTCCCATTGATTCTGAACAAGATCTTACGTATGATTTAACGCAAGATCCATTTTAACAAAGTCATTAGAGTCTCTGGGATGTGATCTGTATTACAGATTTGGAACATTGTTATCGCCATTAATCATGGGATTAATAACTTTTAATCATATAGATTTTATTTCCCTTCAAATGAGCGAGCTGGAAAATCAGCAGAATCAGAAAACACTGAATCAGGTGGAGAAAGTAACCAAGCCAGAAAATCAGCAGAAAACGCTGAATCGGGTGGAGACCATTAAAAATCCTGGCGTGTTGAAGCAGGAAAAAAATTAGCAGAGTGGAACAGACAAAAAAAATTAATGTTACAAATATGACTCATCATGAAAACATAACACCGCCAACGCCAGAACAAGTTGATTCAATGCCAGCTATAAAACTCCATGTGATTCAAGGGCCCAAAGTCTTCATGGAATATTGAACTTAAAACTGTTGCCATTTTGGCGCCATTGCTGCTGTTGGGGCAGTTATTACGGTTATAAAATATATAACCAATGGCAACAAAAACAAAAAGCAATCAAAAAAATCTGAACCACTAAATGCAGAAAAAGACAACAGCACGCCAAAACCGCCAATAACAAAGCATCATT
Organism: Conus ventricosus; assembly: GCA_018398815.1. Taxonomy (NCBI): domain Eukaryota; kingdom Metazoa; phylum Mollusca; class Gastropoda; order Neogastropoda; family Conidae; genus Conus; species Conus ventricosus. Next base: position 33,465,458 of record CM031611.1, on the reverse strand, counting down.
TTGATCCATTTATAATGCAATAATATTTTAAGAACTTAATTTTAATTTTTTATAAAAATAGATCATGGCGTATTATATAATGATAAAGTCAATAAATAAAGACATGGAGTCTATAAAAGACATTTCCATAAACCAGAATTGTAAAACAATGCGGTTGCTTAGGATGTAAGAACTTCATTAAGATCTATGCAGAGAACGCTGAGCAAGACATCCTCAACGATGACGCGTTTTTTGAGGCGTGTGTGTAATATTAGGCATCTGCTATTTAAGATAAAAACATAGATTGTATTTTTTTGATAATTATAAGATAACTTGAATAAGAACTTGGTTGTACTTAGAGGATGACTTAGTTATGATCTTAGGTTGACTTGAGTAAAAACTTAATTAAAAACTTAATCAAGAACTTATTAAGAACTTGAAGTAACTTAATTAAAAACTTAATTAAGTTCTTAATTAAAAACTTGATAACTTAAGTAAGAACTTAGAGTGTGTGCATGCGTGGGTGGGGTGGGTAGGGGTGGGGGGTGGGGGGCGTGCGTGCGTGGGGGGGGGCAAAACAAACAACAAACACAAACACAAACAAACAACAAACAAACACACAATAGACAGGACAGTGCTTGTGGGAAAGTAAAGGGGGCTTTTTGTTGTCCACACTTGAACGTCGTAAATTCAAGACAGCCACGTTGAAGCAAGTTTTCAGGAAGAATGTTTGCCAGGCGGTTATGCGTAACCGTTACTATTTTTAGAACCACGTCCATACTATCGACAGTAGTCCAAACCCGCCGCGCAGGTCTGCACGCTGTTAGGCCGTCCCTGTGGTCTCTGACTGTACAGCAGACTTCCAACACCCGCCCACCGTTGTTTCGATTTCTTCCACCCAACAACCTAGCCTTCGCTGCTGGCCAGGCGGTTACGCGTAACCGTTACTATTTTTAGAAGCCCGTCACAGTAGTTCAGAAAACTTAACATTCCAATCGCCATAAGAACAAAGAGTTTCATTATACTTTCCTTCTCGCACAACAAAAGTTCAAACCGGGCTTAGGGCCAGCATTGGCGGAGTTAGTGTGTTTTCAAAAGTAAATACTGCTTTAGTAGAGCTTTTTTGGCGGGTCTGTGCACAGTCAGGAACCATTAATATGAGTATTTTCTCGGCCCAGTAGTTCCGAATCCCCAGCCCGAGTCGTGTTCCGTGTCGTCAGCTTTGCCGTTGTTTCAGAAACACCACAAGGTGGAGAAGTTTTCTGAACTACTAGGTAGTACCCCTGTCACTGAACATTTGGGGCTTTTGAATGAAATCATTTCTTCAAAAGTTAAAAGCTTTTCAAAGTTAACAACATCTCTTTCAAATATATCGGCTAAATCTTTGTCTTAAATTAACAAGCTTTCAAGGCGCTTGTGTAGTTCGTCATTAGTAGTTCGCGTTTTTTCTTTTTCCTCACCTTCCAAAAAAGCAATACTTCTCTTTGGTTTAGAAGTTAAAGCAATAGGCCCGCCTAATTTTCTTTTGTTTAGATACTCCGCCATACAGTTGTAATAAAACACAATCACCTATAGCAAGAATTCCTCTGTGAACAAACACAACCGTCTGTATTGAAAGCCGTGAATAAACTGAGTGGCGTTGGGTTGGGGCGCTGCTTCTAAATCGTCATATCCGGTCGCATGGTAAGCACCTTGCCAGTCATAAGGCCCGACATCATAAATTAAGTTATCAGGTGCCAACCTAATGGCGGGCCTCAGCAGTATTCTGATAGTGCGGATTCCTGGGCAGGTCAACAATTAGCAATTAAAGGCTTAACTGCCCTGCTGTTTGTGTATGAGGCGCGTTCAGAGACTGCCGCTTTTCCCCTACGTTGCTCTATGGGGGTGTGTTCAGCCACTGTTAATTTCCCCTACGTTACTCTCTAGAAAGTTTGTAGATAAACGTTATTTTTTAGTTATTGAAGTCTTACTTGTCAGAGAACAGGAAAACCTTTATTCTGGCTCACTTTCGCCCGAAACTGGTTGAGGGCGAAAGTGAGCCAGAATGAAGGTTTTCCTGTTCTCTGCTTTCATTTAATCCCATTGGGAATGGGCACAGGTTCATTTCTAAGCTTCAAATACTCGGCAGCACGTCCTTTTTTCAGTGTGAAACTGTAGTGCGCAATCCCGCCAGAACTAAACCATGTAGTCTACATGCTAACAATCGACAACACTGCTAACTTTGCAACTGACAGTATAACATGCTTTTTATAAATATTCATATTACACGTTCATCTACCTTTTAATTGTTTGGATGGTGTTAGATTTTTAGTCTATATACTTAGACCTTAGATGAACTTTGGCACAATGCCCAGAAGCATTTGCGTAACGTGGTCTTATGCATGCCTTCCTTTCATATTACTGGCAATACCAGTTAACCATGTATCATAAAATTAGTGTCAAAACAGACTGTTGTATATCTTTAAAAAAAACAAATAATAAATGTTGAAACAAATTCAGCCAAAAGCAAACCCCTCCCCCCCCCCCCCCCACACACACACACACACACATACGACCATACACAAACACATGAAGAGAGAGAGAGAGAGAGAGAGAGAGAGAGAGAGAGAGAGAGAGAGAGAGAGACAGAGACAGAGACAGAGCCAGAGAGAGAGAGGGAGAGAGACAGAGAGAGAGGGGGATTGATGGAGGGGGAAGCGAGCGAGGAGTGTGACGAGAAAAGATAATACCAAGAATTAACACGGGAATGTCTCTCTCTCTCTCTCTGTCTCTCTCTCTCTCTCTCTCTGTCCTCTCTCTCTCTCTCTCTCTCTGTCTCTCTCTCTCTCTCTCTCTGTCTGTCTGTCTCTCTCTCTCTCTGTCTCTCTCTCTCTCTCTCTGTCTCTCTCTCTCTCTGTCTCTCTCTCTCTCTGTCTCTCTCTCTCTCTGTCTCTCTCTCTCTCTCTCTTCTCTCTCTCTTGTTTCTGAGCATGTTTGCTTGTGCATGAACACGCACATTGTGTGTGTGTGTGTGTGTGTGTGTGTGTGTGTGTGTGTGTGTGTGTGTGTGTGTGCGCGTGTGTTTGTGTGTGTGTGTGTGTATGTGTGTGTGTGTGTGTGTGTGTGTGTGTGTGTGTGTGTGTGTGCGTGCGTGTGCGCGCATGCGTGCTTGTGTGTGTGTGTGTGTGTGTGTGTGTGTGTGTGTGTGTGTGTGTGTGCGTGTGCGCGCATGCGTGCTTGTGTGTGTGTGTGTGTGTGTGTGTGTGTGTGCGTGTGTGTGTGTTTTTGTGTGTGTGTGTGCGTGTGCGTGTGTGCGTGTGCGTGTGCGCGCATGCGTGCTTGTGTGTGTGTGTGTGTGTGTGTGTGTGCGTGTGCGTGGTGTGTGTATGTGTGTGTGTGTGTGTGTGTGCGTGTGCGCGCATGCGTGCTTGTGTGTGTGTGTGTGTGTGTGTGTGTGTGTGTGTGTGTGTGTGTGTGTGTGTGCGTGTGTGCGTGTGTGTGTTTCAGATTTTTGATGACATCCGGCATTTTCACTTCATCTGCTCAATCTGCCACGCCAGTGGAAGGATCATCGCCAACTTAGCGGTAGCTCTGACCGTTGCCATGACAGTGGACCGATCCCTGGCCATCCAGTTTCCTCTGAAAGCGCCCACTCTGTGTACAGTCAGGCGAGCCAAGATCGTCACCGTCTGCCTGTCCGTGGCTGTGATTTTCATGGTATCCGTTTCGCTTTCAGTTTAATCAATGTGCGGAATAGGCTAGTCAGTATATGCTTCACCACGTGTGCTGAAATTAGAGTCCAAAATGCACAAAAATTTACATCTGATGGATAAACGAATTAATAAATAAGCTGAAAGGATTTAAGACGAGGATTTCATGGATATGACTTTGTACATGTCTGACCTGCACGTTAGCCCAGTGCTCTGGTCGGACCTAAGATTGAAGATTGTAGATTGAAGATAGCCACCTGGTATTTCTTACCAAGCCACAAAAATTGTCACTTACTGTTATCGTGTGCCATCGTGTGCCGGTGGAAATGGAGGACACGTATAAACATCACATGCATCCTATGTAAGAAACTGGAGGAATAAATGAGATAAATGAAAATGAGTGACTGATATTTGAATGGTACGGGAAACGACAGTAGGCTGCTCTTCGGCCGGCTCTACCTGGGTAGGCAGCCCTTTGAGTGAGTGAGGTAGTGTATTTATTGTAAAGCGCTTAGGGTTTGGTCTGTGACCGAGGATAGGCGCTATATAAATACCCAATACAATAATATAAAGATTGCTATGTAAGATGGTCTGCGCCAATATTATCATTATTTGTGTGTGTTTGCATGTGTGTACACGTATAGGCACGAGCACACATGTACAATCATGCCTGCATGCCTGCTCTCTCTCTCTCTCTTTCTTTCTCTCTCTCTCTCTCTCTCTCTTTCTCTCTCTCTCTCTCACACACACACACACACACACACACACACACACACACACACACACACACACACACACACACGAACACACACACGCACACACACACGCACACACACACACACACACACACACACACACACACACACACACACACACACACACACACACACACACATACACACACACACACACTACGATGACAAATCACCGAGCATCTATTGTGTCGCTTCACTTCCAGGTTATACGTTTTGGTTTCATCGCTCTCAGGCATGATATCCTGACGTTCAGGTACGTCATGAACGAAGTTCTGGTCATTTTGCTTCTTTTGCACGCAATACAGAATTAGTTGCAATCTATGTTTTATGTATCTATGTACATGCCTGCTATGTTGATACTTTGCCCAGATTTCGGCAAAAAAAACAACAACTCCTCTTTTATTTTGTTTTCTTGTTGACAGGATGGGCACATACTTTTCACTTCCCGTGTGGTTCCAAAAGAAGTCAAGGCCTATTTGTGTGCAATAGACAAATATGTCAGTGAGGACTATCGGATCTTCCATGACGATTACTGGCCCAAGATGCGTTACGTTTTCCTGATGGTCTCTTTCGTAGTTTTGATTACAGGCAACATCATCATCATTCTGCGGGTGAAGAGATCAGAGGACAGCAAGGACATTGGAGAGGGATCCAAACGTGCAGGGGATCTCAGTCACAGAAGATGTCATCAAAGAGCCGACAGCTGTCTATCATGCTCATCATTGACCTGACGAGTGTCATCATCTGCACTATGCCGCTGTCAATTTACATGATGGTGGACGAGTCCTTTCAGTCCACTCAGACTTTGGGCGTTAGTCTCTTGGAACAGGCAAAGCGGAACCTTCTCTTCGCCGCTGTGTTCTATCTGTACTATTGCAATCACTGCACCAATTTCTATCTCTACTGCATCAGTGGCTCACGCTTCCGACAAGCTCTCAAAGAAGTTTTGGCCGTTAAAAAAGTTTTAAGGACGAATAGCATCTCCACGACATCAACGAGCACTGGCCACCGACGTTGAATGTAAAGAAAAGCAGACAGTATCATGTGAAAGATACCTTCCACTTCAAACTGTAATTGATCGTGCAAAGTACTTATGTTGCGAAGCATTGAGCATTTTCTGGAAAGCATCAAAACAACGTTCGTCTAAATATGTGATTCTTGCTCAAAACCTTATGTTTTATCTTTAACCTTTCCTTCCATGTTTTGTTCCCATCCTCTGGAACATCTTTCCACTGTTTCGTACTAAGCATATTGTCAGGCACTGTCTTGTCAGGCAGCCTGTTAAAAGTATTTTGTTCTCAGTGTTGTTTGCTTTAGCCCCCGTTATTTTTTCCCCTGTAGGTTTCTCTTAAAAGACAAATCACACACACACACACACACACACACACACACACACACACACACACACACACACACACAAATATATATATATATATATATATTATATATATATATATGTATATATATATATATATATATATATATATATATATGTTAAAATAAGGTACTAAAAAGAGAAATCGACAAATTTGTTTCTAGCGGCGTTGCGCTGTCATCAGGATGACAGCGCAACGCCGCTAGAAACAAATTTGTCGATTTCTCTTTTTAGTACCTTATTTTAACAAATGTTGCTCCCCAAGGGGTTGAGCACTCAAAAAATCATTTTGGGTATTTTAATCACTTTGATATATATATATATATATATATATATATATATATATATATATATATATATATATATATATATATATATATATATATATATATATATATATATATATATAACACATACACATGTATGTAAGTATCTACATGTATATTGCAGATTTCCATCCATGCAAGTTGTGATCTGGGGTGTATATAATTTGATCTCTACATGAAGAGGTCTGGGAGGGGAGGGGAACAAAGCAGAATTCTTGCCCCGTGGTGGAAAGCGTGCTGGGCCATACAGCTGCTTGTTTTCCTTGTAGTTTCTTTCCGTGCTAAGATGCGGGATCCAAACACATTTTTAAAAAACTTTTATATGAAGTCTCTCGAAGAGTGACAATTAGAAAAATCAAATAATACTTATTCCCTAGTTGGCTGGCGATTTTGTTTTTGGGTAAACGTTCCTGGTAAAGAGGAATTCAGGCAGAAGAATTTCCGTGTCGCGCCCCCTCAGTTACCTTATTAAGGATTAGCACCTGCGACACTTGCAAAATTCAATTTTTGGTTGCCAAATTCGTGTACTCTTTGTTTGCTGTCGTGTGGGTTGTTTAAGGCCAGGAATTCTGTTTATCGAATTATGAAATTTCGATTTCTTAAGAATGTGTAATCAATGTTGTGCTGTCAATTCCGTGTGGTATTGGTCGTTATGAGCGAGTATGAGACAGTGTGTTCATTTTCTTCCGGACGCAGTCGCTCTGCACAGATCCTTGCACACACACACACACACACACACACACACACACACACACACACACACACACACACACACACACACACACACAGAGCATTCGTACAATTCTGGCCAACCTGTGCTCTTCACAAAATTACACATTCCGCCCCGTCTGATCAGGCCTTGTTCTCCTCTATAGCTCATATACTTTAGGCCCGGTGGTCGGACGATCAGGCCTTGTTCTCCTCTATAGCTCATATACTTTAGGCCCGGTGGTCGGACGATCAGGCCTTGTTCTCCTCTATAGCTCATATACTTTAGGCCCGGTGGTCGGACGATGAGGCCTTGTTCTCCTCTATAGCTCATATACTTTAGGCCCGGTGGTCGGACGATCAGGCCTTGTTCTCCTCTATAGCTCATATACTTTAGGCCCGGTGGTCGGACGATCAGGCCTTGTTCTCCTCTATAGCTCATATACTTTAGGCCCGGTGGTCGGACGATTTGTTTCGTAGTGTTTTCGTTTTTTCCTGTGTTCACGCACGCAGGATATCTTACTGTAAACAGGTGTGTGCGTGTATATGTGTGTGTGCGCGCTTGTGTGTGTGTGTGTGTGTGTGTGTATGTGCGCGCGCGCGTTTGTGTGTGTGTGTGTGTGTGTGTGTGTGTGTGTGTGTGTGTGTGTGTGTGTGTGTGTGTGTGTGTGTTATCTATGAAAATAACAAAAAAATCTAAGAATAATCGAGGGAAGCAGACGACATATTTTAAGCTGCAGCAACATCATAGTCTGGGACTGTTGGCGTGCACCCTTAACGTGTTCCATCAGTCTTTTCATTGCATCTTCTGACTTGTTCTTTCTGATGTGCGGAAACTTTGTTCTTCCTTTTTAGAGGTATAAAAGCTACAATCTGCACAGCTACCAGAACATTTACGCAAATCGTGAAATATTTGCTCCATTTTGCGGTCATTTGGTTCCAATTTGTTTGAGTATAAGTATCAAATTAGGCCATTATTTTCGATTAAAGTTTGGAGAAGCTTTAGGAAAAGGTTTTGCCAATAAATAATAAAATTATGCGCGACATTTGAAAGGGATGAACAAGGTGCAGACCTCCTGATTTCATACAAAAGCTCTTTCCTTTTCTTGGCTATTTGCCACAGCTGTTTGAAAGGCACACAAGCGAATGTTTTCTTGAAATCTATGAAGGCTACGTGTACGTTTTTTGTTCCACACATGATTCTGCATAACAACAGCGTAAACACAGCGACTGCAGCAGGACGTCTATGTCAAACTACAGTTTGCGCTTCACCTACACTATCATTTGCTTCATCCACTCATGGTAGTTTCTTTTGCTACAAAAATGAATTAAATGTAAGTTTCATGTTGTTAAAATCTCCTTTTTATGGAGAGATAAATGACTGAAAAAGGGCAGTTCTGGGAAAATTATTTTTGTGAAACAGCACGTTGAAATGAATTCAACAAGAGAGACATGAAAGCTCCCTCAGATAACTGGCCAATGACACCTAAGTTCATGTCAGGTTTAGCAGCTTTAGTTTTTCCAAGACAGAAGACATTTTTTGTTTCAGTTTCGTTAGCTTGGTAAACAAAGTAGCTAATGGTTTTATCTACATCATCATCAAACACTATAGGCCTACTAGACTCTAGTTTGGCAATTAATACTTTACTAAGAAGTGGTCAAATCACGCGCGACAGAAACACTGTCATTGTGTAAACACCTTCCAGACAATTGTTTTATGTTTCCAATATTTACAGTTGTCACAATACAGTGGCATATCACATTCTTCTAGCGTTGCTCTTTCTTTTTTGTCCTATCAGATATGTGCTTTTTTCGTCAATGCTAATGGTAATGAACAACACTTTCAAAAATATTTAATTAACTTTTAAAAAGTCAAGCGTTGTTTATTTTTGCAAAAAGATTTTGAATCCGTGTCCTGAATACTCTGCATATCTGTATAACCATGTTGTTTTCCGTTTGCACTGGGCGTTCCGAGGGGCTACATTTTGTACAATATGCATAGGTTAGCAGACAATTACAAAAAGCTACAGCGCTTGATTCACATATTCGTATCGATGGTTTGCAAAGAGGAAGTCTCTAGTACTCTAGCTTGTGTGTGGTTCAAACAAATTCTTCCAAACTGCTGATGTACAAAGCCAGGTGGGGCATGGCGTTGGAACAGATTTTAGAGAAGACTTGACTGGGGTTTTGGGATTCAAAATGTACATTCTGGGATGATGTAATCAATCCGGGGTCTCTAACCAACATAACGATTTAACAAATTTGACAGATTTTTGAAAGAAAAAAGCCAAAACCTTGCCTTTAAATCTAACAAGTCTTTTTATCACCATCCCGCACACCCCTGAACAAACCAAGGGTGAGAACTGAGTAGAAACTAAGTAATGGGGTGCTAGAAGCATTAACTGCTATGATCTACTGAACCCTGAATCGTCAATGGCTGAATATTAATCTATATTTCCAAACATGGAAGACTATACAAAACAAAATAATCACAGCCATGATCAAAGAGTTGAATCAGCCAAGCGTTGCTTTTCAGACTCTTTTAAACTTTTGTTGAACAAATCAGTCAAGGGAAATAAGATGATAACGACAGAACATCTCCAGCAAAGTCGACAATTGTTTTTGTTTTTAACTGTAAGCACATTCAAAATGATTTTTTTTACCTGCTCTGCACATACCATGTATGTTTTTATAAGGTTAGGCACGACTGTATGGATGCCCAAAATAAGACTATTTTGTTTTGCACACTTTGAAAGAGTTTGATAAAAAAAAAAAATGATACCAAGTTTGAGAACATTGAAGAGAAATCAATACCTGTATTGCTGAAACAGGCTACGTTTGGTAGCGTGTGATCTTTTCTTTAAACACAGAAGGGACAGTTTAATTGAAAAAGTTTTCCAACATCTAATTGTATTTGGAGTATCATCCGTGTCCTCAAGTCCTAAATGAAAACAAAATTGAATATTCAATACCACTAGAGTATTTTCAGTAACAATGCCGGACACAAAAAGCTGTGTCATTGAAAAAAAAAAGTTTCATAAGATAACACAAAACGGAACAGCCTTAAAAGAAAACCGTGTGGAGATCCATGTTCTGAGACAGTAGAGGTGAGTAGAGGCCGTTTGCTAGCTCTTTCTGAGTGAGTCCGCTGAGGTTACATCTTTATCCATGCAGTTAGCACCCTGGTCATTACAAAATGTGTTGCAGTCTGGATGGAGGAATTGATGATCGAATGCTGTTGACAGATATACAAGAAAAAAAGCAGGAAAAGTCATCATCAACAATGATGCATTCAGATTATTTGTCAGTTTGAAGGAGGGCGCTTTCTGTGTTGTGACCTAATACGCGATCCGACTGAAATGGGCCAAGAAAGTTATCGACCTTTAGATGGTCAATGGGCTGTCCTATATACTACTCTTTTGACTAACTTGGGCAGGAAGGCCCAGTCAAAGACTGGTCGGCACCTCTTTTTTTGTTTCTTTAAAAACAGTTGGGATCAAGAATACAGTCTTCAACAAGATTTAACCATAGCTGTGCCACGCACCTTTCCTAAACCATTCTGCTTAAATTCCTTTGCATCCAGTACATTTTCAAAATTCTTGTTGCTTCCAAATTTATCAGGAGAGGCGAGCGTAGTGTGCTTCCTGTCTAATCGTTTACGAAAAGTGTTTACAAGGGGGCTCACCTCGATTGCCATCGAAGTGAAATTGTTGCAGTCTATGAGAACCGCTTGTGGAGACATAGACTACAGGTCAATGAGATATAATGAAAAGGGCTCTTTGGAAACCATTGCATTTGGATATTGGCTTTGATATGCACTTGCCTTATTTGCTGATCGTTCGGTATTTGAGAGGAATTCATTCTAAATCATATCAATTTTGTTTTTAGAAAATCCTTCTCTGGAATCAACAATGATTTCTCATTTTGACTGCCCGTCTTTTCCTTTAATGTTAGACTGTTATATGAACGTTAGAAGAGGGGAAAGGAATAGCATGCTCGTTTAAAGTCTAAAGAGGTTCGCGTCTGTTTCCAGACCTTTCCTTCCTAGATGTAACAAACCCTCGACTCGAGTAAAAGTCACTGGTCCAGATGGGAGGTGGTGTGGGCGTATAAGACGAGGTTCATCCAACTCCCCTGTGGATGTGAGAGAAGCGCATTGACATGAAAGTGATATAAGTAAAATGGCTTGAGTGCAAACTAATTTCTTTCTAAGCATCATGACGTTTTTCACATTCTGTATACATTGGACAATTAAAAGATCTAAAGTCTACTAAAATTTAATGGGGGAAACAGTATGTTATAGTGCTCTGAATATAGAGACCATTTTCAAGCTGCTGGTGAAAACGGTCCGACAACCAAACATCTTGCTGCAGATGCCAGACATGCAACCATTAACTCATCGCGGGCTGTTGTAAACACGGAAAGCCTGAGCATCGTGGTGTGTGTGTGTGTGTGTGTGTGTGTGTGTGTGTGTGTGTGTGTGTGTGTGTGTGTGTGTGTGTGTGTGTGTGTGTGTGTGTGTGTGTGTGATTGAGATGAATTTTCATGCACGGAGTAAAACTTAATTTTGAGGTTTTTTTCCAAGACGGTTCCATCTTGCTGACTGAATTTGTACAACTGTTTCCGCTACAGTCTACTTATACATATTGTGGACATGTCCAAGAAAACAGCACTCTTGACAGTCTATTTTACAGTCGCATCTGATTATTTGAAAAAGCTCTTCAGGTCGCTTGTAATGTCTCTCAGTAAACGAAACATGACGTTAACACCAGCTACCATCCAAAGGCTGCTGGATTCATATCAAAGAATCATCTTCAAATGCACTCACCCCCTCTTGCACTCAGTAATGACTTTGGAAGGTATATAAAAAATGCTGCTGTTGATTTCAGTGTGTGTGTGTGTGTGTTCAGCTGCAAGGTAGTTGTGCAGTTTAGCCCTTTGGGGATGTATTTCTCTTCTGCATTACCACCGTAGAGAACGACAAAGCTTTTCATTCTGACATCATTATTTCCTTGTTGCCGTTGTTTGCAATAACACGTCAGCAATCTCCTGGTTGACAACGTATATTTGAAAGTTTCTGAGTGGAAGGGACTTGCCAATTGTGAAGATTTTACTAGTCATCAAATACTAGCCACAATGGCACAGACTCTTGGAACATCTTAAAAAAGCTTTCATGTTCTCCATGTCGCCACTTTTACCGGACGCTGAATTGAAAAACGCATTCCTATGATCTGGGTTTACATGGTAGATGAGAGGACCTAACAGGTCTTCGACCTTACTTGCCGCTACAATCTTTTTTTTTTTTTTTTGCTACTGCCTTCTTTAGAGATGTTTTACGGACAAGCAATCAGCATTATCAGCTGTATGAACGGCTTCATACACGTTGTGTCTTAGTGCCTGCTGAATCTGTCACGAAATGCTTTCAGATCTGCAAGGTGCTTTGCTTTGCAAAGTATGTCATGATCAAAGCATATGTCAGATCCTTTCCTGCCACCATACGTTCAATGGTGATGTGCCTGATACACAACAAAGACAAGTGGTCCCCTGCTGAGCATCCAAATGACACGGTTGATGTATATCATTCTACAGGATCTCAGCGTACAGTGGACATGGACAGGGTAGACATGGGTATCATATCCTGTGTCTACATCCACCACACTATAGCTTTCATGTCATACCACACATCCGGGTCCCACATTGTTTGCACCCATGTCATACTACGTATCCGTATCATATCCTGTATCCATGTATCCATATCCACTGTACCCGCGTATTCTGTAGGCACATTATAATCTCTATGCACATCATACCCTGTATTCGTGCAGATCTTGTATCCATCTCCACCGTACCTTGTTTCTATGTCAGTTCGTATCCGGTTGATGCCCTGTGTCCATGGTACACCGCATATCCATGTCCACCATACCCTGTATCCAGGCCATATACATGTCATGCCTTGAAGTCCTGTCAACATTACTGTTATCCCCTGTCCATCATACCATGTTCCGATGTCCACCATACCATTATACCTGACCACCGTACCATGTATTTATATCCACCACACCCGTATCCAGTCCAGCACACATCGTACCCGCGTCTGCCATACCCTGTATCCATGTCCACCAAACCATGTGTTTATGTCCCCCATATCCTGAGTACACGTCTACTATATCCTGTATCCATGCCTCCAATAACTGTATCCGTGTCCATGTCCATGTCATAAGCTGCATACATCTCGTGCTTACCTTGAGATACATATCCTGTAGCCATCTCAACCAGACTTATATCCATGTCACACCCTCTATCCACGTCCACTAAACCTTGTACCATGTCCACCATACCATTGTACATGTCCCTCATATCCTGAAATGAAGTCCAACATACTCTCTGTTCATATCCACCATACTCTTTCCAACGCCCAGTATACCCTGTGCAAGTCCACCGTACCATGTATTAATGTTCTGTATCCATACCATACCCTATGTCATATCCACTACACCTTGCATCCGTGCCATAGGTCATTTCCATTCCGAATCGTTTATCAGTGTCAACAATGCTGGTGACAACGCAATAGACTGTATCTATTTTCACCACACTTTGTATCCATCTTCGCCATAACTGCGTATGACAACGCAATAGACTGTATCTATTTTCACCACACTTTGTATCCATCTTCGCCATAACTGAATAAAGTCATATCCTGAATCTATTGGCACCATACATTATCATCATACCTGTTTTCGTGTCCCACCATGCCCTATACCTATGTCCACCATTCCTTATATCTATGCCCACCATAGATTTTATCCATGCCTACCACCTATTCATACCATATCTTGTATCCATACCACCCATCATACTTGTGTCCACGTCATATTATGTATCCTTTCTCATCCTACCCTGTACTCATGTTTGCCATGCCGATGCCCACGACATATTCTTTATTTACTTTCCCCACACCATGTATCAATGTCTACTATACCTGTGTTCATGTCTCGCATCCGTTTTTGCCATGAACATTTTCAATTTCCACAATACTCGTGTCTATATCATACCCTGAATCCATATTCACCAATTCTGTGGTCATGTCATGTCTTGTATCCATGTGCACATGCTCTGTGATTATGTCTCCCACACCCTGAATCCAGTCCACAGTACTCTTTATCCATGTTTACCATACCTCGTGTCTGTGTACACAGTACCCTGTGTGCATGTCCATTTACTTTGCATCCGTGTCATATGTTATATCCGTGTCATACCGGTATGCATGTCTACAATACCCATATCATATTCCTCTACATCAAAACACCTCACCCCGTATCAGTATTCACCAACTCCTGTAACCACGTCATGTCCTGTATTCAAATCCCCCAGAATCTATAGCCATGTCCCCAGAGCATAGTGCCCTGTTCCATGTCATACCCTGTTCCATGTCATACCCTGTACCATGTCATACCCTGTTCCATGTCATACCCTGTTCCATGTCATACCCTGTTCCATGTCATACCCTGTACCATGTCGACAATATCCTGTCTTAATGTTCGCCATACCCTGTTATCTAGGTCCACCACACCATGTATGCATGTCCGCCATTCCTTCCACCCGTTTCTACCTTTCCCCATGTCATGTCTATACTATCCCGTATCCCTATGTCGTATCCTGTACCCATGCCTACTGTAGCTTGTATCCATGTGCATTGCATCTGAATTTCTGCCCACTATATCTTTATATAACATTGAGTCCACATCTAAATCCACCATACCTTTATTTATGTTTGCTATACCCGGTGTCTAATCGTATCTGCATCCATGGCCATCCATACCCTGCATTCATAAATCTGCATACGGGTTATACCTTTCATCCAAATACCTCATACCCTGTGTTCATGACAAACATGTATCCACGTCCACTGTGACTTGTATCCACGTCACACCTATATTACTGTCCACAATGTCCTGCATCTATATTATTCCTGTATCTATGTCCACCATACCCTGCTTCAATGCAACACCCTGTATCTGTGTCATACCTGTATTCATTTCGACCATACCCTCAATCCTTTGGCCAACGTACGTACTTACTTTCAAAGATGAATGAATGAATCCAAGGATCGACGGAGTACAATTACTGGGGAAAAGCAAACAAAGCGTGTTGTTTCAGCTGAAAGTGCCAAGTACTGAAAAGTATAACATTTAAACTGTAGCTATAAAAACCAGATCTCTGAAACTTCCCACGGGTAATACTTGGATCACTATATTCCGGGATGCGTACACTGTAAAACATTGACGGTAAAATGAATGATTAAAGGAATGAATGGATGAATATATGAGTGAATGAGGTAACAGATAAAATGACTTGATGAATATACAGACACATAAATGAATAAGTAAAATAGCAAACAAAAGAAGAAGAAAAAAGTAAAAAGGAATGTGTGAATAAATATACACAAAAATGAATGAATGGACAATGGAATGAACCAAAAAATTAACCAACAATTAAATCAATCGATCAATGAATCGATCAATCAATAGCTTTGTAACGAATAAACTAAAGACATATATTAAAATCAATCAACGTGCCGCAGTGGGTTTTTTTTGTCGCGGATTTCCGGCTGCGAGGTGGTGATTTTGAATCCCATCAGAGCTGTTTAAGTTTATAAGATTTTTCGGCCCACGAAAGGCTTCTACCCGGAGCTGGGCTTGCTCGACTGGGAAGAGTGAAACCACGTAGTCGAGTTTCATCCACTACATGGGTGCATCTCTCAGGGTATTGCCTCTAATCTCCTGACCGACACAGGAGGTGTCTGATTTTCTCGGGCCAGGTTCACGTGACGTGACGTCATGGAAGTAAGGGTAAAGGACGGCACTGTGATGCAGCCTCACACTGGAATGGAACGCCATGGCATCCTCGTCCTCATCCTCATCCATCAGCTTAAAAAAAAAAATTGTGTCTCTTCATGCCTTGCTCCCATGGCTACGTAAGTTTCGGTTTCCTCTCTACGTTTATGCCCTTGGTAAGTTCATGTCGAGGCCGGCAGTATAAGGGCTGTCGTTGAACAAGTATGGTTACACCTTTCGAAGGGCACGCTTATTTACGCTGGCTCCGCGACTAAGCAATTATCATCGTCAACAGGGAGTTGAACAGGTGGTGTCCTGCGTATGTTAGATCGGAACAGGCACCACTGAACACTACCGAGGCGACTCGGCAGCTGCTATTATTAATTATTAAGAGTACTTATATAGCGCCTGTCCTCGGCTAGAGACCAAGCTCTAAGCGCTTTACAATCCACGCGCTTTACACAACGGGCTGCCTACCTGGGTAGTGCCGACTGAAGAGCTGCCAGCTAGCGCTTCATTCAGTCGTTTCCCCTGTCATCCAGTTAATATCGTTCAATTTTGTTCACCCAGTCTTTTTACTTCCTTCATTCTTACCATCTCTCACGCAAGGTGCATGGTATGTGCACATGTCATCCGTACCAACAGCCAAACTGGCCTTCTTTTCCGAAAGTTGGTGATGGGATTTGACGTGTGTGCAAGATGTTATGCGTGCGTTGACACCCGGAACCTCGGTTTATAGTCTCATTCGAAGGACTATGTGGGAAATGGAGTCAGAACCAAGGCAAAAAATCCTGCTGTACCGAAACGGTTCGGGAGAGATTCGAACCCGCTATCCCAGGATCACCAAGATTACGAGTGCGGCGCTCTACCACTGAGCTATTCCGGCCCCAGTGCATTGTGTCCTCCGTCATGTCGTCTCATGACGACTTGACATCAGCTCTCTCAGTGGATTGCCGGTGCCAGGTCTGGGGCGAAGCAATCCGGGTGTGACGAGCCAGGGAGCCAAAATGAGCTTGAGCATGGGTAACGCCACTGGCGTGACACAGAAGATGAGAAAACGATAAAAACAACAACACGAACACCATAGATACAAAGAAACAAACATACGCAAATAAAGAGAGAGAAGGTTATGTATATCGATTTAGTTGCACTGAAAGGAATACATGCTTGACAATATGTTATGCAACCTTGCGATTGTCTGCATTATTTAATGAGGGTCCCAAGTAAAGTCACTTTACTTTTCTGCTGTCATCATTATTTCCCGTGAAAACATCAATTCAAAGCCGTTTTGAATTAAACATGGAATGTACTCTCTCTTTCCCTTTGTGCGCGCGCGCGCGCGCGCGCGCGCGTGCGTGCGTGCGTGTGTGTGTGTGTGTGTGTGTGTGTGTGTGTGTGTGTGTGTGTGTGTGTGTGTGTGTGTGCGTGCGTATGTGCGTGCATGCGCACGCGCGAGTGTGTGTGTGTGTGTGTGTGTGTGTGTGTGTGTGTGTGTGTGTGTGTGTGTGTGTGTGTGTGTGTGTGTGCGTGCGTATGTGCGTGCGTGCGTGCATGCGCACGCGCGAGTGTGTGTGTGTGCGTGTATGTGTCTGGGTATGTGTGTGTGTGTGTGTGTGTGTGTGTGTGTGTGTGTGTGTGTGTGTGTGTGTGTGCGCGCGCGTGTGTGTGTGTGTGTGTGTGTGTGTGTGTGTGTGTGTGTGTGTGTGTGTGTGTGTGTGTTTCATGAAGTGTTAACTGTTCAGCTTCATTTTTTTTACACAGGCAAGTCTCACTCAGAATGGAATTGGAATTGTGTTATTGTATCAAGCATGTGATATGATGAACTGTTCATCGCGGATTTAAATGACTTTCATGACTGACTGAGTGTTCTTGGAACGGGACTGACACAGATGGTATGGGAAATACGTGAAAATATATGTCTTATTTGCATTTTAAAATGCACTTGCTTGCTCGCGCGCTTGCTTGCTTGCGTATATGTGTAAGTCAAATACTGAATGAAATTTTTCCCCAACTTATTTTAGCGAAAATCAATTTAACATGGTTGTTTATACAAATTCTTCGGAAATAACATCATGATGATGAGAATAATATAATTGATAATAATACTAATAACGATAACACGACAACAACAGCAAAACACCACCAACATCAGCAGCAGTTAGTAGTAATAGCAGCAGCAGCAGCAGCAGTAGCAGTAGTAGTATAGTAGTAGTAGTAGTAGTAGCAGCGTAGCAGTAGCAGCAATCGTAGATGTAGTAGTAGTAGTAGTAATAGAAGTAGCAGAAAACACTTTTGAAATACCTTGAAAATCAAATTAAGAATAGTAACTGTCATTGTCTTATTACGTTACATCACATTCTTATCACACAATCCGTCTTGCCGTTTTCCCCTGTCCAGGACGGGGGAAATCGTGATGGTATTGCTTAAGTGCACTAAGTTGATGTATTATTAGTCAGGCTTAACACACCAAGGTTATCTTTGCACTCATACACGCATATGCACACTCATGCGCCCATCAAACATTCGCCTCTCTCTGGGAATGGGATGTCACGCATTCGTCTCTCTCCTAACACGACTGAGAACAAGAAATACAATTTCTATGCTACTTATAATTAATCATGAACAATCAAATCACACACAATGAAATATCAGAACATAAAAGATCAATACATCCTAATCCCGGGTTATAATGAAATGACTTCTTACCTGGCCAGGTTTTCACACACACAACCACGCTTTCACACCACACCACAGTTCTTGAAAAAGTCTCTTCACGTCTTCTCCGCACTGCTTGATGGTGATGGCCTTGGTTGACTGGCTCCAGGCTTCAGGACTGGTCTTCGTGGTCGTCTCTGGGATCTCGACGTCGAACTCTTCTTCTTCGTCTTCTTCACCCACCTCTGGGTTCAAATTCAGTTTGTCTGTCTTCACCCACCTCTGGGTTTCAACTTAGTTTCCTTCTCTTCCAGCTTGTCTTTAACTCTAAGACCTTGCTGTCTCTTCTATCTCCCAGACCACGTTTCTCTCGACCCTTTCTCTGTCCTGCTCACTCCTCTCCTCTCTCTCTCTCCTCTGCCCTTCTCTCTCTCTCTCCTGGTGTTGTTCTGCCGACACGTTGTTCTCCCTTAGTTTATATAGGGAGGGAAACAAAGGATTCCCCTTCGGGCCATGCCTCTGTCCACGCTGCTTCTCAAACCCCTAGTTCACAAGTACCCTGAATTCTCCACTCGCTACATTCCACACACATCAGCATTTACACACACCCCTACCTAATTGATTAGCAAACACACACTTACCCCCAGATGGACATCGAAAATTCCCGCCGACTTCGGTGGTCAGTTAACACAGTAATTATCTTAAGGAGGGTTACTACAACCTCCACACACATTCAGCCAGCCTGACAATAGAACCAACACAGTGACCCACGGCAATACCATCCGAACGAGTCCAAGACCCCTGCTCTTTACTGACTGTTTACACAAGAACCTCAGCTGACCGAGCATTTAGCGCCCACTTGGAGCGCCGAGGTCGTAGTGGTTACATCCTTCCCCCTTTCGCCACCGGCAGGTCCGAACCTCTCCTAGGTGTTGTTTGTCATCTGACCACTCCGCCTCCTTCACACAGTTCGGCCGTGTGCAGTGGGTAAGGTACCCTGGTTAATTGGTCAATTACCTATTTGTATACCACGTACAATGTCCCTTTGTCTCCAAGCGTCTAATGCCTTTTGTGAGAGGTTTCACGCTCCTTGACAAATTCCCCCCACTCGAAGACAATGCCCTGCATTGGCTAAAACTTAACATTCAAGGAGATGAAACTCATAATTTTCCCATTTAAACCAGTGCTAATATCGGCCTCTCATAAGCCTACTTACACCAGAGAACGCACGCAAGATTTGTCTTGCAACAAAAATTATAGAGAAAATTCAATACATACACACTATCAAAGCAAATATCAACATAAATCGGAAATCTCCACCAGCTCTAAGTCGTATGGCCATATAACCATTATGTTTTATACGGAAATTCTCTCCCCTTCTCTTCATACACGTGGCCTGCAACCAGCCACGTCACGCATACGCTACACTGCAAAAGACACACGCACACACTACCTGACTTCTCGACCGACCATTTTATCTTGGCCTACGGTCCCGTCACTCTTTCTTCACTCTCTAACCCACGTTGTCGTACCGCGCGACATGTGTTGCAATGCGCACAGAAACGCCTGATATCACCAAGGATACCGGGCCAGTAGTACTCTCGCGTCACTGCCTTTTGTGAGGCCTTCTTGCCGAGATGGCCCGAGGCTGACGTCACATGTTTTTCTGACATCACCGCCTTTCTGCACTTCGTAGGCACAACGATCTGTCTTTTTGTCTTCCCCGAACTCAAGTGAGTGAAAGTTCGGTACAATACCCCATCCTTTATCTCAAACCCGATGGTGCCCTCCTTCACACCTTTCTTCTGTCCTGTTGTGAGCGAGCCTAAACAGTTTTCTAAGCGAGTAATCGCCCTTTTGTTCTGCTCGTAAGTGAGTGGGGTTAGTCTCACCGGTCACGCGCCATTGCGTTCTGAAGTGTTTGACTGCCTGGGGCCTTTTTCCTCACGTGATTTCTTTTCCCTGATTCAACTGTGAAGTCAGGGTTTGGGTTTTCGTATCCACGTGCTCCTGAAATGTTCCCAATTACCAGATCATACGGTGGCTTTGGAACAGCCAAAGCCTGTACACTTCCACTATAAAAATGGTGTAGCAATAAACACCTGGGCCGTTTTGAATTCTGCTACTGTTCCATCTATTTGTCTACACCTCTGTGTTTTACCTGTGAATTGTCCCTTCTCAACCAGGGACTCCTTCACCATGACACCAGTGCACCCAGAGTCTCTAATGACTTTAACCACATTGTCACCTACTCTGCCTTTGTGCACATCCATGTTATCGCCTGAATCTGTGAACACACAGCACAATCCAGACAAAATAACACTGTCATCTTGTTCATCTTTTTCTACCTGCCTCTCTCTTGGCCTGATCCTCATTGCTGCTGCCTTCTGTGACTTAAATATACAATCCCTAGCCAAGTGCCCTGTCTTATTGCACAGAAAACAGGTACGCTCATTCCTAGCCACGTGGCTATTGGTTTTCACCCTTGTTTGCTCACGTGACGCTGTGGGCCTATGGTGTGTACTGCTGACTCATTGCGTGAGTCATGTGCTGGCCTACTATCCTCTGAATATGCTTCCAGGCTTTCCTCTTGTTCAGGCAAAATCACGCCTCGCTTCCCTGTATGTCTCAGCTGTCTGGAGTACCTCAGCTATTGTGGTTGCACCTTTTTCCTTAATGTGGATGGTAAGGCCCATCCCACAACCATCAAGTATCTGTTCCTTCATCACCAGTGTCTTGAGGCCTTCAAAATCACTGTCTACTCCACTCATTTTCTACCCATTTGTTAAAATAGTGGTCCAGTCTAACTCCGAACTGTGTGTATGTCTCACCCTGTTCGATTCTCGCCTCGCGAAACTTACGCCTAAAACCTTCTTCAGTCAAATCATATGCCTTTAGTACTGCTTGTTTCACCTTGTCAAAATCTCTCTGATCACCTTTGGGTAAGGTGGAAACTGTGTGTAACGCACGACCTGTCAACAAGGCAGACAGGTTTATTGCCCAGTCATCTTCGGGCCAGCCCTCGTGCTCGGCAACGATTCAAACCGACTGATATAGCATCGATCGAATCAGTTTCTTCTCTGAACAGTGGGAGTTTAGGTCTAGGTGCGCAACTTAGTCTGCAGCCTACTGACTCAGAACTGGTGTCCATTCACTGCGATTTTCAGACTTTATTCTTTCCAACTCGATTTGTTTGGCTAGAATCTCCGATTCCGCTTCTGCTCTCGCCCTGGCTGCACTCTCTGCATCTGCTCTTGCTCTGGCAGCTGCACTCTCTGCATCTGCTCTTGCTCTGGCAGCCGCACTCTCTGCATCTGCTTTAGCCTTTGACGCAGTGGTTTCTGCCTCTATACGTTCCTTTTCAAATTTCCTTCTTTCAGCCCTTTCATCTCTCTCAGTCTTCTGCTGAGTTTCAATGAATCTACGCAGTTCCTCTCCTGTATATCCCATTTCTTTCCCCAAACTTACCAGTTCCGCAATGGGAGTAAAACTTTCTTCAGCCATTTTCTTTTCTTATATGTTTTAGCACCACTAAAACATTACGCTTATAAACCCAGTAAAAGTTGGTACACAGTTTATCTACTAAACATTACGAGTACAACCAACCAATGGTAGTGTTCCTAACACAAAGGAGCCTTAATCTTAAACCACAGCTTCTGTGAGAGTTAAGACTAGAACCTCGTTCTTCGTTTCTCTGAACGACCTTTGATTAATACAACCACCCTACACACAAGACAATGCTCAACACTCAAAGAACTAAAGGAAATAATTAGAAGAGCTAATTAAAATTACCTTTAGTGGACGCTTCACCCAGTACTACTCTAGTACTCACTTGTTTCCCGCCTGAAACTAATTTGGGCCATGCAATCCTGGCAGGCTCGCCACTTTGTCCAGGACGGGGAAATCGTGATGGTATTGCTTAAGTGCACTAAGTTGATGTATTATTAGTCAGGCTTAACACACCAAGGTTATCTTTGCACTCATACACGCATATGCACACTCATGCGCCCATCAAACATTCGCCTCTCTCTGGAATGGGATGTCACGCATTCGTCTCTCTCCTAACACGACTGAGAACAAGAATACAAATTTCTATGCTACTTATAATTAATCATGAACAATCAAATCACACACAATGAAATATCAGAACATAAAAGATCAAACATCCTAATCCCGGGTTATAATGAAATGACTTCTTACCGGCCAGGTTTTCACACACACAACCACGCTTTCACACCACACCACAGTTCTTGAAAAAGTCTCTTCACGTCTTCTTCCACACTGCTTGATGGTGATGGCCTTGGTTGACTGCTCCAGGCTTCAGGACTGGGTCTTCGTGGTCGTCTCTGGGATCTCGACGTCGAACTCTTCTTCTTCGTCTTCTTCACCCACCTCTGGGTTCAAATTCAGTTTGTCTGTCTTCACCCACCTCTGGGTTTCAACTTAGTTTCCTTCTCTTCCAGCTTGTCTTTAACTCTAAGACCTTGCTGTCTCTTCTATCTCCCAGACCACGTTTCTCTCGACCCTTTCTCTGTCCTGCTCACTCCTCTCCTCTCTCTCTCTCCTCTGCCTTCTCTCTCTCTCTCCTGGTGTTGTTCTGCCGACACGTTGTTCTCCCTTAGTTTATATAGGAGGGAAACAAAGGATTCCCTTCGGGCCATGCCTTTGTCCACGCTGCTTCTCAAACCCCTAGTTCACAAGTACCCTGAATTCTCCACTCGCTACATTCCACACACATCAGCATTTACACACACCCCTACCTAATTGATTAGCAAACACACACTTAGCCCCAGATGGACATCGAAAATTCCCGCCGACTTCGGTGGTCAGTTAACACAGTAATTATTTTTAGGAGGGTTACTACAACCTCCACACACATTCAGCCAGCCTGACAATAGAACCAACGCAGTGACCCACGGCAATACCATCCGAACGAGTCCAAGACCCTGCTCTTTACTGATGTTTACACAAGAACCTCAGCTGACCGAGCATTTAGCGCCCACTTGGAGCGCCGAGGTCGTAGTGGTTACATCCCTTCCCCTTTCGCCACCGCAGGTCCGAACTCTCTCCTAGGTGTTGTTTGTCATCTGACCACTCCGGCCTCCTTCACACAGTTCGGCCGTGTGCGGTGGGTAAGGTACCCTGGTTAATTGGGCAATTACCTATTTGTATACCACGTACAATGTCCCTTTGTCTCCAAGCGTCTAATGCCTTTTGTGAGAGGTTTCACGCTCCTTGACATCCCCCAATTTGGGTTTGCTCTCTGGTTATTCTCGACAGTGTCTTCCAAGGACTGATGCTTGTGGCAATCTGGTTGAGATATATGAAGTGGCCAGAAATAATCTCTCCATTCCTTGCTTTGTTTTGGCTCTGATACAACTGTATGTTGTCTTCTGCTTGTCTCTTTGATAATTTCTGCTTCAAATCAAGTGCCTTTTTGTTTCAACGATTATGTAACATTTCTTCACATGAATTCAGAAAAATGTGAAACACTTTTGGTCCGCCCCTCAGGTCAAGATAGCAAGGAAACACACACACACACACACACACACACACACACACACAACACACACACACACACACACACACACACACACACACACCGAATCGCCCACACACACACCGAATCGCCCACTCAGACACGTTAGGCTTAAAAACATAAATGGCCGCAAATTTGGTCCAAATAGAGATTCTGCACAGTGTGTTTAAAATATTAATTCTAAAAGACTTGAATCAAACTTCGGTTAAGATAAATCACAAAACTGTTGATAAACGAAGATCATGCATGCTGATATGTTCGGCCAGTCGAGTGTACGAATACGTTCTTTTAAAACTACACGTGCCATGTTGAAGTTTTCGCATCTCTTGCTCAGTATCAAGGGGTTTTCTCTACTTTCTGTCTTTGTCTTAATACAAACTGCGTGCGGTCGGTCGCACACAACTAGTGACACGGCTTTGATCAAATAGCAACCGATATACTAGAACGTATAGTTTCTATACGCAGGGATGGCGAAATCTCTGCCACTCGTCACCAAACCGACATAACAGGAAATTTCGCCTCACTGGTCACCATAGATCATTCTCCCGAAACCGGCTTAATCAGCTAACCTGTCATTAAGGTGCCCTTGTCACAAACATGTCACTTCTAGTGTTTCCAGTAATGCTCCTACATTGTATACCTTGTTTCATTGTTTTTCCCGAGAAATTTATTCCGGAGTAAAATCACCAGTTTACCTTTAAGTAAAATCATTGTCCAGAGGGGTTTATTCCAGAGACGGGCAAAATTCATTTTTACCTGCACACATAAAGAGAAAATGTGTGTGGTGTATTCCGGAGCGGAATTATCGAGCGAGAATGTTTACTTCTTGCCATACCAGACTTTGAGGCGCTTCTGAGTCTGTTGCAGTGTCAGTCTCTCTTATCCTGTCTCTCCAAGTCTCTCTCTCCCTCCTGCTCACTCTCGTGTTTTTCAGTCTCTGCCTGCCTGCCTGCCTGTCTGCCTGCCTGTCTGTCTGTCTGCCTGCCTGTCTGTCTGTCTGTTTGTCTGTCTGTCTCTCGCTTAATCTCTGGCTGTCGGTCCATGTTTCGTCTTTCTGTCTGCCACGGCATTCAGCAAGCTGTGTTCACAGAGTATTCTTAACCTAGAATCAGGGACAATATTCCCACAGCGATAATGGCAGAAGAAAAGGTGACACATGGGGTGGGATAACACTGCGTGTCAAGTCCAAGCCCAAGCTGGGCAAAGTGTCTCCCATACCAGTGGATGGTCATCAACAACCACGTCATGTGTCTCTCATACCGGTGGATGGTCATCAACAGCCACGTCATGTGTCTCCCATACTAGTGGACGGTCATCAACAACCAGATCATGTGTCTCCCATACTAGTGGACGGTCATAAACAACCACATCATGTGTCTCTCATACCAGTGGACGGTCATCAACAACCACGTCATGTGTCTCTCATACCAGTGGATGGTCATCAACAACCACGTCATGTGTCTCTCATACTAGTGGACGGTCATCAACAACCACGTCATGTGTCTCCCATACCGGTGGATGGTCATCAACAACCACATCATGTGTCTCTCATACCGGTGGATGGTCATCAACAATCACGTCATGTGTCTCTCATCCAGGTGGATGGTCATCAACAACCACATCATGTGTCGCCCATACTAGTGGATGGTCATCAACAACCACGTCATGTGTCTCCCATACCAGTGGATGGTCATCAACAACCACATCATGTGTCTCCCATACTAGTGGACGGTCATCAACAGCCACATCATGTGTCTCCCATACTAGTGGACGGTCATCAACAACCACATCATGTGTCTCCCATACCAGTGGATGGTCATCAACAACCACATCATGTGTCTCCCATACCAGTGGATGGTCATCAACAACCACATCATGTGTCTCCCATACCAGTGGATGGTCATCAACAACCACATCATGTGTCTCCCATACCAGTGGATGGTCATCAACAACCACATCATGTGTCTCCCATACTAGTGGATGGTCATCAACAACCACATCATGTGTCTCCCATACCAGTGGATGGTCATCAACAACCACATCATGTGTCTCCCATACCAGTGGATGGTCATCAACAACCACATCATCTGTCTCTCATACCAGTGCACGGTCATCAACAACCACGTCATGTGTCTCTCATACCAGTGGATGGTCATCAACAACCACGTCATGTGTCTCCCATACCAGTGGATGGTCATCAACAACCACATCATGTGTCTCTCATACTAGTGGATGGTCATCAACAACCACGTCATGTGTCTCCCATACCAGTGGATGGTCATCAACAACCACGTCATGTGTCTCCCATACCAGTGGATGGTCATCAACAACCACATCATGTGTCTCCCATACTAGTGGACGGTCATCAACAGCCACATCATGTGTCTCCCATACTAGTGGACGGTCATCAACAACCACATCATGTGTCTCCCATACCAGTGGATGGTCATCAACAACCACATCATGTGTCTCCCATACCAGTGGATGGTCATCAACAACCACATCATGTGTCTCCCATACTAGTGGATGGTCATCAACAACCACATCATGTGTCTCCCATACCAGTGGATGGTCATCAACAACCACATCATGTGTCTCCCATACCAGTGGATGGTCATCAACAACCACGTCATGTGTCTCCCATACCAGTGGATGGTCATCAACAACCACATCATGTGTCTCCCATACTAGTGGATGGTCATCAACAACCACATCATGTGTCTCCCATACCAGTGGATGGCCATCAACAACCACATCATGTGTCTCCCATACCAGTGGATGGTCATCAACAACCACATCATGTGTCTCTCATACCAGTGCACGGTCATCAACAACCACGTCATGTGTCTCTCATACCAGTGGATGGTCATCAACAACCACGTCATGTGTCTCCCATACCAGTGGATGGTCATCAACAACCACATCATGTGTCTCTCATACTAGTGGATGGTCATCAACAACCACGTCATGTGTCTCCCATACCAGTGGATGGTCATCAACAACCACGTCATGTGTCTCCCATACCAGTGGACGGTCATCAACAACCACATCATGTGTCTCCCATACCAGTGGATGATCATCAACAACCACATCATGTGTCTCCCATACCAGTGGATGGTCATCAACAACCACATCATGTGTCTCCCATACCAGTGGATGGTCATCAACAACCACATCATGTGTCTCCCATACCAGTGGATGGTCATCAACAACCACATCATGTTACAGATGATGTGTGACGAGAATATCGATTCCAGTTCGCACCTGCACGCCGAAATGGTGGGTGAAAAGGCTGAACGGTACTCATTGCCATCCTTTTTGACAATAAATTGCAGAAGAAACGCGCAGTTATCAGTTTTGCATGCGGGATCCCCAATCTTCACGTGTTTGGCGGTCAATCTCAGAACAACCCAAAGATGGCGGAAAAACAGCGGTTAGCGGCTGTAGTTGTGAGGCTTCATCACCGAGATGACCAACGGGACCAAACGAGAAGGAGATATGCCTACAGTGCAACATAAAGAGACCTGCCGGTACGAGCGGCACTCCCGATATGGTCATCTGTATGATACCTATGGGGATGATCACGCCAACCGTCACCATGCTACAGCTGCACAAGTCTAGGATCCAGTGCAGCAGAGCAGCGGCAAGGCACGTGATACCGAAGAAAACAACTGACTTTGTTTGTTCCCATGCCACCATTTCTGAAAATAAAGGCACTGTCGGAATCAGACCCGTACAACTAGCCTTGAATGACTATCCCGTTCCTGAAAGCATTCAATTTCAAACATCAGAAGATGTATGAACATGTAGCAAAACCTGGTTATTACTGTGCAATGGTTGACACATAATTCGCCTATCGTTGTATGTGTAGCCATTCTTAAGATTGCACTGCAAATGATTTGAAATGGAACTTTTGAGATGATAGCTAACAAACTATTTTTTTTTGACAATCGGTTACTCTTCCATTTTTCACAAAGGATCAGAGGTAATAGGTAAATATATGATGCTCAGGTGTATTACTGGCATAGTCGCCCATGTATATGATTTTTACCTCACAGCAGCTAGAAACAATTAATACAATTGTGTTTGATTAGTGTTTGATTGTGCTTGATTAAGATCCTCAAAGATCAAGGTTTTTCACATTAGCTAGAAGAAATTTGATGGGACCGTGCCAAAACACACATTTCAGGGGGAAGACTCTGACTTGGTCACAGCACTTAAAAAACTCTTTGGCAGCATGAAAAAAATCCAGCTGCAGCAGCGTAGTGATGGTGTTGGTGGCATCTTTGGGCGGTGTGCTCTGCCGTCATGGACAGGGGCATCCATGGGGACGCTTCCGTGAACGTTCAGACGAGTCGCGTCAGGTTGTCAAACCATGGCATCCACTAGGCCGCAGTTATGTCCCTTGACTTCGTCACGGAATGCCGTGTGCATGCCTGCACCTTCTGTGAACGCAGCAGAGGCTTTCATGGGTGGTGCAGGACTGCTCCCGGCTGGCTGGTTCGGCAGCTCCAGACAGTAGGCCCCTGGGTCCCACTGGGACCTTCGGTTTATCTCTTTCTTCTTTCACCTGCAGCAGCGACTTCAAGCTTACCAACATAAGCGGAGAGCAAGCAAGCGGACGCTACAAAATTCGGCAGTTACCCTTTGGCGTGACAGCCATGCAAGGAAGAAAACTTTATCTTCGTTGGATCCCGGACGTAATTAAGCCGTTACAGTCGCAGCGACATCGGTCTAGATTATTCAAAGAACTGTATGCTAATCAAAGAATTGTATTCTGATCAAAGAATTGTATGCTAATATACAATCATGGTAATCTTTTCTGCATGTTTTAATGGTGCAATGTACTTTGACCTGCAAACTAAAATGTATATGTATGTGGATGCTTGCAAACTGGTGGCAGGCGCATTTCACAATGGTGACTGGGGGTACACGCCGTTCCATACTGACTCGCCTACAGGGAAAGGTCTCTATATTCACAGATTACCAACGAGTTACTGCTTGCAGCAGTGCGCGTATAGAGATGTATGCACAGAGGCCCAAGTAGTAACTCGTTGGTCATGTCACTGGAGGGGAAAATGTGGCAATACATACAGACAGTACCATGACACGAGCCATCATCAACAAAGGACGTTCCGAAAACGCATACATGAACCAGCTCCCTTGGAATATGGCATGGGTTTGAACAAACAACGAACCGCAAAATATATATGTTATGCATATATCTGGGTCTGCAACATCCTTGCATAAATTAGAATTATTTTTTCTTGTTCAATTGGTCTCTTAGAACCACCGTGGAAGCATTCCACATATTTCTCTTTAACAACATATATCACTTTTGGCTCTTATCTGCAGCAGCGACTTCAAGCTTGCCAACATTCTTTGCCAACATTCTCTGTGCTGGTAAAGCCTCCAGTGATCTGAAATCATGACTACAGCAGAACACTTGCAGACAGCGTGAAGGAAATAAATCACACTCACTTCAACTCTTACATAATTATTTATGCAGAACAGATAGCTCCGAGCTCTCTGGAAGTTATGTGCTTGTAACCCCCTTTTCTCCCTATTACTTTCCTTGATTCTGCCTTTTTACAGTTAGCCTTTGTCTTTCTTTGTTCTCGTCTATTGTTTTCTGCCCTTTGTTTACCATCCCCTGTCTTTGTTCTGAAAACTTTCCTCAACGTTTTTCTCTTACAGCAGCAAATGACATGCCAGCATTTTCGGTGTTATCTGACAGTTGGTAGTGAGCATCGTACACACTCCGTAGCAGGCGCTAGCGGTCCATTTTGTTGTGTGTATTTCCACATATGGCTTTTCATGTGTTTTTTGTGGTATTGAAATATTTCTTATTTATGTTCTATTTTTTTCCTCTCTGGTAGAGCAGTGTTAAGGGGTACGTCTGGCGCTGTCTGTAAAGCCTAATATATACGCATTAATTCGGCAATAGTCTATTTACGATGTCAAAATCGCCTTTGCCTTTTTTTTTCATGAATGTTTCCCAATGGTCTGACTTGTCTTGCGATGTGACCTGTTTTCTAAAATGAGTTTGACAGCCATGGAAAGGTCTTGTGTGGTCGGCTGGACTACAATGATTAAAAGTTTCCTTGTACTTTATTGAAGATTGTTACAGTACAAACGACAGAATACCCTGTGGCTCTGTATGTGGTCCTCATGACTCCGCAGATAAAGCTTTCTTCAGATAAAATGAAAAAATAATAAAGTTTTTAAAAACCTTTTGGTGGTAGTAGAATTCTTTTGTGAGGAAACTGACGTTTCAAGCCATAGGCCCGTTGTCAAAGTGAAAAGAAGAGGACAGTGTAGACAGGAAAGCCTATGTGAGAATTGGGTGAGAACATTTCATTTCCAATTCTCCAATTCTCACATAGGCTTTCCTGTCTACACTGTCCTCTTCTTTTCACTTTGACAACGAGCCTATGGCTTGAAACGTCAGTTTTCTCACAAAAGAATTCTACTACCACCAAAAGGTTTTTTATAAACTTTATTATTTTTTCATTTTACAACGAATCCTGCAGTCAACTTTTGTTTCTTCCTTTTTTTCTTCAGATAGCTGGTCACAAAATATATTTAGAGTCATGCGTTTAGAATGTGGTCGGAGTAATCCTAGCAAACAGTATTTGATTGTAAAAACGATACATTAAAGAAAAATAAACTATATTCTCGAAATCTTGGAATCGTGATTTTGATTGAAATAAAACACGCACTGTCCTTGCAATGATGTAAATAACAGAGAGTAAGATACTATATTGTCATCACTGCCATGCCAGTGTGCCAGGTCTGGGCGATGAAAGTGAACGGCAGCGCACAAAATCACAAAGGTTTGAGGTTTGGGCTGTATAGTCTTGAATCAGTTAATTCACTGGAAACCATGGCAACATTGCTGGAAAATTTTCGTTTTCGAGGTTCAGAAAAAAGATGTCCAACTGTTTATTGATTTTACAATTGTGGTCGCCTGTTTACGTGAAGTAAGGAGTAATTAATCGACGGGAAAGTAGATATGGAAATAATGTAGTGCAACAGTGTCTGGCTAAGTGCAGCACATGAATCTGAAAATGGGAATGTGATGAATTATCTGGAACCCAGGTGTATAAATCTGGATGCAGAGCGGAAACCGAACAGCATTCTACTACAGACGGCCATCGCTTCACTGACCGCAAAGCATTGGATTGTTTGCTTTAAAGCTGAATGCTTAATTTCCCGTTTTAGTTTCTAACAGACCGGGCCCTGGAGCTATTGCTGTTAGTGTATTTACATTTCTTGAAAGTATCATCCAATCTCTGCACCCCATCCAACTCCCGTTTCGATATGATTCTCCGAGAAAAGCGGAGAGCGGAGAGGGAAAGGAAATCAGAAGTACCTGGGGTTATAGGGTGGCCAGCACAGGCCTGATATCCCATACTTCTGTGACTGTTGGTGAACTCTTCCTGATCCATCCACCCAAGACAGTGGGAAAACCTTGCTGTGCATCTTCCCAGTCAACCAGTGGAGAACATTCCCTCGGTCTGCTTGAGCATCGAATATCAGTAAAACATTAGAAACTAATGAGTTCATTACGGTCTTGGTCAACTCTTGGACATCTGCTACAACAGAAGCATGTGCCCGTCATATTACAAATGAAAACAATTAGTAACTACAAACCAGATTTAAGAACCAATTCAAATTCATGTTTCTAATTTGCTTTTAGTTGATCTCTTAAATCAGACGCTATTCATGATATTTTGAATTTTAGCAAGAAGCGGAGTTTCAATGAGTCAGTTCACCTCACAGACTAGCATAGTTGGCAGACATTCTTCTGTTTGTGGGTCAGTCCAAGAAGTGTCTGAAAAGTGGCCATGATTGATAAATACACAGAAATATGGGATGAAGATAATGTCTTAGATTATGTTGCAGACTGGCGGGTCACAATGTTGCAGACTGGCGGGTCACTATGTTGCAGACTGGCGGGTCACAATGTTGCAGACTGGCGGGTCACAATGTTGCAGACTGGCGGGTCACTATGTTGCAGACTGGCGGGTCACAAACAAGGTTTCCCTGGAACACCTAACTCGGAAGACTGGTGACGGCCAGAATGCGAAAACGTTGTCTTAGAATTGCGGTTCATTTCATTTTGGCAATGTTTTATGTTACCTATAGTGACAGCCCACGGAAATTGCGACCTAACGCAAAAGCAGCTCCCAAGGCTTGCAACAAATCGTCAGGACTGCCTCTGTGTAGAGTCGCAATACCGATACAAAGCGTGCCTCTGTGTAGAGTCGCAGTACCGATACAAAGTGTGCCTCTGTGTAGAGTCGCAATACCGATACAAAGCGTGCCTCTGTGTAGAGTCGCAATACCGATACAAAGCGTGCCTCTGTGTAGAGTCGCAATACCGATACAAAGCGTGCCTCTGTGTAGAGTCGCAATACCGATACAAAGCGTGCTTCTGTGTAGAGTCGCAATACCGATACAAAGCGTGCTTCTGTGTAGAGTCGCAGTACCGATACAATGCGTGCCTCTGTGTAGAGTCGCAATACCGATACAAAGCGTGCCTCTGTGTAGAGTCGCAATACCGATACAAAGCGTGCCTCTGTGTAGAGTCGCAATACCGATACAAAGCGTGCCTCTGTGTAGAGTCGCAATACCGATACAAAGCGGTTACAGTGGCCACTATATCCCACGCTGTTTTCAAACACGAGAGCGTCTCTCTTCTCTTCTCTCTCTCTCTCTCTCTCTCTCTCCTCTCTCTCTCTCTCTCTCTCTCTCTCTCTCTTATATATATATATATATATATATATATATATATATATATAACGCAAACGGCATACGAAGAAGATGAAAAACGACATTTACTGACAGCGCAACGGTTCCGTCGACTGGAACGAAAGCATTTGCAGGTTCTGCCACAAACAAAATATGTACCCAAGTCATGACAGAATAATGGGAACGTCATGAAACGCAGTGTACACACTCTACATTTCCCTTCCTGATTCGCCATGTCTAAAAAAAATCCTAACATATGGTCTTGAGAAAAAAAAGGACTAATGAAGATACCCCCGGCCCCCCCCCCCCCCTCCCCTTTATGCTTGATTGAGGCAACATCAGACACTCTGCGACAGATAGTGTTGCTTCTTAACTTGTTCCACCGACCTTTCGCTGCTTCCACAGCTTCAATCCTTTTGACTGCTTCTTTCTCACCTTTGAAAGTTGTGTTCTTCACTTTGAATGAATGGGAGAGCTGAAAACTACACTGCTGCTTGAAATACAATACAGATCTTGTTACCTTTGATCCATTTTGCGGAATGCCGTAAACGCGGCCACTTGGTTTCGATTGGTAGAACATAAGTATTACTTCAGGCGCGTTTGTATGAATGTAGTGTTTTCATTAATATTTTGGCAAAATTTTAGCAATAGGTTTTGCAAACAAATGACAATATTTGGTACGGTATCCGGAACGGCTGATCTGTGTTGAACTATATGCAGATATTGTCACACGCAGGCTCCCTCCTTAACAATGACTTTAATCTATGAGATGGACGTTGAATCTTGCGCCGATTTTGACCAGAAAAGTGATTGCTCTTTCTTCATTTTTGTTGTCCTGAGTGTTGTTTATCTTGCCTGAAGAAGACCTAAAAGGTCGAAATGCGCCGTGTTTTGTCTTGTCGTTCGTTTGTTCATGTTTGGCAGATTCACCACATAAACCTTTAAAGATTTTATTAGATTTCAGCCTCAAGTCGTCTTAATTTGCAAGTGCATGGCAGTCTTTGATTCCACAACACAGGAGGACAAATCATCAGTTCTTCATAGTCCCTGGTCCCACGATGCAACCGGACACATTATCATTAATTGGCAGTCGTAGAGTTCAAAACGCAAGTGTAAACACTCATACTAATTCACAATAGAAAATCGTTTGCTGCGTTCCTCATTTTGAATGAATAGGAGAGCAGAAAACTACACTGTTGCTCGAAACACAATACAAATCTTGTTACCCCCTAGTGCTACGATGGTGATTCACTTTAACACATTTTCTGCTGTCACGCTGGGGCAGTAAACACCCATAAAATGACAGTGCCACACTTACGTGGTTTGTTATAAAACACACACACACACACACACACACACACACACACACACACACACACACACACACACACACACACACACACACACACACACACAATGACACATCTGGGTGGATTAACAGTGTATTCTACAAATATTTACTCCCCTTTTTCTGTCAGTCTTTTCTCGTTCCATACGTCTTCTTTGGCTCACAGCTGACAGCACACTGGATCCTCCTCTTCCAGCACCTGCTGATGTCACATCGGGAAGAGGATGGTACCCGCTCTATTGCCGGACTGCCCGCCAGTGCTTTCCTTTAAAGCTGAGAACGTCAGATTCAGAGTCATGCTCAAACGGCGGTCTCCCGACTTTGGTTTCACACCAGATCCGTTCTCTGTAGCCTCACCTCCTGTCATGGGCGCTATGTCGCCGATGTTAGAACGAGCAGGTCTGAAAACAGATTCATGCCACTTCTTAAACTTATTCGAATATAGAATGATGAATAAAATCTTTGTTCCTTAAAGTCATTTCCATGTCCATTTCTTCGGAAACAGCATCCTTGAAAAGTTTCGCCCTCAGAAAGAAAGCCATGTCTTAGCAGTCGAATGAATTGATGGTGTCCAACCACATAAGGCTATAAGCAACATTATCTTATCTTATCTTATCTTAACCACATAAGGCAGCACGGAGAGCATCAGCATTTGATATGACATTTTACCGAAAATCAGACAAATGCACAGGATACTACCTGGAAACGTAGTTTTAGCATGCATATGCGTTAGACCTGATAACGGATGAACGATCTGTCGACGCAAAAAGGATAGCACAGACATGTGTTGGGGATGTGTCCTTCCAATATAGTCTGGGAAAAAGCTCGGGCAGGAGATCTGAGAAAGGTGTAACAATTTAACTTCCTTGTCTTTAAACGAGAATGTTTTTTCGGATACGATGCTCTACATAGGTCTGATAATAAAAATGATGCATTGAAATTTGTATTTTCATACACTGGCTTACTTTCTACTCAAAGAATAATCATTGTGGTGCTCCTGATAATGACAGTGACAGTTTGCTGATATTAATGATGAAGACGATGATGAAGATGATGATCATGATGATGACGATGATGATCATGATTATGATGATGACGACGACGACGACGATGACGATAATGATGATGATGATGATGAGATCGATGATAATTGCAGGAAACAGGCACTGAAGACTCGTAAAGCACTTGGGTCGTTTTTATAATAATATTCTTTTGACAATTTATGAGGACGCTATATATCTTTTAAACTGAAAAATTAAGTCTCCTGTCCTTGATTAAATGTTTCATCAGGAAACACAGACGTAACGCGCGGCTGTAGTTTGTCATTTCTGTCCTTTAACTCAATGTTAACCCAAAAGGGGGCAGCAGAGGGACATCCGGAGTCATGAACCGGGGTGGCCCAACCCCCCTAGAGTGTCAGGAGATAAGGGCCGAAACACTTGCTTGAAGGGGGCTTCTCTTCTGAGGACTCTCTGCTGCCACGCTCTCCACGAGTTTCTTTCTACCAAGTATGTTCTGAAAAGAACCCCCAAATGATATACACAAAGTATATATCACACGAATATGCGGCGTAATACTGTTTGGTGAACTACCTATCATCCTTACAGCAGTCCAACACATCTTTGTCTGTCATTTACTGACATTACAGTTGCTATTGTTTGAAAGCAGTTCCCATGTAAGATATCAAGTACCCAACTTCATATGAAGAAAAAGAAGCTGCGTTTTGAAAAATAATAAATCTTAACATTAATGAACTGTTCAAATTCTTCTCTGTGTTGTGTTTTTCCCTTGTATTATGGCATAGCCTACCATATGTCATATTCACAGAGGCATACGCGGTTAAAAAGAAATTAAACTAAGAAATGTTTAACGATTCACACTCTCCAATATGCATGCCACAGTCAAAAATAAAGTTATGACATGATAGGTAAATCTAGATTTTAAAAAAAGAAATGCTACAAATAATACCAAAAGCAGCAATTCTCTCAAAATGTCAATATCATATGCGGACTGGCAAAGTAACGATTCACTGTAGTGGTTGTCACGTATTGGATTTGGGGAGATATGTTATTATTATCATAATGAATACTTATATAGCGCCTATTCTCAGCTGGAGACCAAACTCTAAGTGCTTTACAATCCACACTCCTTTACACAACGGGCTGCCTACCTGGGTAGTGCCGACTGAAGAGCTGCCAGCTGGCGCTTCATTCAGTCGTTTCCCGTGTCATCCAGTCCATTTTATTCAATATCGGTCACTCAATTTCCTTACTTTTTTTTTATTCTTTCCATTTCTTACGCAGGGTGCATGCTATGTGAAACGTGTCATCCATACCAACGGCCAAACTGGCCTTCTCTTCCGAAAGTTGATGATGGGATTTTACGTGTGTGCACACACGGAATCTTGGTTTATAGTTTCATTCGAAGGACTGTATGGGAAATGGAGTCAGAACCAATGTTAACTCCGAGGGAAAAATCCCCCTGTACCGAAATGGCCCGGCGGAGATTCGAACCCGCAACCCCAGGATCACGAGTCCGGCGCACTACAAACTGAGCTATTACGGCCCCGATGTCAGATGTAAAGCAAAGACTGAAATAGTTTTAAAAAAATTTAAAAAAAAAAGCACGAACAATTATGAAGGTTGAATCTTCATGACACTGGACATTTTCACTTGATAAAATTATTTTCAGAACAGCAGCTTGGTTCGTCATCATATCGAGTCGCAACACGAACAGTTAGACGGGTGGGAAGATGAAGTTCAAGCTGAAGCATGGAATGAAAAAAAAGTTGCAATACGCGGCCAGTCTGTGGGGAAAAAGGTTTAGGGACAGCTCGACAGCAGAAGAAACCCCATCAAACGAGTGTTCTGCCCCGAACTCCTCGCGCTCTATGGGGCCTGACCGCATCCAAGTCATGACTCCTAGATGTCATTTTACTGCCAGGATTCTTTTTATTTCTGTCGCTGCCGGTATTCGAATCTGCAATCTTTGGAGGGATGGACGTCTTATTTGGCAACAAATAGAAGCTGCCCAGCGTTGTGGAAGAAGAATTAGTCCGACTTCAACCTTCACGTTTCATCACCGGCAAATCAAAACACCCAAACCTCCCATCAGTGAATTGTTTACCCTTGGTAACCCGAAGTTGTTCACGGACCACGGATGTTAACTTTTGACTTATTCAATTTTAATACCAAGCCATCCAGTCGGCTGCAGTCACTACAAAGGAAAATAAAAGTCTTGCATGAAGCTAATACTAGGTATTCATCGTCAATATGCACAAACAGGCAGACAGACAGACAGACAGACAGACAGACAGACAGACAGACACACACACACACACACACACACACACACACACACACACACACACAAAGCGCGCACGCATGCACGCACTAACGCACGCACTCACGCATGCACGTACTCATGCACGCACGCGCGCGCGCGCGCGCGCGCGCACACACACACACACACACACACACACACACACACACACACACACACACACACACACACACACACACACACACCACTAATACATTACCTACCCAGCTATCTTGAAAATTAAATCAAATCATCCCCAACATTCTACAACAAATAAATAATTCTTTTGACAATGAGCAGGC
This sequence comes from Conus ventricosus, assembly GCA_018398815.1. Classification (NCBI taxonomy): domain Eukaryota; kingdom Metazoa; phylum Mollusca; class Gastropoda; order Neogastropoda; family Conidae; genus Conus; species Conus ventricosus. The sequence continues at coordinate 33,427,870 of CM031611.1, read as the reverse complement.
CACAGATGATTGGCAGCCAACCTATTCATGCATGGTAACATACATGTTCCTCAATTTCTAATTACTCAATTTTCCATTTGAAGTATGTCATCCTTGGTCGTATAGGTCTTGTGCTACTATAAACTCACGTCAGTGATTCGAGAAGGAAAGGTTTTTACAATAAACTGGACAACAAAGCACAACAAAACAAGCTTGAAAAGACTACAAAACAAAACGAAAAACCCACACCATTGGGGCAGAGAAAAAATGAAAAATCATGGAACGGCTCTTCGAAAAGAGATAAGACACTGAGTTCAAACATTCCCACTCCGTAAAATCTGCAACCGACCTGACTTCTCCGTTTCCAACTCTCCATATCATTCGAAAATTCCAAACTTTTCAACAGTATATGGTTTTCCGGGAAACTTTTGTTTTGGTTAGCGCCTTCGTTAAGCACGGGTAAAGGGTTTTTAGCAATACTTTGACTTACTTCTTCGTCTAAAAATTCAAAAGATAGAACAAAAAAACCAACATTGCCCACAAAGTAAATAAATGGCAAATACTTTTGTCTGATGAAGTGGGTGAGGTAACAGTCCCTCATAGGCCCCCTTTGCTCGGGGGGGGCTATAATCACTTTCCCCTTACCTGATGAGGGAAATAAAAAGGCTCAAAAACGTCTGAATTTTTCTTTAAATAAAAAAACACAACACACACACCAACAACACACACCACACAACAACACAAAAACAGACACACACACACACAACACACACACACACGCACAACAAAATTACAACTTCTTTAAATGTCCCCCAATCCTTCCCATTGCTACACATTTCAGCATAATTTCGTTTAGCAGATATGGGTGCGCGTTTTTGTGTGAATTTATTAGTAAAAGAACTGGGGAAGCGGGCAGCCAGAAGCCTCAAAAGAGAACCCCCTTTCAAGCAAGGTTTTGGGCCCTTATCTCCTGACACCAGGGGGTTGGGGCCCACCCGTTCATGACTCCGGATGCCCCTCTGCTGCCCCTTTTTTTTTTTTTCCCCATTTTGGGACACCAGGGCTGGGATTCGAACCCAGCCCCCCTCGGGACATGCTCATTTTCTCTTAAGACCTCGCGTTTTTAAACCACTGAGCCACAGGACACCTATATTTGAGGGAAAAAGCCTTATGAATTTCATTTTTTTTCCCCTTGACCAGATCCACTTAAACACCTCTTTTGGGCCGCTTCTCCCTTGCTTTCAGGGCTCGGGTTTTTTTCCCTTCCCTGAAACTGAGAGCTTTTTCATGAGCTGTAGCAGACTGTCAACCTCGGTGAATGCATGGAGGAAGGACACGCACACCCAAACACACTCACATTTTGCTCAATCTCACATTACATGCATTCGCACATCAAACCACTATTAAAGTCTAAAATTTTACTATAATGATCATAGAAAACATCAATGCATAAAATCAAACAAAATAAAACATCCTTCTTTTCTTGAGCTTCAAAAAATCATTTACTAAAACATCTTTTGACAACCCGGTATAAACAGATTCTACTTTACCGGGCCAGGTGATTTTAACTATTCACGAATCGCGCTTTTCTTTTTTTTTCTTTTTCTTTTCACTGCACTTTCACAACACGACACAACGCCGCACGGTGTTGGTCTGAGGCGCCGGGTCAGGGGAACTTTTGGCTTGGTCTGGGGTTCCTTGCGAAGTACGCTGCCATAGAGTCAAACCCCCCCGGTTAGGGTAGAACTGACTATCAACATCGACTTTCCCCTTTTCTTTTCTTCCTATTAACCATTGCACTCTCTCCTCTCTCCTCTCTATCTGCTCTTATCAAATGGACAGGTTGCTTTTCTTTCTTTTTTTCTTTCTTTCTTTTCTTCTTCATAAATTACAACTTTTTTCTCTCTCTCCACATCTCTCCTCATCCTTCCTCTGCAACTATCCAGCTAATCTCTCAACGGTTCTCTTCTCTCCCATCTCTCTCTCTCTCTCCCTTCCTCCCAGAGTCCACTCAGAACCTCCCTCCCTCCTCTCTCTTCTTTTCTTCCCCCCGTTCCTCCTCTTTTCACCCTCTCTGCCTTTTCCCTCGTCAAACTACACCTAAAACCCCTCATCTCTCTGTCTCTTTTCTTCTCATCTCCCTGCCTTCCTATAGGCGAGAGCCACCTCCCCGAGTTCTCCCTCTCTTCTCTGTCTTTCGTTTTTTTCCCCCCCATTTTTCCCGTTCTCTCACCACCATTCCTTTTTTCGTTTCCGATCTTCCAAAAAAGGCGAGTACCATGTCAGTATTTTTTTACCCCTGACAAACCCGGGGTTTTTCCCTCTAATTCCCCTTGGCTTCAATCATGACATCCCGTCTACACCCCTTTCTCTCTTGGTGGGCAATTGGTCATTTAATTTATTACTAGATTTCACCCCCACCACACCTACCTCCCCCCCTTTTCCCACTTCACTGGCGCGGGGTTGGGTTAAGTGGTGGACACGGGCAATCTAAATTGGCCCGCTGAGCGGGTAGGGACCACGACGTCCATAACAAAGACGTGGTTCCACAAAGTGGCTAGATACTTGAGCTCGGCTCTCGACTCGTCCGCTAGACATCGAGGCGTCGGTCAAAGCTGCTTTGCCCTAACCGGGCAACCGCTTCCGAAGCCTCTCCCTAACTTTAAATTTGGGCCGGACCCGACCCCTGGCCCCCCTCTCCTCTGACGCCAAATTTTGAGTTTGGACTTTGGTCCGAACAAATTTACTGGCACCCCCAAGTTAGGGTTTTTTCCCCCAAGTTGGTTGTTCCCCCCCAAGTTTGGTTGTTTCATTTTTTTGTCCTGACAATTTCCCCCTTGCAAAAGACCAGCTCCGCATTGTCCAAAACAACGGGACAAAAAAGACAACAACCGAATTTGCTGACACACACTACACCGCAAAGTTTGGAAAAAACTTTACAACCAACGGTTTAAAAATTATAAAATAACCATTGTAAAACCACTCCCAATAGTTATCATTGACGTGCGCCTTGCCGGGATTTTTACTCATTTTATAACGACCTCTGGCACACATGCAATTCCCCTACCCGGATTTTCCCCATCTTCTTTTCACAATTCTTTTGAAAAGCACAATAAAAAAGATCACGACCCTGACACTTCACGAGGGAAACTCCATCCTGCTTTTGCAAATAAGCATCACTACACAACGACTGTATGCCCAAGTATAACACATCCACAGAACAAGTCTCACAAAAAAAATATGAACAAGTCTCACACAAAAAAAAAAATGAACAAGTCTCACCAAAAAAAAATATGAACCATAGCCCAAATGGGAAAGAACCCATATCCCCAAACAACATAATGGGAACAAAACATATTATCAACAAGCACCCCCGGATAGACTGACTTCCTCTGAGTTCAGCTTTCTAACAACACGGGTAAATATCAGCTCCGCATTTTGTCACCGGGAATGTACTGCACTCGTACCCTTTGGGGTCAATGCCATTTCCCAACCAGAACTCTGCTGTTTTTCACTGCCCTCCCAGGAAATTTTAGGGTTGTGATCCTCACGATCACGAAATCTTTCCCATACAATATTTGTGGAATTTTTGCACGGCCCACAAAAACAGCTAAAAACTCCCTTTTCCACCGTTGCGACCCTTCTCACACTTTTTCAAATTCCTCAGCAATCTCACAGGAAACCGACTCCTTCATCTTTCCCGCAACAATACTGCACCTACCCACCACCTGAGCTCGTCCCCAACAAAAATGGTTTGGACATATCTGGAGCTTTTAAATGGACGGGAACCAGTCTCTCCAACACCGTCTTATGCTTGCCTGCAGGTCTGCCATTTGACCACTGCCGGTTTCCCCGCCCTTGACCAAATCACTGAAGGGCTCGTATCGCGGGAAAATTGGGGCAAAAATCCCTGCAAACCAAAAAAACCTACAGACCCTGACTTCTGTTTTTGGGCTTTTGGGCTCTCTGAATTCATCACTCTCCCCTTTCCCCCCTTTTTGGCTGCTTTGTTCGCCTCCGACAAACAAAACCTAGGACTCCCACTGTCTAACCCTTCATACAGTGACACATCCCTGTAATACCTCTTCTGGAACCTTAGGCAACAAAATCTCGACCTTCCTTTCTGCTGAGGTCCTCTTTCACCTTCATCAAGTGATGCTGCAGCGCCTATAAAAATCATCAAAGACTCTGTCAGCCGTTTTACCTGTGCCGAGATGACTCGCCATGAGCGACTCGTGAACCCACAGAACATGACAGTACCACGATAACATGCTGGTAACCGTCTAACTGAGTGGTCCCTTACCTGTCTTTCCCCTTGGTGAACACTCGGTAACAACAGCCCGCTTTTCACAAGCAATTTCTGTCTCACCACCTCTAACCTCTGTTTTCTCTCCACCTCTTGCCAACTCCCAAGACTTCACTGATGAGCTGAAGGGTCTTGTTCCAGCGCTGCCCTAAACTCATCAGGCCGAACACAATCTAATCCCGACATACCTTCCTGAACAACTAACTTTTAACAACCTTTTCCTCCTTCTTGCTCCGCGTTTGAACGGCTGCCCTGTAGCAGTCAACAACTCAGTCCCCTGGATCCCTTGCACCAGGAATATTTCCAATGATCAAATCGTGAAGGGGTTTCTCATCACCAACGCAGAACAACTCGCCTGGAAGTAAGGGGTACGTACTTCTAATCTTCTAGCAACGGAAACATCCCTCACATGCCATCGATTAGAGTACATGTCTGGATTTGGCCCTGTCAATCCCCTTTATCGACACGTTTGTTCGTACTACCCGCATGAACAACCAGTGTCTCGTAACACTTTTCATTCCACCCTCTGCCTGCCTAATCCTCCACACCTCTTCCACTGTAACGAACCACTCAGCCTAGTGCCCTCCATCCCTGAACACTGACTGCGTCCAATGCTACCACATGCTGCACTCCACCCTCTCAGACTGAATCCCTTTTGGTATCCACTGCTGGTCCGTTTCCCTTGACGCCCTTATCCACCTCTTGCAAGGCTTCTGCCTTCTGGAACCTCATGCGACAGTCCCCCTCGCCACATGTCCCTTCCTTTGTGACAAATGAACACCTAAATTCCTTTTATGCCCTTCCTTCTGCCCCATCCACTGGGTTTGCATACTTTGCAGAAAACTCTCCAAGTCTCCTTGCACTCTTCTCACCTGTGCCTAGCACTATGTTTCTTCTTCTTCTCCTGCTCCTTAGTGCCCAAACGTGCCTCTCTATACACCCCCTCTGCGAACCTTCAACAACTCACTGCTTGTCTCTGCTTCTCTCTTTCAAATGTATGGTTAACTCAAGGGCCGCAACCTGACAAAATCTGTTCTTTCATAACTAGCTCTTTCATTTCAGCGAACACCTCTTTCGTACCACTCAACTGCAAAAACCATTTTTTACAAATAGTGATCCTAGACGTGCACCAAACTGATGTACGTTTCCCCTGCTCATTCTTTCTGTTTCCTCCTTTTCTACCGCGACACGTCGTCTTTCCGCGGCGTTCATTCCCTTTCCATCTTTTTGCTGGTTTCTCAACAATTTCTCGCAACTCATCTCCCTGAGTAACCAGATCACGAGCGACGCTCACAAGTTGTTCAATAGGGGTGTTCTTTTCTTTCCGCCATTATATCTCCCTTTTTTTTTTGAACAAGATTTTTTTAACAACTGCTACACCAAACTGTGGTTACCGACACGAGTGACGTAATAGCACAATCCTATGAATGATAATATTAGCTTGGACAACGTAGTTAGTTTTTATAATACGCCCCAGCGCCTGACCCACTAATGAGAGCGAATTATAGAGATCTGTGCGAAATGAGTACTCTTGGGCTGAAATGCAAGCCTATTATTACTATCTTGGAAGTAAACAATGCCAAGCCTAGTAATTTCACTAACTTGGGAACATACATAATACAACCCCTTGTCATAGGATTACAAATACATTTAATCCCACCCAGCTTCCTCACTAGAAGTTGAACAAATATAATAAATGGGGGCCAGAATATCCTGGCAGGCTCGCCAATAAATTGTCAACCACGGTGTAATGTCAGTGGAGGAAGACTAGCGCACACCCAAACACACTCCACAGATTGCATACAAATCTCATTCATTTATCATGCTTTCGTTCACAACAAACCACTAGTAAAGTCTATAACTTTACTATACATGATCATTAGAAAAGAACCTCAATGCATATAGAATCAAACAAAATAAAACATCCTCTCTTTTCTTGAGCTTCAACAAATCATTTACTAAAACATAATTGACTAACCCGGGTATAAACAGATTTTCACTTTTACCTGGCCAGGTGATCTTAACTATTCACGATCGCTGTCTTTTCTTTTCTTTTCTTTTTTCCTTTTCACTGTCACTTTCACAACAAGACACAACTGGCCGGCACTGGATGTTGGTCTGATGGCGCCTGGTCAGGTGAGACTGTTGGCGTTGGTCCTGTGTTCTGCTTGCGAAGTTACCTGCCAAGGTTAGGTCGAACCCCCCGGTTAGGGTAGAACAGTGACTATCAACATCGATCTGTTTCTCCTTTCTTTCTTCCTGCATTAACGCATTGGCACTCTCTTCCTCTCTCTCACTCTTCTAGCTGCACTTAACAAATGGACATGGTTGCTTTTTCTTTTCTTTTTCTTTTCTTTCTTTTCTTCTTCAAAAATTAGCAACTCTTTCTCTCTCTCCACATCTCTCCTCAGTCTTCCTCTGCAGACTTCTCATGCTACTCTCATCAACTTGGTCTCTTCTCTCCTCATCTCTCTCTCTCTCTGGCCCTTCCCTCCTGCAGAGGCTCCACTCAGAACCTCTCTCTCCCTCTCTCTCCTCTATTCGTTCTTCCCCTCGTTCTCCTCTCCTCTCTTCATCTCTCTGGACCTTTTTCCCCTCGTGCAAGACTTACACCTAAAACCTCCTCATCTCACTGTCTCTGTTTCGTTCTCAACTCCCTGCCTTCCTATAGGCAGAGCCTACTCTTCACCCGAGCTTCTAGCTTCTCCCACTATCTCTCTTCTGTTCGTTTTCCTCCCTCATTCTCCGAACACTCACATTGGCATTCACGCATTCCTTTATTTCGTTCCGATTCTGTCCAAAAACGGGCGAGTACCATTGGGTCATATTTTTAACCCCTGACACCCGAGGTTGTCTCCCTCTAATTCCATTGGACGTTCGAAATCATGAACAGACCCTCTACACGCCTACTCTCTGTGGTGGTCAATTGTCATTTAATATTGATTAGCTAGATTTCACGCCACCCCACCACAACACTATACCTTCCCTCCACCCACCTTTCTACTTCACTGGCGCGGTGTGCTTAAGTGGTGGACACTGGCCCCAATCTAAATTGCCAGCTGAGTCGGAGCACCCACGACGTCCGAGTAACAATGACGTTTGTTGCACAAAGTGGCTAATGAGCTTGAGCTCTCGTAGGTACGTCTGCGACTTCGTCTCGCTAGACATCGAGGCGTCGGTCAAAGCTGCTAGCCTTATAGCCGGACAGACCGTCTTCCCTGAAGCCACTCCGCTAAGCTTAATTGGCCGACCCGACCATGGCCTCCTCTCTGACGCCTAGAATGTTTTGAGTTTGGACTTCGGACCGAACAAAATGACTGGCGACTCCCCAAGTAGTTTGTTTCCCCCCAATTAGGTTGTTCCCCCCCCAAGTTTAGAGTTGTTTCAGTTTTTTGTCCTTGACCAACAGACGTTCAACAAACCCCCCATAGCTCCAATTTCTGCAGTGAGGCTTTGAACCTGATACCTTCTCTCCTCAAGCTGTTTGCCAGATCAAGCATACTTTTCAGTCTTGTAGATTTGAGCTGCCTCCCATCTGTTTCTCATATGCACCGTGAGCTCGATCATGATCAGCTGCTTCGTTGACTTAGAGTTGACTACTATGTCTGTTCTCATGCCACTCTTGCTGATGATCTCTGGGTGACTCTTCCATTCTGGGAGGTCTGCAGTGCACTCCCAGTCATCTGCCCCATCCAGCAGACTCTGCCTGCATGTTTCGAGTGGCACTGTTGTTCTTGGCCATGATTTGCTGCCTCCTGCCGTGAAGAATGTTGCGGGTGCTTTTGGAGTCCTGATTCTCCCTTTTGTGGTGTTGGTACTAGCCCAGACTACTTGTACAATTTCTTTGAGCACTTGGTTGTGCCTCCATGTGTACCTTCCTTGAGCCAGGCTACTTTACATGAGCTTAGAACATGCTCCACTGTTTGTTTTTCATGGCAGAGGGGCATGCAGGATCGTCTGTTTCCCCCACTTCACCAGGTTTGCATTTGAGGGCAGAAGGTCATATGCAGATCTGAGAATGAAGCTGATCCTGAGAGGGGCCATGTGCCAAATGTCATTCCAAGTTAGACTTCTTTGGAGTGCATTCTCCCACGTTGTCCATTGCCCTTGCTGGCTCTGCTGGACTGCTTTTTGGAGTCTTTTTTGGTCTTCTTCTTTTCTCATCTCCTGAATCATCATGTCTCTTTTGGCTTTTCCTTTGGCCTTTGACCACCATTCAGTTTTGGTCACCCCCAGTCCTTGTCTGTTGGTCTGTGTGTGTCCTGTTATTTCTCTGATCTTGAGACTTTCTTTTGCAGAATCCATCGCCTCTTGAACTTTCCATTTTCTGCCTGTCTTCAGCTGGGGCTTGATTGCTTCTACCACCTTGTCTCCTGAGTCCTCCAGCATGCTTTGAAGTCTGATCTTCCCTGCTTTGTATTCCTCCAGGATGGATTTCAGTGTAGTTTGAGCTTTGCTTGGCGACAGTACAGCGCGATGTCAGTCAGACAGGGTGGGACACCAAGCCATTTCCTTGTGAACTTGTTGATTTTGGCTTCCATTGCCTCCACTGTGCTGGTGCAGATGTCGTATATCATCAGAGGCCATAGGAGCTTTGGTATCAGCATGAACTGCAGACACCAGACCTTGTATTGCCAGGGAGCCCACACTGGTCAATGGTCTCCAAGCCTTCTTCCGCCATCTGCTTGGTTTCTTTTGCTCTTGTGTGTCTTTCAGCGTATCATCATACCATCTTCCAAGGCTCTTGACTGGTTCTTCTGTGACTGTTGGAATGGCCTGGTTGGCAACACTGAAGACCACAGATTCGGCCACTTTTCCTTTCCTCAGTGAGAGACCTCGTGATTTCTTTGGCTTGAACTTCATTCTGGATGAGGCAACTATGTCGTCCAGCCTCTCCAGCACATGACGTGCCCTCGTCTTCTCTGGATGAAATCACTGTAGTGTCATCCATGAAGGCCTTGAGAGGAGGCATCTTGTATCCATCGCCAAGGTCTGTTTGTCTCGAGTTGTTTGTTGCTGCTTTCAAGATGAGTTCCATTGCCAGCACGAACAGTATCGGGGAAATTGCACAGCCCATAGCAATGCCCACTTCCAAGTTGATCCAATCAGTTGTGTAGCCCTTTGGGTAGAGAACCGCATTGAGAAGCCATTGAAGTACTTCTTGAGCATGTCGCGGATGTTCTTTGGCACATGGTACATCTCAAGAGCCAACTGTATCATCTCATGGGCACAGATCCATATGCGTTTTGCCAGATCGAGCCACACTACGTCCAGGTCTCTCTTTTCTGTTTTTGCTTTTTGGATTGCGTCCCAGATCATTGTGGCGTGTTCTACACAGCCAGCCACGCCTGGGATGCCACCTTTCTGGACTGACACATCCAAGTACTTGTTTTCCATCAGGTACTTGGTCAGCCTTGCTGCCATGACAGAGAAGAAGATTTCCCTTCGACGTTCAGTAGTGATATTGGCCTGAACTGGCTGATGTCACTTGAGTTTTGCTCTTTGGGGATGTACACACCATCTGCCGTCATCCACTGGCCGCTGATCTTCTGGTTTCTCCAAGCCGATCGCAGCAGCCTGTGGAGCCACTCCAGCACCTTGGGACATTTCTTGTAAAGCTGGTAAGGTATTCCGTTTGGCCCTGTGATGATTTGGCTCTGGCTTTGTCGACCACCTTCTTGATTTCCGCCAACGTTAGAGGCTTGCCATTGAACTGTTCCTCAGGGTTGGTTGGCCACACCAAAATCTTGAATGTCGAGTGGTGCTTTGCTCTGTGAGTCAGAGTATGTTTTCCTCAGATGCTGCTCAAGAACTCCTTTGTCCACACTTAGGGTCCCAGATTTTGGCTGCTCAAACAGTGTTCTGGCAAACTGGAAGGGTCTCTGAAGAAGCGCTCTTGTGTCTTCTTCTTTTTGCTCTTCCTCTTTCTCGCAGATTCCGCTTTGCTGAGGGCGCTGTGTTTTTCTTTCAGGTCTTCCCACAGTTTTTCCAAGCCTTGTTTTTCAGCTGGCAGTGCGGTCTTCATTTGCTTCTTGAGGTTGTTCTTTTGGACTCTGATCTTGTCCATCTTTTCTTGGCGTCTGGATTTCTTTGGAGGTGTTTTTCTCTTTGGGTAGTTTTACTCCATAGGCGTCTCTACATGTGGCATACACAATGTCCCCATATGTGGCTAGTTTGTGTTCCAGGGTGCTTTTCCCTATCAGTGCATCGAGTCTTTGGACGATTTTTGCATCCAGTTTCTCCCAATCTTCAGTTTCGTTTGCTCGTGGCAGGTTGAGTTTCAGGCGCCTGGCATCGAGGGCCTGTGTAAATTCCTCATCCGAA
>CM031611.1:33384761-33409761 GCA_018398815.1 Conus ventricosus | reverse complement strand
AACATTTCTAAAAAATGCAACTTATGTACTACAGAAAAGTGGCTGATATTATGTAAACCCCATCTAGCATCCCTGAACTCTAAAGTAGAAATGATTAATATTGCAGGCACAAATGGAAATCTTTGTCAATGCACCATTCCTTGGCACGTCCCCCCTGAACGCGCCCCCCCCCCCCCCAAAAGGAAAAAAAATCTACAGGCCACGTGCCACACGCGCAGAGCTCACACGCCCACACACTAAACTAAAAACACTGGTGGCGTGCCCAGATTATACATACCCTGAGGAGAGCACTTGGCTCGAAACAAGTTTGTAGGGTGGTTTTACACTTCTATTTTAAAATCCTATTTTAAACTGTTATGTCGCTCGCTATTTGGTTGAGCATTTTTAGAATTCTGAGTGGTCTTTTAACTCTAATTATATATATATATATAACATATATATATATATATATATATATATATTGAATTATAAACAAAGCTTGCTCTTATGTCTTAGATTGAAGAAATAGGGGGAGATACGCATTCATATCTGCAGTGGTAGATGATTCTGCCTAACTAACAGTATGTGCATGAGTGGGTGAATGGGGAAAAATAAAATAAATGCTTCTCAAAATGAGCCTTCAGCAAGCTTATATTCTCCAAGAGGGAGACATCCTCCAATAGGGAGGGAAACTCACTAACATATAACTCCTGGTCATATACCGATATTTCGAAACTTGGTGGTTTCTCCTCAGTGACCGCGGAAAGTGGTAATTTGACTCCTCTGCCTTTTCAGTTTTAAGAAGAACGCAATCCCAGAAAAGGTTGGTGTGCAATACCGTAGTATGTTTGTTGAGTTTTCAAAAAACCAACCAAAGGTGCCATCTAAGAAGCAAAATAAAATCATAAAAGAGCAAAACAAACTACATTTTCTTGTGAAAAATAGAAAATATAAAACGATATCCTCTAAGACACAAGTGCTGAGGGCTAGTTCTTGGAATGAATCCGCAAGGGACTAAAATACAACAAACTAATAAATTCCAAGGATAAGTACCGCACCGTTCCAGCAACTTACAGAGCAGCTTGGTGTTGCAATGACTGCAAGAAATATTGAATTATAAACAAAGCTTGCTCTTATGTCTTAGATTGAAGAAATAGGGGGAGATACGCATTCATATCTGCAGTGGTAGATGATTCTGCCTAACTAACAGTATGTGCATGAGTGGGTGAATGGGGAAAAATAAAATAAAATAAATGCTTCTCAAAATGAGCCTTCAGCAAGCTTATATTCTCCAAGAGGGAGACATCCTCCAATAGGGAGGGAAACTCACTAACATATAACTCCTGGTCATATACCGATATTTCGAAACTTGGTGGTTTCTCCTCAGTGACCGCGGAAAGTGGTAATTTGACTCCTCTGCCTTTTCAGTTTTAAGAAGAATGCAATCCCAGAAAAGGTTGGTGTGCAATACCGTAGTATGTTTGTTGAGTTTTCAAAAAACCAACCAAAGCAAAAGAAAATCATAAAAGAGCAAAACAAACTACATTTTCTTGTGAAAAATAGAAAATATAAAACGATATCCTCTAAGACACAAGTGCTGAGGGCTAGTTCTTGGAATGAATCCGCAAGGGACTAAAATACAACAAACTACCCATCGTCAACACAGTGCAGGCCTCCAAGGGTGGTACAGGACTGCTCTAAAGGCAGGCGAAGACAGTGCTTCTCTGGGTCCTCCCCAGCACCTTCGGGTGTTTCTTTTTCTTTTTTTCTTTTATATATATATATATATATATATATATATATATATATATATATATATATAATATATATATATATATATATATATATATATATATATATATATATATATATATATATAATGCTGAACAATTAAGTAGTAGGGGAAAACAAGTGCAGGTTAACAATTCTTCCATCATCATAGTAATGACTTGGCAAAGATTTGAAATCTAAAAAAAAAAAAAAAAAATGAAGATGAAGAAAATGTATATTATATATACTACTCAAAAGAATTTAAGGGCCGCATTCATTTTTGATATGGTTTACATAACACAGTGTAGCATAAAACATGAAATGTTTATGGCCAATTTATTCACTCAGAGTGTGACAAGTGCTTCACAGAAAACTGGTTTTGGCAATTGTTCAGTCGAATCTGTGTCAAAGGTGTTACACTGGTCCGCAAAAGAAGCTAAAAAACCACGAGAAAAAGGTCGCAATTTGAGTGCGCCTAGCTGGCGCAGCAGTGTTCGGCTGTCTGAAAACTGCATTGCACATGCAAGCAGGACCTTTAATGAACACTTGTCAACCTGATTCGCTGACCAGTGGCTTTATTTAGGGCCGCTTCTGGGGGTGTGTTCCAACATGCCACCAAGACGCAAACTTAGTGACGCTGAGAGAGGGATGGCTGTGGCCTGGCTACAAGAAGGCGTGGCGGTCCGAGAAGTTGGCAGACGACTTAGAGTAACACATTCTGTCATTCAAAGACTGAGAGACCGGTACAACAACTATAGGAGAGTTCAAGAAGCATGCAGACCTGGACGCCCCAGGCGACCAACAGACGACAGGATCGCTTCATCACCCTGGCGGCACTACGCAATAGAACCGCCACCGCCAACGTGCTCAGGGGGCAGCTGAGAGCAGCCAGGAACGTCCTCGTCAGCGACCAGACGGTTCGCAACCGCCTGCGTGAGGCCAACATGCGGTCAAGGCGTCGAGCATTGCGACCTCCACTGACCAGAGCTCACCGTGCTTTTCGCCTGGCTTGGGCTGAACGACACCTGGCCTGGACAAGGCAGCAGTGGTCCAGGGTGCTCTCTTCTGATGAATCCCGCTACACCCTGTCCTTCAACGACGGCAGGATTCGCGCCTGGAGGCGTGTTGGAGAGCGCTTCATTGACGCCACTGTTGTGGAGCACGACCGCTATGGTGGTGGGTCACTGATGGTGTGGGGCGGCTTCAGTCTTCATCACAGGACACCCCTGCACAGTGTCCAAGGCTACCTGACCGGCGTAACCTACAGGGACGACATTCTGGAGCCAATCGCTGTACCAGCTTTGCAGGCCATGGGACCAGGAGCCATACTACAGGACGATAACGCCAGGCCGCACAGAGCTCGGGTCGTACAGAACTTTCTCCAGCAGCAGCAAGTCACCAGGATGGACTGGCCTGCCCGCTGACCCGATCTGAACCCCATCGAACATCGTTGGGATGTTCTGGGCCGTCGTATACGCAACAACCACCCTCCTGCACACAATCTCAACGTCTTGTTCAGGAATCTGGAGCAGGAGTGGCAGGCGATCCCCTAGAACACCCTCCAGACTTTGGTCAGATCCATGAGACAGCGCTGCCTTGACTGCATCAACGCCAATGGCGGTCACACACGATATTGACTCTTGACATTCTGACAGTCGGTTGTTCTGAATTTGCAAAATGGGGGTGTGTCCATGTCAATGAAATTTTCGCGATAATTGATTTGCACTTCTTGATGAAATTGTGTCTAATCGATGATTAAATGATTGAATTAAATGTTTGTTGGTTGATTTCAGCTGTCGGACTCATGAGTTATTATTGGGGAGTGATGAACTGTGTGGCCCTTAAATTCTTTTGAGTAGTATATAAATATGAAAACCCTTTACTAGCTGCATGAGGGAACCATCGCAATCCGTCTCGAAGGCAGATCTATATATATTTCCTGCTCCTAGGCCTTTCGTCCGCTGGATCGGACTCATCAGGGACACACGGCTGATTGTGTTTGTGCTCTTGGCGTCAAACAGAGACACACCACAGTCCGCAACCCCGTGGTGCTCTCACCACCAAGGGTTAAAAAAAAATCCAACAGCACCCCCAAAGCAGCCAACGAAAGGTAGTAAATAAAACAAAACGAAAGTGTGGAGAGGAAAAAAGTTGCTGAAAAACTAACAACATTATGCAAACAGTATAAGATGTAGGGGACAATCTTTAAGCCTATGCTTGAGGATCCATTTAAGGATGCAAGGGAGATCAAAAGATATGGAAACAGTCTGAGTGGTCAGCTCTGCTGTTCAATAACCCAAGCATTGTCAGCGGCTAAGAATTGTGCAGAAGAACCTTTACTTGGATCTCCTAAGAGATGCAATCGCCCACTGATTGACCAAACAATATAATGCTGAACAATTAAGTAGTAGGGGAAAACAAGTGCAGGTTAACAATTCTTCCATCATCATAGTAATGACGTGGCAAAGATTTGAAATTTAAAAAAAAAATGAAGATGAAGAAAATGTATATTATAAATATGAAAACCCTTCACTAGCTGCATGAGGGAACCATCGCAATCCGTCTCGAAGGCAGATCTATATGTATCGCCTGCTTCTAGGCCTTTCGTCCGCTGGACCGAACTCATCAGGGTATATATATATATATATATATATATATATATATATATATATATATATATATATATATATACATATAATATACACATATATATATATATATATATAAGAGAGAGAGAGAGAGAGAGAGAGAGAGAGAGACACTTGACACTTTGACACTTTGACACTTTGATATTTTATTGTCATTACCAAAAGGTCTTATGACAAGGGGGGTAACAGGGCAATAACTCATTCCTCTTCCTTACACTACAAGCAATATTACACAGTTATTCCCAATGGTTAGTCAAATCAAAGCAAGCAAAACATTAAGACACGAATCTTCGAATATCCTCTCAGACACGAGTACCCTTTTAACATTACAATAGCAACAACAATGACAACCACAACAACAAAGACAACAAAAATGACGACAACAACAACAACAACAACACACGCACGCACGCACGCACACACACACACACACACACACACACACGAGGAAAATGTAATATTACGGATTGATCCGACCATCCACTCTTTTAGGCGATGACTATGTTTACTAAACTATTCCACATGCTTTTAGTCATATTTTTTAGTTTAAGTCCTTTTTTCATACAATATTACAAATGCTTTTGTCTTATTTTCATTGCTTCTGTAATGAACTTAGCGACTGACTTGATTATACAGTCGTCATCAGACGATAACAAAGAAGCAACATTTTGCCTTTCACAAGCATCCAAAGTAAAAAAGGAATATTTTGCACGCACATCACTGTATGCAGTACATTGAAATAAGAAGTGCTTTTCATTATCAATAGTATATCCACATGAAGGGCATGGTGATTCTGTGGATGTTCCACACTCGAACCATCTTTTGTTTGCATTGAAACCTACGGTTCGTAACCTGAATCTTGCATAACAACTTCTTTGCCATTTATCTTTAATAACATTAAGAAACTTTTCCGAATGGAATATGTTTTTAAAGGAGAAGAACCACTGATACTTTTCTTTGGTTTCCATATCAGAATGCCAGTCCTGTTTAAAAGAACAAATGAGTCTATCCCTAAATTCCGCAATAAACTGCTGTTCGTTTCCTACTCCTTGAGACATCCACACTACTCCAAAGCCCTGTTCTGATAGCACTTTCTTTATATTATAAGCCCAATTTTCTTTACCTCGTTCCATTTGTATCAGCATCATATCATAAGCTTGTCTGCACAAGCGTGACTGTGGGAGCTTCAACATTTTCAACCAGTATCTAACACATTTCACATAAGATCTTATATAAAGAGGGTATCTGCCCATCTGAGTGTTAGATGCATGAATTGGTACCTGAAGAAAAACGCTTCATAGCGTACGTGTGTACTTTTTCTATCCGTGAATTTTTTTGCAACCCCCAAATTTCAGCTCCATAAGTAAGTAAAGGTTCTATCTGTGAATCGAACATTCTCCAAAATATACTACAATCAATACATTTCAGCTTCCTTAAGGATCTCATAATTTCAATGAAACCTTTTTTACCCTTCCTTAAAGATTCTTCCCACGCATAACTTAACGTCAATTTTGTTGAAAATATCATTCCTAAGTATTTGTATGAATTGGCTACTTGAACTTTTGTATTTCCATAAAACCATCTTTCGTGTAAAGAAAGATGTCCACCATTTCTGAAGACGACACTGTTTGTCTTATCCAGGTTAACTGTTAAACACAAGCGATCTGCTTCCCCTTTTAAGTTATTTAACTGGTTTTGTAAACCTACAACTGTACCAGATAAAAGAATAACATCGTCAGCAAACAGTAACAAAAATATCTCGACTGCTCCAGGTATTATTTGAATACCATGTCTGCCTTTACTAGATAACTCCACTGCTAGCTCATTTATGAAAAAAGAAAACAGCAGCGGACTCAACAGACACCCTTGTTTAACTCCATTTTGGCAATCAAAATAATCCGAATACTCACTCTTGACACGTACACACGCAAGTACCGAGTTGTAAATACGCCTAATGGCTTTACACAATTTACCATTCACACCACATTTACGAAGTACATTCCACAAGACATTGTGATTAATAGAATCAAATGCTTTCTTAAAATCAACAAATGCAATATAAAGCTTCGTATTACAGAGTAAGTATTTCTGTACCAGTGAGTATAGTGTAAATATATGGTCTATGGTGCTGTAATTGGTTCTAAAACCTGCTTGTTCCTCAACTATCTTTCCTTCATTTCAGCCCATTTTGTTAATCTTTTATTTAGTATGTGAGTGTAGACTTTACTTAAAATGCTGGTAAGTGCAACTCCACGATAGTTATCCGGATTGTTAGCAGAGAGAGAGAGAGAGAGGAGAGAGAGAGAGAGAGAGAGAGAGAGAGAGAGAGAGAGAGAGAGAGAGAGAAAATGGTACTGAGGATCAGCGCAATCTTAAAACCAGTGCTCAACCACAGTGGGAGCGACATTTGTTATATTAAAAGCAAGTTAGAGAGAGAGTCAAGGCAGTTTGATTTTAACTTGCTTTTAATATAACACACACACATATATATATATATATATATATATATATATATATATATATATATATATATATATATATATATATATAGAATTATAAACAAAGCTTGCTCTTATGTCTTAGATTGAAGAAATAGGGGAGATAAGCATTCATATCTGCAGTGGCAGTTAATACTGTCTAACTAACAGTATGTTGGGTTTTTTTGAAAACGCAACAAACAAACTACGGTATTGCGCACCAGCCTTTTCTGGGATAGCATTCTTCTTAAAACCGAAAAGGCAGAGGAGTCAAATTACCACTTTCCGCGGTCACTGAGGAGAAACAACCAGGTTTTGAAATATCGGTATATGACCAGGAGTTAGGTGTTAGTGAGTTTCCTCCCTATTAGAGATTATAAGCTTGCTGAAGGCTCATTTTGAGAAGTTTTTTTTTCCCCCATCCACCCACTTGAGCACATACTGTTAGTTAGGCAGTATTAACTGCCACTGCAGATATGAATGCTTATCTCCCCCTATTTCTTCAATCTAAGGCATAAGAGCAAGCTTTGTTTATAATTCAATATTTCTTGCAGTCATTGCAACACCAAGCTGCTCTGTAAGTTGCTGGAATGGTGCTCAGTACTTATCCTTGGAATTTATTAGTTTTTTTGTAATTTAGTCCCTTGCGGATTCATTCCAAGAACTGGCCCTCAGCACTTGTGTCTTAAGAGGTTATCTTTTTATATTTTCTACTTTTCACAAGAAAATGTAGCTTGTTTTGTTCTTTCATGATTTTCTTTTGCTTCTTAGGTGGCACCTTTAGTTTGTTTTTTTGAAAACGCAACAAACATACTACGGTATTGCGCACCAGCCTTTTCTGGGATAGCATTCTTCTTAAAACCGAAAAGGCAGAGGAGTCAAATTACCACTTTCCGCGGTCACTGAGGAGAAACAACTAGGTTTCGAAATATCGGTAAATGACCAGGAGTTAGGTGTTAGTGAGTTTCCTCCCTATTGGAGATTATAAGCTTGCTGAAGGCTCATTTTGAGAAGTTTTTTTTCTTCCCATCCACCCACTTGAGCACATACTGTTAGTTAGGCAGTATTAACTGCCACTGCAGATATGAATGCTTATCTCCCCCTATTTTCCAATCTAAGACATAAGAGCAAGCTTTGTTTATAATTCAATATTTCTTGCAGTCATTGCAACACCAAGCTGCTCTGTAAGTTGCTGGAATGGTGCTCAGTACTTATCCTTGGGATTTATTAGTTTTTTGTTTCATATATATATGTATATATATATATATATATATGTGTGTGTGCGAGCGCGCGCGAATCCTTCTGTGCGTGTGCATGTGTGTGTGTGTGTCAGAGAGAGAGAGAGAGAGGGAGAGAGAGAGGGAGAGAACGAATGATTTAGTGAGTTTAGCTTACAAAGCCCATTCTCAAGCTGTCAAGGTGGGGGAGGGGCTGTTCGAAAATGAAGATCAACAAATGCACACAAACCATAAATGTCAGAAAACAACATCGCGATAAGGAAACCAAATCACGGAAATAATTAACAAACATCGAACACAGATGTGATTGTCATTGAGACTTTCAAAAACTTTATCCACTGTCAACAAGATTTCCGTCATCCACATCTGAATTGCCGCTGGAAGTTAGTTGCACATTCTCGCTGTCAACAGAATGAACGCTGTCCATGTTTCTCAACATTCCTTGTAGGTACGACATAATGTCACTGAGAGTCACGTTCTCTGGAGGGTCGTTCTGTTGGTCATTCGCTGGAGGCCTGTCCTCATCACAAACCACATCACAGCATTCGTCAACACAGTCTTGGTCAGCGCTTGGCTTCACTGAATCAAAATCCAAGACGGATACTTCATCGTGTGCAACTGTCACAGATTCTCTGTCACACTGTTCCAAATCAATCTCTGTTTGCTTGTCACTGTGCCGTGTTTCTTCTGCAGGCTGGGTTACAACAGACAGAAGGAGATGGTTGTCACTCTCGAAAACCTCATCACATGGAACACGACTTTCGTTGGTTCTGACAATGTGGTAAAATACACTAGGAGCTGTCGGCAAAAATAAACTGGACGGAAAACATAAACTGTCACTCGCCTTTTTCTTTTGGTTGCTTCTGTAAGTCTCTGCTCTCTGCCTATCCTTGTTCAGCTGTGACGGGCACTTGCGACGATACGCCATGCTGTGGCCTTGAGTTTGCGTGGCAGGGGGCTATTCGGTACTCGAAGTGAACCGCAGAACGACGACAGATTGTTTTCCTCTGCCCTCTATTTTGAATGACGACAATGGCATTTCTTCCAGTGCAGCATTGAGAGTGGCTTCTGCAGTGGATGGGAGACCTTCAACAGGCATGCAGAACGACTGACTTACAGTTGATACAAGAAGAAATTTACCGGAGCGACTGAAACACGTCTTGCCGGTTGTCGAACAAGGGAGGCCACGAGAGAGAGAAAGAGAGAGAGAGAGAGAGAGAGAGAGAGAGAGAGAGAGACAGAGAGAGAGAGAGAGAGAGAGAGAGAGAGAGAGAGAGAGAGAGAATGTGTGTGTGTGTGTGTGCGCGCACGCGCGCCCACGCTCGTTTGTACGTGTGTACGTTTCTACATTCAATTATCGCAACACAGTATTGTTCACCTCCACCACAGACGATCATGCAAGGGAACGAAAGCCTGACAGAACTAACGGTCCTTGTTATGGGAATCTACAGTCCAGATCTGAGTTCACCATCAGCCTGACTGTGAATTCTCAACAATGGGCTGCTGGCTTTTTTTCAAACCAGAGACAAAGATACAATAATACCAATCATTTCATGTGGCGAAATCTGGGCCTACGGGCAAACGACTAGCAGACACAAGACTAGATTTAAACAACAACAACAACAAAAACAAACAAACAGCCACAATAATAATAACAACAACAAAAACAGCAACAGCAGCAGCAGCAACAACAACTGATCACTGTCACACAACACCAACCCAGTGAATACGCTGAAATCTAACCCTTAAAAAAACAAAAGAACCCCCCACAAAAACAACTTCTTTTACCTCCTAACTGACTAAGAGATAAAAAGAAAACTTAGAAAGAACAAAAAAGTTTTCCAATCATTTTCCAACAAGCGAAGACAGCTCAAACAAAAAACTCAAATACCAATATCCCTGCCAAACATTACACACATTTTAATGGTTCATGTTTCCTCCCGTACTTCACTCATCTGATAATTTCACGTTTGCGTGCTTCTGTCAACAACACGTCCACAAAAAACAGATCCAGAGTTGGCCAGGATCAACATATTAGAATTAAAATGTCTGAGCAGTGACAATATCCTTTGATTAACTTCTGATTATTGAGCGTGAATTTGCGATTTAAGTCGGATGAAGACTTGGCCTGGACAAAATAGCCCCAATAATAATTTTCCGTCATTTCCCAATTCCATATCTGATTAACCACAGCACACTGACATTTTCCTTCTCCTTCAAAATGCAGTCGGTGTACACTGACTAGTCGTCATGTGCCTCATGCCTGAAAAACATTGTCTCCCTTAAACAATCAAATACTGTGCATGATATTGATAGGTGTTGTTTTTTTTAAGTGAACTTCTATCAAGGAAAATGCAAGGTCCATCATTAATCGTTTCGCATTGAAAGCAAAATCCAAACCTTCACTGATAAGTCAACCCAAGCAGAACTCTCTGTCTGTCTGTCTGTCTGTCTGTCTGTCTGTCTGTCGTCTGTCTTTCTCTCTATCTATCTATCTATCTATCTATCTATCTATCTATCTATCCATCTATCTATATATATATATATATATATATATATATATATTTATACAAAATATTACACACACACACACACACACACACACACACACACACACACACACACACACACATATATATATATATATATATATATATATATATATATGTGTGTGTGTGTGTGTGTGTGTGTGTGTTTGTGTGTGTGTGTGTGTGTCTCCCTGATGAGTCCGATCCAGGGGACGAAAGGCCTAGGAGCAGGCAATACAAATAGATCTGTCTTTGAAGGAGAGTAGGATGGTTCCCTCAGGCAGCTAGTGAAGGGTTTCTCATATTTATAATATATTCCCTCCATTTTTTATATATATATATATTTTTTAAATTCAAATCTTTGTCAAGTCATTGCTGTAATGACTGAAGAATTGTTAACTTGCACTTGTTTTCTCCCACTGTTTAATTGTTCAGCAGTATAATGTTTGGTCAATTGGTGGGATATTGCATCTCTTAGGAGATCCAAGTAAAGGTTGTTCTGTACAATTTTTAGCCACTCACAATGCTTGGGTTATTGAACAGCAGAGCTGACCACTCAGACTGTTCCATATCTTTTGATCTCCCTTGCATCCTTGAATGGATCCTCAAGCATAGGCTCAAAGATAGTCCCCTACATTTTATACTGTTTGCACAATGCTTTTAGTTTTTCAGCACCTTTTTTCCTCTCCACACTTTCCTTTTGTTCCATTTACTACCCTTTGCTGGCTGCTTTGGGGGTGCTGTTGGATTCTTTTTTGAACCCTTGGTGATGAGAACACCACAGAATTATGGACTTTGGTGTGTCTCTATTTGACACCAAGAGCACAGACACAATCAGCCGTGTCTCCCTGATGAGTCCGATCCAGCGGACGAAAGGCCTAGGAGCAGGCAATACAAATAGATCTGTCTTTTAAGGAGAGTACAATGGTTCCCTCAGGCAGCTAGTGAAGGGTTTCTCATATTTATAATATATTCCCCCCATTTTCTTATATTTTTAAAAAATTCAAATCTTTGTCAAGTCATTGCTGTAATGACTGAAGAATTGTTAACTTGCACTTGTTTTCCCCACTGTTTAATTGTTCAGCAGTATATATATATATTATATATATATATTATATAATTATATATATTATATTGTGTGTGTGTGTACACAGAGAGAGAGAGAGAGAGAGAGAGAGAGAGAGAGAGAGAGAGAGAGAGAGAGAGTTTTGTGGTAAAGGACATTGTGTAGAGAAAAGCAAACGTTCAGGTGTCACAAATATCAAATTGTACTGATTTAGTCACAAACAAAAGAATAAGAAAGAAAAATGGATTCAGAAAGATGCAGAAAATGAGGACATTGTGAAATCCTGAAAGGCAGCCTATAGTCTGGGACCTATGGAATTCTCTCTGGAGGAGCGGCCATGTGGGAGTTTCTCAGTCAGTCAGGAACCGTCCTCGAATGGCACCTAGCAGAGAGAGACTTCTCCTGGTCTTGGACTCCGTTTATCAAGGGAGAAAACCTTTGTCTAGAGAGCTATGAATCAAACGTCAAAGAATAGTAGTTAACAACAACAAGTGGCAGAGAAATATCTCCAAACAAATTCTAGTCACATCGACCCCGATGATGTTGACCCCGACTCAGCAAGATCAAAACGATGCAAGGAAAATCAAACAATATGGCTCACAATGGTAAGCTCTACTCTGTTAACTCCTGTATTATCAGACAAACAATATGGCTCACAATGGTAAGCTCTACTCTGTTAACTCCTGTATTATCAGACAAACAATATGGCTCACAATGGTAAGCTCTACTCTGTTAACTCCTGTATTATCAGACCAACAATATGGCTCACAATGGTAAGCTCTACTCTGTTAACTCCTGTATTATCAGACAAATAATATGGCTCACAATGGTAAGCTCTACTCTGTTAACTCCTGTATTATCAGACCAACAATATGGCTCACAATGGTAAGCTCTACTCTGTTAACTCCTGTATTATCAGACCAACAATATGGCTCACAATGGTAAGCTCTACTCTGTTAACTCCTGTATTATCAGACCAACAATATGGCTCACAATGGTAAGCTCTACTCTGTTAACTCCTGTATTATCAGACCAACAAGAGAAGACAAGAGTCGAGATACTGGGTATAATAACTTACTTCCAGTTACGATGAGATTCAACTGACCAAGTGATTGTGCCGACCGATTCTATGTGCTGAAGGGAAACAAGGGCAGGCTAAATAGCCCTTCAATCACGATGAAAATTCCCTAATGAAGACTGAAAGAAAGGGAGGAGGAGGAGGAAGAAACGGGAGAGGAATAAAAACACGTAACCTACTTCTGCTAGCTTTCATCTTGATTAGAGATTTAATGATCTGCAAGTATCACTGATGTGCTTTCTTTTTCAGACAACAAAGACGTGGCCAGCAAACGTATGAAACATCATTTCTTCTGCCAACATGGATGCTCCATTGCTCAGACATTGATGAGAACTCAACAAAACCGGCATCAATAATCAACCTATACGGCTCGCTCTTTACCCAGCTGAGAATGGAATACTCAGCAATCATCAACGAATATACGAACACTTGGGGATCCACATCAAATCCCAATGACACAAACACTTCTTATTCCCAGGTGGAGTTAGTCAGTGAGGACGTTTTGTTTTTGCAGCGAATCGCCAGAGGTATGGATTTTTGGGTTCCGCCATTTCTCTTCTTCATTGGAGTTTTCAACAGCACAATGGTTCTGTTGGTCATGTGGGGCAAGCATTTTCGTCACATGTCTACGTCATTTTATATGGGCGTCGGGGCCATTGTGGACACGATCAGCTTGCTTATCCCCCTTCCTGTGCATTATTTGTACGTCAATTTCCCTCACGTGAGTAAACTTGGCTGATTTTTTGCTTTTAACACACACACAAACACACACACATCAAAATCTTTCAGTTAGCATCAGAGAACCACAAGTTACCATGAAAGGTATTTAGAATCCAGTGATTTCAGCAGGTAGTAACGTCTGCTGATGTGTTCTTACGATTGATATTTGTTCTGAGACTTGTTTCACCCTGTAAAGCAAATTCACCGCACAAAAAAGGCATCTTCTACAAAACGATATTCTTGTATCACCAGCCTACATAGTCGGTGAAGTGGGAGAAGGTGCGTGCGGAAGTTGCCATGCAACACACAGTTTTAATACCGTACTGTAGTGTGGGGATATCAGTTTGGAAATCTAACGTAAAATGTTTTTTCAGTGCAAGGAAGCTGCTTTGCATCCAAATTTGTGAACGGTGTTCATAGCATTGATAAGAATATGTCCTATGGTGAAACGTTCAGAGCCAGCGTGGTGTCAGGGGCATCATGTCGAAGACAGGCCCATTTTCAAAGATTTGTTTTACTAGCTGTGATTCAGCTAAAAGGTTTTTGGACTTAATGTTAAACAGAGGCTGCTGCCTGTTCCAAGAAAAACCCACAGTTCCTTTCAGGCGTACTAGCAGAAAAATTTGCCGCGCACACTCCGCGCGCCCGCTCTCACACACACACACACACACACACACACACACACACACACACACACACACACACACACACACACACACACACACGCACGCACGCACGCACGCACGCACGCACACACACACACACACACACACACACACACACACACACACACACACACACACACACACACACAACAACGCACGCACACGCATGCACACACACGCACATGAGCTCGCATAGGTGTGTGTGTGTGGGGGGGGGCACACGAGCATGCAGAGAGAGAGAGAGAGAGAGAGAGAGAGAGAGAGAGAGAGAGAGAGAGAGAGAGAGAGAGAGAGAGAGAGAGATTAGCGTCAAGAATTCCGGCGGAATTTTTCCCCTTCTTCTTCCTAAAAAGCTGGTTCACTCAAAAATGAGTAGGTCACCAGCGCGCATGTTAAAAAAAAAGAGAATGCGACTCAGCCTGTTGGCCCCTGGAGCAAAATTTGGCAACAAGGGGTCGCACATTATGTTTAAAAGGTTAAAAGCAATGGCCAAGTTAAGGCCTAGGTAACCATAAAATATATGGGGAAGTTAAAAATAGAAAAGTCAATCAATATGCAGATCTCAAGATTGTCTTATCAATTTGATTTATAAAAGAGACTGCATTTGTGGCAATCTTGATGGCACCCAGCAGTGAGTTCCACAGCCTTACAGAACTAGGATAAATCGAATGCAAATGGCTGTCAATATTTGATGCAGGTATAGCATAAGATTGACCGCCACTCCTGGTGCTACTTTTATTAAATACTAGTTGTTCCATTGGGATATCAATTAGTTTAGCTCTGCCTTTGAAGAAGGTATTAAGTTTAATAAAGGCTCTTCTCTCTTCTAAGGGTTTCCATTCTAGTTTCCTCATGTTCTTCCTAGTATTCCCTTTCTCTCTGATGTGGTTCCCTGTTACGAACCGTGCTGCTCTCTTCTGAGTCTTTTCGAGGTTATCAATGTCCTTTAGATGGTAAGGATCCCAGACTGAGCAACCATATTCCAGTATTGGTCTAACCAGTGTTTTGTAGCAGTCGTCTTTAACCTTTTGGGGACAGTCGTTGATGTTCCTGTATAAGAAAGCTAAGATGTTGTTTGCTTTCTTACATACTAAATTGTAATGTTCTTTCCATTTGAGACGACTATCTATAATCACGCCTAAATGTTTTGCAGCATTGGTTTCTTTAAGAATAGTAATGTGAATAGAGTATTCTGATCTAGTTGGTGAGCGTGTATTACATATACGCAACACTTGGCACTTCTGGGGATGAAATTCCATTTTCCAATTCTTTCCCACTCTTGTAAAACGTTTAGATCTTCTTGTGGAATGCGTGTATCATTATTGCTTCTGATTGTTCTATACACTAAGCTTTCATCTGCAAAAAGCCTTATAGCAGTTCCAGGAGAGAGATTTCTACTTACGTCATTTATATAAATTAAAGATTTTTTTTCTCCTTGTTTCAGATTTTCGACGGCATTCGGCATCTCCACTTCATCTGCTCGATCTGCCACGCGACTGGCAGGATCATCGGTAATCTAGCGGTGGTTTTGACCGTTGCCATGACAGTGGACCGATCCCTGGCCATCCAGTTTCCTCTGAAAGCGCCCACTCTGTGTACAGTCAGGCGAGCCAAGATCGTCACCGTCTGCTTGTCCGTGGCCATGATTTTGATGGTAGCGTAGAATTAATGGATGACTTCTGTGTTTGCGACAACTTGTTCATTTTGCAGGAACTGTGCTTGAAGCTCCATTGAAATAAGTGTGCACAAATAATTTGAAAAATTCTGTCGATAAAGTAATTCAGCCTAGCAAAAATGAAGTCTGACAGCAGCCTTTGGATATGATCATTAAACATATTTACAGCTAAAGGAACAATGAAATAACGATACTGAATATGCAAAGAAAGGATAAATGCGGTCGTCAGCTCTTCCATTACAGGTGTTCAAAATCCCTGCAGTCATCTAGAAATTGAAGAATCTGTATGTATTGTGAGTTTGAAGATGCTCACAAACTTATATCCAGAAGATTCTTGGGGAGAATAGACGTGAAATAACCGTAACCCTGAGCGGAATGTTTACTGATATCGGTTTTACTTGTCTCCAAATTTCTGGGGGATGACGATGATGTGGGAGGGGTGGAGCTAACGAGCATGTCATTACACTTTTTATTGCATACTGTCGTTATCATTAACTAAGTCTTTCGTAACCTTAAAGAAATCGTCTAGATACAGGAGTAGTCGTTTTCACAGTTAGTAGAAGACGTTCTGAGAACAGTCACTCACCAATGAAACATTAATCGTTCTAAATTTTAAAGAAATAATGCTCGGGCGAATGGAGAGGAAAGGAGAGGCTTCGAGACCTTGGGGTTGGGCAATTGTGAGAGGAGGGTGGGGAGTTACCCCTACCTCATTGCAGAAAATCAGAGAGCCTGAACAGCCCTTCCTACAGTTGAGTGCCTGCCTCTGTCTTGTTTGTCTGTGTCTTTATTTTTTTTTCAATGTCATATGCATTTTCCCTCCATTAGAATTTCCTTATTTCATGGTTAGTCAATGTCAACTTCCAGACTTCGGATTGTCATCCTTTTGTACGACCTCCCACCTTTTAGAATATACTGCATGACCGTAGTCTTCCCGGAGTTTTGTATTGTTCTAGTTTATGCTCAGCTGTATCTCTGAGAACCGTCAGTGCTAATAACAGCACAGCAATGACGGCTGTGATTGCATCCCCAGACTCTGTTTTCAAGTGGATATTGGGAAACAGAACGGACAACTGCACGCTTTCCATAAGCCTGACGCTGTGTCTGGTCTGGTTTCGGATATCTCACACCATGTTTGGGCTATGGCCTTGATTTCCTCTCATAATTATTTTAACTAAACAGACTTTAAAGGTCATGTCTTTGTGAGGACGTAAAGAGAAAATATGTGCATGGAAATGCATTGTGACGTGCTTTGCTGTTTGGAAGCTGTGGAAAACAGAAGTTGTCAGATACGTAGTGGTCAAACACACATGTATGAGAATTGTGTGTGTGTGTGCGCGCGCGCGCCTGTGTGTGTGTGTGTGTGTGTGTGTGTGTGTGTGTGTGTGTGTGTGTGTGTGTGTGTGTGCGTGCGCGCGCGCGCGCGCGCGCGTGTGTGTGTGTGTGTGTGTGTGTGTGTGTGTGTGTGTGTGTGTGTGTGTGTGTTGTGTGTGCGCGTGTGTGCGTGTGTGTGTATGTGCGTGCGCGCGCGCGTGTAAGTGCGTATGTGTAAAAAGGTATGGCACATTCACACCATAATAACACAAGTGTGTGTGTGCTTGTGTGTGTGTGTGTGTGTGTGTGTGTGTGTGTGTGTGGTGTGTGTGTGTGTGTGTGTGTGTGTGTGTATGTGTGTGTGTGCGTGCGTGCGTGCGTGCGTGTGTGTGTGTGTGTGTGTGTGTGTGTGTGTGTGTGTGTGTGTGTGTGTGTGTGTGTGTGTACATCAATTTATTTGTAGTTTATATATCAGTGAATGCATATACAACAACAGTCTCATGTGTCAGGTTTTTTCCTCAGCAGTTTCAATGTTTGGATGTACCTGTCCTTCTGTCAAAAACAAATGTTTATTGTCAGGTTATGTTGAATCTCGCACACGAGTACAGGTCAATATAGAAAATTCATCTTTCAAATGACTCAGCACATGAGTGTTTAAGATACCTTACAGCTCACAGACGCAGAGCTATACGTGGGATGATGAAAGTGAGAATGGGGGGGGGGGGGGGGGGGGGGGGAGGAAGGATCGGTAGAGAGGAGGAGGTATGAGGAAGAGGGAAGCGTGGGAAGATAATGACAATGTGTCTCACACTTAACACAATCACCCTTCTAAACGTAGCCTGCCACATGAGCAGTGAGTATGCTCATGTGACCGTACCCCCTTCATAAATTCACCAGTACCACTCACGCTCCGGTGTATTTCCCTCTGTGAACCCACAGCCCCGTAACGCTTCTCTACATTCCAGCTTGCTTGTTTGCCCTCTATGCCCTCCTCCACCCAAGTCTGGGTGGATGGTACTCTAGAATCCTGTGACAGAATGCGGTCCCTGGAGATCATTTCACGTGGTGGCTCTAACTGGGAGCTGTGACCCTGAGCACCATCGGTCTGCCTTTGGCTTTTTTTTTCAGGAGATGGGACGTAGATGTCGTCATCAGACCTCACGCTTGCTGTTACCGTCATCACATCCCATCTCTTCACGATACTCGACAGGGAGGGAGGAAAAGTGACAGAGTCTTCGCGCGCTGCTCTGACGATCGCGGGGTTTAATTCTCGTGGGTGTGGAATTAGATCTTCTCTGTTTCTCTCTGTAATGAGTATTTTCACTTGGATTACTTAAGAGCCCGTCGACAGGATTGAGTTATGTCATGACGTGCTAGTGCGATGTGCATGAGAGGTGTTGGTGTGTGTTGGTGTGTCTGGATTGTCTGTTCTTCCTTCTACCATCGCCCATAGTCATCTCTAAAATCCCTCATAAACTTTTAATATCTGGTTAATCAGTGATTCCCTCTCTTGTGTTCTGCCCTCTTTCCCTTCTGCAATGTTCTAGGTCTTTAAAAAAATATTAATTCGAATTAACAAGGCCTTTGATTGTAAAGGGCTACGGAAATTGGTAGGAGTTTAAAAAAAGAGATAAATAATCACTGGTTTACAGTTGTCGTTATAGTTAAAAATTGTGAGTTTTTAAAAGTGAATGAATGAAGTCTCTCTCTCCTGTTCATCTATGTAATCCATTTAGTATCATACAGTTGGTCGCCGCCAAAGCTACCCCATCTCATGCACATTGCTTCTGCTCCGAAGCCAGTTCCTTGGAATGGTTAGCTTAGCACGTAAAATATCCTCGCTCAAATCAATTTGCGTGGTGAGGTTTGTCTTCCTCACCCTCACCGACACCTTTAACTAACCTATCTCCCCTCCTCTACCCCCACTCCCATCCACACTCATACATTTTCCCACGTCATTCCATCCAATGTGATTGATTCCATGTAGGCGTGTACATGAGAAAAAAAAGTTGAGTGTACTTAACGTAAGTCAGAACTTTTGGAGAACTTTGTTTTAGAGATTTATAGGTTACCAATTCAGATGTCAAAAACTTCGAATGTGCAAAGGCATCTTTCTCCCACCGTATCACTTTGGACGTAGGAAGGGTAGTGGTGGGGGTATTGGAAGGGTAGTGGTGGTGGTATTGGATGGAATGGCACTTTGGACGTAGGAAGGGTAGTGATGGGGGTATTGGGATGGAATGGCACTTTGGACGTAGGAGGGTAGTGATGGGGTATTGGGATGGAATGGCACTTTGGACGTAGGAAGGGTAGTGATGGGGGTATTGGGATGGAATGGCACTTTGGACGTAGGAAGGGTAGTGATGGGGGTATTGGGATGGAATGGCACTTTGGACGTAGGAAGGGTAGTGGATGGGGGTATTGGGATGGAATGGCACTTTGGACGTAGGAAGGGTAGTGGTGGTGGTATTGGATGGAATGGCACTTTGGACGTAGGAAGGGTAGTGATGGGGGTATTGGGATGGAATGGCACTTTGGACGTAGGAAGGGTAGTGGTGGTGGTATTGGGATGGAATGGCACTTTGGACGTAGGAAGGGTAGTGATGGGGGTACTGGGATGGAATGGACTGTGCAAGGGCATAACATTGGAAGGAAAGAAATTGGAATTGGACATCAAGGGAGAAAATCATGCGTGTACACACACACCACACACACACACACACACACACACACACACACACACACACACACACACACACACACACACACACACACACACACACACACACTATTAGTCAATTCCTGTATCTCTCTCATTTCTAGAATTTACCTTCTGTCCACATCTCTCTCTGGCATGATAGTTTACAGTCAAGAAAAATATTGAACTGTGCTCTTGTTGCTCTGCTTCATCCTCACACAGTGTATATCTTCAGACGATGTTTTTTACGCATCAGAAGTACGCACATATTGATTCAAGGTTTACTTTGTAACAAAAATTGCCTTTCGTTTCCTTTGTCAACAACAGGAAGGACACATCATTTTCACCACCCGTGTGGTTCCAAAAGAGATCAGAGCCTACATGTGCGCCATAGACAAATACGTCAGCAAGGCCTATGAGATCTTCCACGACCATTACTGGCCCATGATGCGCAACATTTTCCTGGTAGTCTCTTACGTAGTGTTAATCATGGGCAACATCATCATCATTCTGCGCGGTGAAGAGATCAGAGGACAGCAAGGACATTGGAGAGGGATCCAAACGTGCAGGGGGATCTCAGTCACAGAAGATGTCATCAAAGAGCCGACAGCTGTCTATCATGCTCATCATTGATCTGGCGAGCATCATCGTCTGCACCATGCCCTTTTCCCTTTACGTCATCGTGGACGAGTCCTTTCAGTCCAGTCAGAACTATGGCAACAGTCCCTGGGTACAAGCGGAGCGGAACCTGATCTTCGCTATGGTGTTTTATCTGTATTACATAAACCACTGCACCAATTTTTATCTCTACTGTTTGAGTGGCTCGCGCTTCCGACAAGCCCTGAAAGAAGTTGTGTCCTTCAAACCAGGGCAAAAGACGACGAGCGTCTCAAAGCCGTCAACGAGCATAACTCACTCGCGTTAAGTGTGAGAAACAAGTTGCAAACAAAGTATATGGTATTTTCCACTGCAGTCTATCATGCAGTTTATTTGTTTCAGTACCAGTTGACATTCTGTTCATTTTGACAAAGATTTTTACGCCAATTTCACATATTCCGTCATACTCATATATGCATCGTTTTTTTTCTATGTTTCTTTCTTTTCTATATTTCTTTCTTCTTTCGCAATCACTCACTGATTATGCTTTTTTCTTTCCATTTTTAATGTCTTGCATAAATCTCCTTCTTTTAGTTGTGAAAATATGTTGATCTGTAATCTGAATAAAATGTTTAAAACGAACACATCTCTTATTGCTTTGATTCTTGGAAATACAAGTATTTTGTTATCTACTTTAAACTGTCAATGAGGTGGGGTTGCTGATAGCGTGAATTTCTTTGTTTGTGCTGTTTTACTGCATTCTTTTAAGTGAGGAGGGGGTGGTGGCACAACGTCAGTTTAACTGAAAAACAACAACACATGTTCGGTTGCAGAGGCTGCAACAGGAAGTTCCATGCACCATTTCTCCCCACTGTGTGTTTAGTTCCAAGTCCACAGACATGCACGTGATCCTGTTGCTGTTCGCAAGCTGAACAAAGAAACACCTGAAGGTGCGGGTAGGACCCAGAGAAACACCTGAAGGTGCGGGTAGGACCCAGAGAAATACTGTCCTCAACTGCCGAACAAACCAGCTGGGAGCAGTCCTGCACCACCCTTGGAAGCCTGCGTTGTGTTCACATAAGGTGCAGACACGCACGGGGCATTCCATTAAGACGCCAAGGGACATGGCTGCTCCCTGGCAGATGCCATTGTGTAATGGCCACTGGAGCTGACGCGACAGAACCTCCACGGGAGCATTCCTATCGGTGTACCAGCCCATTTCATGACTGCACAGCCCACTGACGAAAAACGCCACCGTCAAGCAGTTGTCGTGTGTCGTTTGGTTTCATGTCCAGTGATCCTGTTGTTATACGCAAAAAACAAAATTGCTGTGAAGTTGTCTTCCTTGAGATTGAGGACTATTCCTTGTATACACTTGTTTTGCCTCATTTCCCATTCATTTTCATAGCTTGTTTGTTCTTGTCTTCCAGAAGAAGACCAACAGGTAGAAGTTCGGTGTTTAAGTGTATGTCGCGTTCATTCTTAAACTGCTACTCATTATGATTTGAAATATTGTTGATCGGCTATACTCTGCATCCTCAGAGTATCATGTCATTCTGAAGATCACGTTTCGTTCAAAACTTTCGTTCTTCATAAATGGTATATCTTTGAGTTAACTGGTCATCCATTGTACATACCTTACTTCTAATCATGGTAATGCATTCGATGGCCATGCAACAGTCTGATGAAGATATATCTAAAGGGAAGTTAAGTATCCCTGTTTTCTATAAAGAGTTGCGAAATATTTTGACCTGATGCAGTTACGCCATACCCTATATTGTTTTTCCGTACCGCCACTACACACACACGCACGCACGCACGCACGCACGCACGCACCACGCACACACACACACACACACACACACACACACACACACACACACACACACACACACACACACACACACACACACACACACACACACACACACACACATGAGTACTTCTCGACGTAAGGATGCGCACATGAAGATAGTGTATTGCGCAAACACGAATATGTGGCTATCAGTGTTTACACCACATGCACCTGCGTTTGCAGATGAGCAGGTTATGACTGAAGGCGTGTGCGCAGACATGTGGTTCACCTTACACATTCATCCCCAAACCGTTGGATGGAACACGACATTCAAAATACTCGCCAGCAATGCCTGTTGGAATATTTTGAGCTGCTATTAACGCCAATCAAAACGAAAGGATGACGGTTTTTTTTTAATTTATGTGGAAATCCGTTGAAGCACGGTGAAGAATGATCAAAGACGCTCTGCTTCATGTTGTGTCTTTCCCTCTGTGGACAGATTGTGTTGCTGAATCAGAACAACCAACCACCATCCTTCACTGGCAGCACTCTCCGTTGTTAATTTCCCCAGTTGTAAACCACAGAATGGCACTACAATGCAAGCAAGAAAAGCAGCTCTGTAATACTGATGTGACCATTGCTGGTTTGCGTGCAGTCGTTGACTGTACCAACTCATCTATGCTCGCTGTTAGTCCATGCATCGTGTAGAGTTCAAAGGTGTTGTATGTACTCCCAGTGTTGTAGTTGTTTGTTAGCAATCACTGTGCTGCTTCGAAGTGTCTTTTCCTTTGTTTGTTGTTGAAATGTTTGTCTAGCTTATATCATTGCGTGAACTCATGACTGGTTGAATATACGGAAGAATTAATTTTAACGAATTAATACAATTTTGAAATTGCTCATCCCTAAAAGGGATACAAATGATATTCTGGGATGCATTGATATAGGCACATCATTTAACAGTAATGCATCTTTAAAATAGATCGAAGATGGTGAAGTATTGAATTATCACTATATTCTATTCGTGATGGACTATAGTGATTGACAGTCGTAACACTGGAATAGATCGTGATATCGACTGATCTATTAAAAAAAAAGAGGAAAATAACGTGTCACGAATACAGAACTGACTTATTCAGTAGATATCTTAACCCTTCCGCATTCGTGACATGTTAATTTTCAACATATAAAAAAAAACCAAATAACATATGTCGATCTCAAGTAAACAATATCATCAAATGTTCCACAGACACAGTTCTAGTACTCACTTAATTATGTCCATCATCATATGTATGATTGCAGATTTACACAACAGCAAAGAGCTCACTCTTATTTTTTTCCAGGGGAAGGGACCCATATTTCCTTCCCGTTCTGTTCAATTTATTTTACCCTGTTTACATTTGTTCTGCTCATGCCTATCAGTGCAGGTTATGTCCCCTGCAGGACAGAGGCGACGACGACATAGACTGTACGGACTGCGACATTCTATTATCAACATCATGTATCCTTCTCCGTGAAATCATCTACATTGTGCACTTCAAGTCCACAGACAACCCATTCTTTGTCTTCTTTGTGTGTGTACATCCAAAAGTAACGATCGTCTCAGCAAAAGTCTGCTACGCATAAAACAAACAAAGAAAAAACAAAAACAAAACCCGAAAAAAACATTCTTCTTCAACATACAGTAAACAGAAGGACTCTTCACTCGCAAAGAAATCTTTATTCTTTTTGAGTAAAAGGACATCGTAACTCTATCTATTATTTCTTTTATATATGATCTGGTAAAAAGACATGGCAACACTCTTATTCATAATTAATTTTCTTTAATTACATTATCTACAAATTTCATGTCGTCAATCCACAATTTCAGTCTACTGCGTTCCTTCTACAAGTAACACATTGTAACTGACATTTCCTTCTCCAAATACTCAAGGAAGGGTCAGTTTCTGTGTTCCATATGTCATCAAAAGAATGAATATTCATTTTGTAAGTACACCTACATCATTAACGTCATTCATCCCATCATCATATTTCATTGTTTAGACTGGTCGTGTCCACTGGACAAAGAGCGATGATTCTAGTGGTGCAATGGAGAACTGGAATTGGCCAGGTTTCTCTGCTGTCGTTGCTGGACTCCACACTCCTATCACCGGAAGGAGTCAATATTTTCTTCTGACAATTATGAAAATGAAAAACAACAATAATAATGATAATGACGTAGTAATAATGATAATAACAATAACAATGAGAATAGGACTTATGAAAAAAATAATGATGATGATGATGATAATGACGATGATGATGATGATGACGATGATAGCGACGACAACAATAGTCATAATAGTACTAATAATAATGATTATAATAATAATAGTGACAATTATAATAACAATAAATCCAGATCGAAACGAGAACATTAGTTGGCTTCTTTCCAGTCGCCTAACACGGATTTATTTCCTGCCGTTGGCAAAATTGCAAACCAAACACATATATATATATATATATATACATACAACAAACTAATAAATTTAAAGGATAAGTACCGAGCACCGTTCCAGCAACTTACAGAGCAGCTTGGTGTTGCAATGACTGCAAGAAATATTGAATGATAAACAAAGCTTGCTCTTATGTCTTAGATTGAAGAAATAGGAGGAGATACGCATTCATACCTGCAGTGGTAGATGATTCTGCCTAACTAACAGTATGTGCTTGAGTGGGTGAATGGGGAAAAATAAAATAAATGCTTCTCAAAATG
>CM031611.1:33359761-33377261 GCA_018398815.1 Conus ventricosus | reverse complement strand
GCAAGAAAGATACATTACTGGCCCTGGAATAAAATAAGAGAGAGGGAAGATTGGCTGGAACTGAGGGGGAGGGAAGGGAGGGGGAGTAGGTGTGGGGGGAGGTCCAGGAACAAACGAAGGTGAAGGAGCGAGGTGAGGTTTAGGAGAAATGAGATGAATGTGTTAGGAGAAATGATATGAATGTGTTAGGAGAAATGGGATGAATGTGTTAGGAGAAATGGGATGAATGTGTTAGGAGAAATGATATGAATGGGTTAGAAATGGGATGAATGTATTAGGAGAAATTGAATGAATGTGTTAGGAGAAATGATATGAATGTGTTAGGAGAAATGGGATGAATGTGTTAGGAGAAATGGGATGAATGTGTTAGGAGAAATGAGATGAATGTATTAGAAGTGGGATGAATGTGTCAGGAGAAATGGAATGAATGTGTTAGGAGAAATGAGATGAATGTGTTTGGAGAAATGGGATGAATGTGTTAGGAGAAATGGGATGAATGTGTTTGGAGAAATGGGATGAATGTCTATAAACCTTTCGGAGCAAGACAGCGAAGTGTATGTATAACGTGGTGTCGGCTACGAAAGACTCTTTCCGGTGTCCTGCTTAGTTTTCTGTCCTTTAATTTCTTTCCTTCTTTCCTTCTTTCTCGCTGTCTTCCTTTCGTGCGTTTTTACAACTCTTGGGATGCATTCCACGGAATAATGTATCTTTCATCAATTTTGATACCGTGCCTACGCACGGCGGGGAAAATGACACTTCAATAACTTCAATGAATGTCATTTAATCTTCTTCTGAACAGTAGATTAGTAGATGTATTACTGAAAATATATTGCATAGCATGAAGATGTGTACGTGAACAGATCGAGATACTTGGATCACTGCCTTTAGTGGATAGTTGAGAAAATTCTTTGTATTGTCCCTACTCCAATGACCATTACATATCAAAAATAAAACCACACAGACGACAGCTTCATAACTGCATTGCCTGCTGTTCAGGAGCACGAATGAATGAGTAATAGCTGAAGGCTTCTTAAAGTTTTGAAGTCTAACTTGTCACGCTGTTTTGGTAAACTACATTTATGGAATAAGAAATGTAAACGAGCGTTTAATATGAGAAGAATTGTGAATAAAATTCCATCGTGTAGTTAAGTAGAATGGTGGGGACATGGCCACCTGGAAAAAAAACCTATGAATATATAGCTGATATTTGCAATTGCTATTATTAGCCTTTTCAATATGGAAAAAGAAAATGAAAATCGGGTCTTGGTGACGTATATGATCAAATCCTTCAACTGTCAGAGATTTAGGAATGCGTATCTCACATATCTCTCTGCTCTAGCAAAAAGCAAAATACTTAGTAGAACTCACTCAAACGTCTACTTCTCAAGGTAAGTCATCGTTTACGGTTTTAATGTTACAGCCGTTGAAACGAGGATGACTTCATGCTCCCCCCATTGCTTGCAGTGACTCTCGATCAACCTTTTTCACTTTCAGCCCATAAACGAGGGATGGCGTATGGGCGACAAGCATGATAACACTAAACAGCTCAGAGACTGGAGAATTGGAATCCACAACCAATGTGCTGGATGACTTATTCCCCACCGACCACGGTCTGGCATCCACTATGCATGATAACTTCACGAACTCGTCATTGCCGACAATAGCACTAACTGCAGATGTGCTGTTGCTGCTGCAAATCGCCAGCTTCATCGACTTTTGGATCCCACCTTTTCTCATCGTCATCGGAACCTTCACCAACACTTTGGTCATCATGGTGATGCGGAGTAAGCACTTTCGTCACATGTCTACGTCATTCTACGTGGCCGTCAGTGCTGTGGTGGACATTGTCAGTCTGCTGGTACCCCTTCCCCCGCATTACTTCTATGTTAATTTTCCGCACGTGAGTAGATTTGCAATGCAGGTTTGGTGTGTATGTTTAACGGTCACTCCTGGCCCAGCCTTTGCTTCTACGGCTGTCTTTTGCTGTCCTGTCGTGCTAACACTTCTTTTTGTTTTGTGTGTGTGTGTGTGTGTGTGTGTGTGTGTGTGTGTGTGTGTGTGTGTGTGTGTGTGTGTGGGGAGAGAGAGAGAGAGAGAGAGAGAGAGAGAGAGAGAGAGAGAGAGAGAGAGAAGAGAGAGAGAGGAGAGAGAGAGAGACAGAGAGAGAGAGAGAAATATTTGAATTCATACAAAATATTAATGCTTTAGGACCCCTGAATGTGCAATCATTCTCACGCCTGAAATGCCTTCTGTCAAACACATTGTCTTCGTTAATCAAAGTAATATTTGTCTATATTAACATCCGTTCATTTCCGTTCGGATATCATGCTATCATAAATGACTTCCAGGTGTGTTTTGTAATCGAGGGTGTTTCACATCCAGCTTCAGGGTAATCCTAGCACACAACAATTAACTTAAGAAACATTCATGCCGTTGCTTTATTCTCTGTTGCTGATCTTTTTAGTGATTCAGTCTTGTTTTCTTTTGTTCCACATGAATTCGAAAGTTATGACATATCATGCTTTCATCAGCTCATCTAATAGACTAAGCGATAAACTCTTCAGATTTTCTCTCTTAGATAAGATCTGCAATCATAGATCTGCTACTGTATCTGATATTTCTTTAACTTCACCATGAGGGATTTTTTAACAGTTGCGTTCACAATAATTGTGTTAATATCATTTACGTGAACTTTTGGGATTGACTTATCCAGTCGCACTGATATGAATGAAATGACAATAACAACACAGTAACAAGGAGGATACTCTTATGCAGTAAACAACATCTATTGTAAAAACATGAGAGAGAGGATGACAACGATTCTTTACAGAGGTAAAGGTATAGGTTTCAGTGAGCTATTTTCCTTAAATTGCTGCTACCTTTCTACTAAATCAGTTCCACAAAACATCTGTAAAAACATAAGAAGAGAGAGAGAGAGAGAGAGAGAGAGAGAGAGAGAGAGAGAGAGAGAGAGAGATTATCCATCCACAGTACAGGCTTTTTTATTTATTCAATGATGATTTCCGATCTTCGACAGTGTTCGCCATTGGCACGTGATCTGCGGTATTTGCCACCCATCTGGGTGGATTGCCGGTAACCTGGGGGTATTTCTGACCGTTGCCATGACAGTGGACCGATCCCTGGCCATCCAGTTTCCTCTGAAAGCGCCCACTCGGTGTACAGTCAGACGAGCCAAGATCGTCACCGTCTGCCTGTTGGTGCTGGAACTTTTGGTGGTAGGATCAGTTACACAGATTCTGTGTTTTTGCCACTTGTTACCCCTTTGCAGGTATATCACTATCTCAACTGTAAATAAGGTTTTGACTGCTGGAGAACATTGAAACGTGTCTTGTTTGTCAAAGATCCTTTGGAGTAAAAGAATACGACGTCTCGAGCCCAGGCCCTTGGTCACGTGAAACAGAGGCAGATAACAAACCGAGTTTTATTTACCAAAGGTTCTTTTACAAACAATGTTCTTTTTGATCTTCTGTGTTTTATCTCAACCCTAGTCAGGTTGAAATAAATAATGATGCATTTGTAGAGAAGTATTAACTTCAAAAAGCAAAGAATTTGGGCATTGTTATTTGCGTGACAGCGAAATAAGAAGCACTGGTGAGAACATGAGAGTTAAAGAGAACTGCCTTTGACAAAAGAGACAAAATGCAATTCCTCATGATTATCTCATGACTTGTTACGACAGAGGCGCCATGACAGGTGCTTGGACAGACAGAGGCGCCATGACAGGTGCTTGGACAGACAGAGGCGCCATGACAGGTGCTTGGACAGACAGAGGCGCCATGACAGGTGCTTGGACAGACAGAGGCGCCATGACAGGTGCTTAGACAGACAGAGGCGCCATGACAGGTGCTTAGACAGACAGAGGCGCCATGACAGGTGCTTGGACAGACAGAGGCGCCATGACAGGTGCTTAGACAGACAGAGGCGCCATGACAGGTGCTTGGACAGACAGAGGCGCCATGACAGGTGCTTGGACAGACAGATGTGGATATGCCTCTCCATTCTGAGCCATGCCTCAGCGGCCAGGCCATTCCTTCAAAGTTTTCATTGAAGACTTCTTTGGTTTGCCCTCTGCCATCTAGTCCCAACATATCTGATAGACGACTTTGGTCATACTGTCGCAGCAATATACACATTAATAACGACTGGTCATTGGGAGGAGAGGTTTCAACTGCCAGCATGTTTTTTTGGTTTCCCGCCTGTTTGGGGCATTGTGTTCCTTGCCTGTCATAGGTATTATCTTTCCTGCCTGTCATAGGTATTACATTTCCTGCCTGTCATAGGTATTATGTTTCCTGCCTGTTGCAGGTATTATGTTTCCTGCCTGTTGTAGGTATTATGTTTCCAGTTCCTGCCTGTCATAGGCTTTATGTTTCCTGCCTGTCATAGTATTATGTTTCCTGCGTTTTATTGGCATTATGTTTGCTGCTTGTCATAGGTATTATGTTTCCTGCCTGTCATAGGCATTATGTTTCCTGTCTGTCATAGGCATTGTGTTTCCTGCCTGTCATAGGCTTTATGTTTCCTGTCTGGCATAGTATTATGTTTCCTGCGTGTCACTGGCATTATGTTTGCTGCTTGTCATAGGTATTATGTTTCCTGCCTGTCATAGGCATTATGTTTCCTACCTGTCATAAGCTTTATGTTTCCTGTCTGTCATAGGCATTATATTTCCTGCCTGTCATTAGCATTATGTTTCCTGCCTGGCACAAGCATTATGTTTCCTGCCTGGCACAAGCATTATATTTCCTGCCTGGCACAAGCATTGTGTTTCCTGCCTGGCACAATCATTATGTTTCCTGCCTGTCATTAGCATTGTGTTTCCTGCCTGTCATAGGCGCTATGTTTCCTGCCTGTCATAGGCATCACGTTTTCTGCCTGTCATACGCATTATGTTTCCTGCCTGCCACAGACACTGTTTCGTCTTTAACGTGTGGAGAAGCTGTCAAAAACTTTCATTCTTAAGAGACAGAATTTTTACACTAAGTATTTCGTTGGCTCTCAGTTGTTGTT
The DNA here is from genome assembly GCA_018398815.1 of Conus ventricosus. Lineage (NCBI taxonomy): Eukaryota > Metazoa > Mollusca > Gastropoda > Neogastropoda > Conidae > Conus > Conus ventricosus. Next base: position 33,372,230 of record CM031611.1, on the reverse strand, counting down.
GTTTTTTCCATTCATACACAACATTAATTACCACTACTGATCTAAAGAAACTGACAGATCAACTTGCTCTGATCAGTTTCAGTGTTGTTATGGAAGTTTCAAAGTATAATGACTGCAGGCTTTGTCAAAATGAACAAAAATGTAGCGCACTCAGCCGACAGTCGAACAAAACAAACACTGAAGTAACAAGCCTTGCATTGTCCGTTTTCTTCGGGCAGAACGACAAGACACAAACAGTTAAAGGAAAGACAGAAGTAAATATGTACAGGGGATAAACAAGTGTGGGCGAACAATTTCCCAGTTACTGTAAAAATGATTAAATGGGATATGGTTAAATTGGGTATGGTTAAATGGGATAGGTCCTGAGGTGGAGATGATGGAAGACAAGGGCAAGACGAGCCTTATTTTGACCTCCTGTGCTGAGCTACCGTCCTTTTCCCAATGAACTCCAGACATTTTCAGTGGTCCTCTTCTTCCAATACCTGGCTGTAATGTGTTTTGTTTGATGCTGATTTTGTATTGAGTTGTTCATAAGCGTTTTGCTTTCTCTGGAATTGATGTCCTTGCATACGTGCTCCATACTGTAGCGTGTTCCATTCAGTGGCGATTTCACAGAGTTCTCCTTCAGCTTTCATCAAAGGATCCACACCTTCAGTAAATACAAACTTGCGAAGTGGTCACCCTTGTATGAATGCTGAGGTACTGAGGTCCTGAACGATTTCATGAAGTGTGATATTTTCCTGGTATATGCTTAGGGCTACTTTGGTACTTTGGTAGGAGTCTTCGAGACTTGCTAAGAACAGTCCTGTTTTTGTTTGAATTAAAGGATGCTGACATAACTTGTACAAGACTGTCATGAACGATATTTACTGTGGCGATCTGTCAAAACCTGTTCATGTCAAATGCGGTCATAGAATACAGTCAAAGAATGTCTTCAGATCAATAATGTGGTGCTAGAATTACGATGGTACTTGATGGCCTTTTTTGTCAAACATCAGATGTTTAAGATCTTATTAATAGTGCCGTGTTTTGTTTAAACAGTATTTTATTTCAACATTGTCACAAATGTTACAAGAGTAAATGAGACAGGGCAACAAGAAATACTTATATAAAGCCTATCTTAAGAGTGAATGTACACAATGAATTTGCGACGGACGTCTGAACAGCAAAGCATTTTGATATTGCAATATAAAGTTTTAAACAGGAAAAACAAAAACAAAAAAACGAAACCAAGTATAAATAAACAATCAAACAGAACCCGACAACAGGAGTGAAAAATAAATGATGAAAAAGTAATAGAAAAGTACATAAGTGTGACGAAAGTGGAGGTGTATTCCAAGCCATACAGAAAAGAGGGCAACCAGTTTCTATGAATGAATATCAGCTCGCGGGACAGTCAGTTTATGAGTCTTGTCAATAACAGGTCAGGACACAATTCTAAATGTTAACGAGGCTCCAGTAAGAATGCAGACTAGTGACGTTGAGAAAAGAGAAAGACACAATAACAGCAGGTCAACAAATCAAAATATGTACGCCCGATGTGACCAGAGGGGCAGTTGAAAATAGTCTTAGGAGTTATGTTACAGATCAAAACGCTTTGTTAGAGAAATAAATTTGTGAACAATTTCAAAATATGAATATCAGTTTCCATGTTGAAAGAACCATTACAAACAACAAATTGCGAACAGAAATCAGTTCTCTAGGAAGGCTGTAGATTGTGTTTGTTCGATGAATAGTGTACAAAGGGCAGTACAAGAGGAAGTGTTCGGCAGTTTCTTGGGGATAAGTACACGCACATGATGGATCGTTATGAATGTGGCGATTGTACAGGTCATAATTTAGTTCACTCATTGCAAGCCTGAGTCGACAGTGAATTATTTGTTCCTTTCTATTGCCGTGGTAGTAGTAAGGTGGGACAAAGTGTCTGCAGAGGAAAGGTAGTGTTTGAGGTAGCTGAGAGACTGGGTTTGTTGACAGCAGTAGGGAGGGTATTCCAGATGGATACAGTTGAAGGGAAAAAGGATCTGTGGTATATATCTGTTTGGTGTCGAGGGATGAGTCTATCCGAGGGTCTTCGCAGGTGATATGGATTGACTGCAGAAACCAAGGGTGGCATTAGCTCACAGAGATAGTTAGGGCAGTCATTGTGAATTATCTTATGGAACATTATTATTTTGTGTCTGCGACGACGTTCTTTCAGAGTACAAAATCCTGACTCTTCCAACAGCTTTTTATGACTAGTTCCGCGTACAGCACCGTGATAATGCGCAGGGCATCTAAGTGTAAATTTTCTAAGATATTGATTGGTACTCTGCGCAGTTATCCCAGATGATGTCAGCATAATCAAATATCGGCAGGATAAATGATTTATACATGGTTTCAAGAGCCCCTCTGGTCAATGTGTACTTAAAAGAGCGAAGACAGTTTATTAGAAGACTAACCTTTGCGGCAGTGTTGTTGATGTGCTCACCCCACCTGCAGTTATTTTGAAGCGTGACTCCTAAATGTTTGTGATGAGTTTGTTGTTGCATAGTTGTGTTTCCAAATTGTAGGTCATGAGAAACTACATTCCCTCTGAATACATTAAGTAACTCAGTCTTTGATTCATTAAAGACAACCTTCCATGTTTTAGCCCAGTTTCTATTTTAATTAAATCGGATTGTATTTTTTCTTTCCTCACGATGTGATCTTCCAAAGCCAAAGATATACTTGTATCATCTGCAAATAGCTTAATAACTGACTCAATATTACTAGCAATATCATTGATGTAGACTAAAAACAACAGTGGTCCCAAAGGACAGAACCTTGTGGTACTCCTTGGGAAATGGTTTTCACGGTGGATTGTTTTACCCCGATAACAACAGACTGGTATCTGTCTGAAATATAACTATCAAACCAGTGTAAAAGTTGACCCCTAATTCCTATTGCGTTTAGTTTAAGTAGGAGACCCTGTGCCACACACGATCAAAGGCTTTTGATATATCAAAGAATACATTTTGGTCTGGAATAGATTTGTCATAATTTTTGACTAAATTATCGTAGATGCTGAGCAGTTGGCAGGTCGTTGAATCACCATGAATGAAACCTGATTGTGATTCAGAAATTAACTTGTTTGATATGAGAAAATAATAAACATGTTTATGCACGCATCTTTCAAAGAGTTTACCACGCAACTTAGGAGATATATTGGTCGGTAATTGGTGCATTCATCTTTATTTCCTTTTTTGTGGACTGGGGTTACATTGGCTATTTTCCACAGCTGTGGGAATTTTGCTTCAGACAGACATTGGTTGAAAAAGACATTTAAGGGGGCAGATATAACATCGACTGAGGTTTTCAGTGATATATTATGGATTAAGTCTGGACGGATGCTTTATTAGTATGAAGATTTTTTATAACATTTTTAAGTTCAGGGATAGTCAAAGTTATTTCTGTTAATTCAGCCGATTCACTGATAGCTATGTCAGGTAGGGGGTCGTTGATACCTTCTAGTTTACAATGGTTAATGAAAAAGTCATTAAATATGTTTGCTTTCTCTGCATTAGAATAATACGTTTTTCCGTTTACGTTCAGTGGTGGTATATTTTCCGAGTTAATGCCCTTTTTATTCATAAATTGTCGCACAATTTTCCACCAGTCCCTCTGACCAAACTTATGGGGATCTATAACTAGGTGGTTTAATACGTTGTAGTACTCTAATTTCCTTAACCTAACTTTGTCAACTACTTGGTTCCTCGCATTACGAAAATGTTCCCAGTCAGTCGGTAGATTTGTTTGTTTAGCTTTTCTGTGCAGTTTATTTCTTTTCTTGATCAGTCTTTTTAATTCATTATTGAACCACGGGGCATCTTTAGGCCTAATTGTTACTGTCTTAGACGGCATACACTGTTTTGCTATTGACATAAATCTTAAAGTGCCGTTAAGGGTTGTCTCCTGCTGCTGTTGTGCCCAAATATTCTACTGCCTTCATTTGGAGTCTGTTCAAGAGAAGGTATAACGTCCCGTTACCTGCGACCACTCTATCCAAACAATGTTTTATAGCTTTGACATGGTGGATTGTTTTTCTTTGGCAGAGGTATTTTCTGGAATGTATCCTTTGATTTGCCTGCTGTTTTTGATTCCATATTGTCTGTTGGGACTTCGGTCAGTTTGTGATTCCTGCTTCTAATGGAATGATCTAGCACTTGACTCTGAATATACACCAAATAATTGTATATTTTAAAAAAAACATTGTGTAATTGGAGAAAGACTATCAACGATTGAAAGTAATACCAAGACACAGTGCTCAATATCTTGAGTTGGCGTAGATTTTTTTAACATTTTCACTGCTATCCATTTATGACCATTCTTTTTCAACTATCTGATGTACGTAATGTTTTAGATAGACAGACGTAATATCTCAACAGTTCTGTATTAGATTCAAGCTAAGAAGCGGATGCCGAATGTGGATTTGACTCATTACAATGACAACTTCATTCCATGTGTAAGGTATCAGCCCTTGCTGTACTTGTTATTCGGCAGGAGGGACATGTGGCCTTTACTTCGCGGGTAGTCCCTAAGGGAGTCCTGGTCTATCTGTGCGTGGTAGACACCAGCATCAGTAAGGTTTACCAGATCTTCTTTGACACCATCTGGCCCAACATACACAACGTATCCCTCATGTTCTCCTTCATCGTCATTGTCACTGGCAACATCATCATCATTGTGCACGTGAAAAGATCGGAGGACAGTAAGGACATTGGAGAGGGAGCCAAAACGGCGGGACGGTCTCAGAAGACGTCTTCTAAAAGTCGTCAGCTCTCTCTCATGTTGATCATCGATTCCGCCAGAATCATCGTCTGCACACTGCCTCATACAGTTTACGCGATGTTAGATCAGACCTTCCAGGACCTTGACCTCTTTGACAACAGCCCCGTGAACCAGGCCAGGCGAGCTTTGCTCTTTGCCATCGGGTTTTACCTCATCCAAGTCAACCATTGTGCCAATTTTTTCCTCTACTGTCTCAGTGGGGCCCGCTTTAGAGAAGCCCTGAAAGAAGCAATATCTTGGAGACCGTTCCCACCTAACTAACCGCATCTTCAGTGTCATCAGTCAACGCAGTGCCATTCCCTCTTCGTTCACGAAGCAAGGAAAATAGGTGTTAAGGTCTGAATGAAGCCTTCATTGTGTGCTCGTTTGCATAGATCTTAAACAAATTGTTGTACTTTACGTTTCAAGTTTTTTTGTTTGTTTTTAAAAAAAAAATATTTTGCAGTATCTGTTCAAAGTTTTAAAATAAAAATGACTCTGGCTACTGTTCATGTTGTTCTCTCTCTCTCTCTCTCTCTCTCTCTCTCTCTCTCTCTCTCTCTCTCTCTCTCTCTCTCTCTCTCTCTCTCTCTCTCTCTCTCTCTCTCTCTCTCTCTCTTACATACACACACACACACACACACACACACACACACACACACACACACACGCGCGCGCACACACACACACACACACACACACACACACACACACACACACACACACACACACACACACACACACACACACACACACACACACACTCACTCTCTGAACGATGTGTCATGAACGTGGGCATTATTATTATTATTGAAACTACTATTAATCTCCTGTTACTGCTGCTGCTCCTCCTACTACAATTACTACTACTACTACTGACACCATTACCACCACCACTACATCCACCACCACCACCACTGCTACTACTGTGCTACTGCTGCTGCTAATACTGCTACTGCTGCTGGTGCTGCTACTACTACTATTACTACTACTACTACTACTACTACTACTACTACTAGTAGTAGTAGTAGTAGTACTACTACTACTATTACTACTACTACTACTACTACTACTACTACTACAATCATTATCATTACCACCACCCCTCATCATCATCATCATTTTGATTATTAGGATTACTGTTATGATGATAATGATGATTATCATCATCACCATCATTATCATCATTGTTAATATTATTATCACTATTATTATTGTTGTTGTTGTTGTTATCATCATCATCATCATCATCATCATCTTCCCGAAGATGGAGTATGGCTGCCTTAATGGCGGGATAAAAAACGGTTCATACACACAAACCCCACTGCCTGTCTATACAGGCAGTGTCCGCAGGAGTATCAGCCTGCGTACGCAGAAAGAAGAAAGAAATCATCATCATCATCATCATCATCTCCATCATCCATTATCATCATCATCATCATTATAATCATTATTTTTAAATTATTATTACCCTTATTATCATTGTTATTATTCTTACATTATTATCATTATTAAATCATTAATATTATTATCTATCCTTACTGTTATCATTGTTGTTTTTTATTTAGGATACGCACATCTTTATTAACGTTAATGTTAGTTGTTTTGATGGTTTTGCTACGTGATCTAAACACTTGCGTACACTGGGCCTCACTTCATTTCCTGACCAGAAGACTAAAACTTTGATAACAATGCACCCCTTCAATAGTTTTGGGGGGAAAAACCTTGATTACATGATCATCAATTTGATCGTCTGTCTAGTAACGTGATGTTGAGGGTCCCTCCCAGCAGGGTCAAAGCGTAGACAAAAAGAATCATTTGCAAATAACACACATGATTCACGATTCTCAAGAAGTCCATGTAACAGAGCCCCAACATCACACTGCTGATAGGCATCACCGTATCAAAGTGATCTCCGCAACATCGACCCCTTTAAATCCTATAACTGTGTTTGGTCAAAAGGAGTGTTACGTCGACCAATTAAAGAAGCACAACTGTTATCATAGTGTATGCATGGAGCCTTTCTGCTCTTTCGTCATTGTGCTTGCTGCCCATGTTCGAAGGCTTTAAAGGAAATGCTCGTATACTATTTATTTTCATCAAAAAACACTTAAAATGAAAAACATATTTTTTTCCACCTTCAGCGCATTTGTCTCAGTTGATCTATTTCTTCTGGAAGCATTGTTTATGCCGGAATTTACTGAAAGCACCTTTTTTTGCGGTTGCCTGTGAATGCGCGACTTTCACACGCCTGAAAAAAATAAGACAGTAATGAAGCTAATAATAATTTTAAAGAAGAAGAAAAAGAAGAATAGCAACAACGATAATAAATGATGATAATGATGATGGTAATAATAATACTAACAATAACAATAATAAAAGTTTATCATAACAACAACAGCAAAAAATAATACTAGTAGCAAAATAGTAATAAAATGATGATTATGAATTATAATATAATTACATAAACAACAATAATAGTAATTACCGTTAAAGACAAAAATGGGACATAAGTTTTATCTCTTTACTGTGCTTCTTGACTGGATATATTTTCCTTCCTGCAGTTAGCAATCTAGCAAATTAAACACACAACACACACACACACACACACACACAACACACACACACACACACACACACACACACATACACACACACAACACACACATCATAAACAAATTCACACACACAACACACACACCACACACACAACACACACACACACACACACACACACACACACACACACACACACACACACACACACACACACATTCCGTGAATTCATGAACAAAAGCAAGCGCGCGCACACACACACACCACACCACAAGAGAGAGAGAGAGAGAGAGGAGAGAGAGAGAGAGAGAGAGAGAGAGAGAGGAGAGAGAGAGAGGAGAGAGAAAGAATGTAAATATTTCGTTTCAAGACTCACCCATCTTATTTGCACGACAACACCATTTTTTCCACATACAAATCACGCCCCAACTCACATAACGTTTTGACCAATTTTAACACCTGTTTCACACTAAGATTAACACCTCAAAACCTCTAAAATCGACGTAATCGTTAATTTTAAAACGGGGCTTGCGTGCTAGATAAGATGAGGGTGATCCGTGAACAACATATTTACATTCTCTCCAAACACACAAAATCAACTACGGGTTATATGGCCTTAACAATATTACCTCTCAGACTGATCCAAATCTATATAGCTGCCACCGGCTTTCGCTGCAGCTGTGTTGCAGGCGGGGGCCGCGCAAATCACGTGACAGCTCACACTCACGAGCCATTTAGCCCAATCGACAGTAGGTATGACATCGTCCTGCTGGCAGTTATTGACGACCCAGTCCGGTCGATCTTTCTTGGCCCGGACGACAATGACTGCGGACCTTTTTTTTTGGCCCGCTGTTGCTGAACCGATCTGAACAACATGCGGGCCTAAATCTTTTTAGTAACGAAGCAAAGGCAACGTGAAATGACAGTAAGGTGAACTGGATTCTTTTTACGTAATGTTTTGTAGAGCAACTTGATAATGAACCGATCGACGAAGGTTCTTTTTATGAAAGCTGTAAAAACATTGCTGAAATACGCCTGGATTGTTGAAGGTCGGTTTCTCAGATCAAAGCTGAACTCGAAAAACTCTTCAGCAATCTTTGCTTTTGACCCTTGGCCTTGAAAGAACAAAAACTATTTTCAAAAAATCTAACCTAAAACTCGTCCTGGGATAATTATTTGAAAACTGAAATTCCTGATGGAACCCAGTCTACAGTCTGTAACGTTACGCGTAAGAACTAATTTTTAGAAACCGTTCTGATCCGAACGGTTTTATACCAGCCTACGCAAGAGACGCCACGTTCCACCCATGTCCGCAAAGTCATATAGCAACTCCCCAGCTCGCACGCCATCTGAATCATCGATCGTTGGCCGGCTGGTTTGAAAGGCTTTCTCCTGCGCGTCTACTAGCGCTCCACCACCCATGGTCGTCAAAGGTCATGAGAGGGATGGGAAAAACCCTTGATAGCGCTCCAGCCCCCCACCCCACCCCACGCACGGACGCCCCCACCCCACCCCCATCCCACCAATCCTACACATGCACACCCCACCCCACACACGCACCCTGCCCACACACCACCCGCTCACTGCACACACGCATACAATAATTTTTTTTAATTTTTCTGATTTTTTTACAAAAAAACAAGAGAAAATAAATGCGTGATCGTGAACAAAGATATTTACAGTCTCTCCCTATAATATAAAATTTAATTGGCTTACAGTACGCCTCTTCTACATCCAGCACTATAATAAATCGAACAAACAACTGCATTTCCGTTTTGGAATTTTTTATTTTTATTTTAATGAATATAAATCTACGCTAATTAATTCCTTTAAATTGACTGTCTCCGCCATACTTATAAACTGATAATCGCAAAACCCCGCTGTAAATGCCGGCATCTCTCAGAATTGTAGATAGCTCCCCATAAATAAATTGCGGATATCTGTTTTTAACTCCTCAAATAGACATACAACAGCGGTGATGAAAAATTTAGCCTGTCAAACTGACCAAAACTTATAAAATGCCCCATTCTACAAGGCCGTGTGTTTTTAATATATACGTCTCAACACCGCTATCATAAAAGCCCAAAATTCGAGCAAGGCCTCGATGGAAAAACCTACTCCTTTCCTCTTCTGGACAATTCATAGTAACTATAAGATTTGCCTCATTAATTTTAACTAATGTTAAAACTGCTAAACACTTCTTTTAAAGAACAAAATTGCAGTAACCCGTCGGGTATTTTTAAAGTTTTAATAGATTGCCTTTTTATAATCCTTACTTCCACCCAGTTATTCTAGCTTTTTCTGAAATGTTAATCCATTTTTACTTTAAAGCCAATTTCTTTAAGGGCAATCCTAAAATCACCGCACCCTTGTTGTTAATTGGTGCGTTAAGAACACACTTTAGTTTTGTTGTTATATAGAGGTGCAACTTTTTTATAACTAATTTAAAAATAATTTATAAAATGAAAATGGAACCTTTAAATATAAGAAAGTGACCTTACAATGTAGGAGCGTTCTATAACCCCAAATCTTTGGACTTCAGCAATTAACCATTGCAGTAGATGAATTCATATGGCTTCCAAGTTAGAATTGTAAACCCGCTAACTAGATATTAAATCCGCCAAATAAATAATGATAGAGTACCATCAGCACTGGACATCCCACCTCTATGATTTTTATCAGAATCATTTAAATTTTGCTGTTTACTGCGCAAACCACTGTTGTGTGGTGTTCAATGCAAACCATTTAAACCATCCTAATCTTTTAGTATGGACAGTTATATAGACTTTCATGTATTACCAGTACAGACGAATACTATCTGAACTACAAGTAAGCCCTCACCAAGCCGACAGGGGCGGTGGCTTTGTATTCCATTAACCAGCCGCAATGGACAATAATGCCCATATGAAAGAATCTGCACGAATTTAAACATTGATCCTTCACTGATTTTAGACAAAATTAGACCCAATCATGGTTAGGCACATTGTATTTGTGGGGCACAAAAAGAGAATATACTTATGACTACTGCCTGGGGGGGGGGGCCCCCCCCCCACACCTCTTTTTCCAACCAAACATACAAGTTCCGGATTGGGATCCATAAACAAAAACGCCCTAATGCTTGGGCAACATTTATCTTAATTAAAGTGAAGGCCTAACATGCCAGAGTGCAAAGACTTAATGACTCTATAAGGACATAACGTGGTGTCTATTAAACCAATCTAGCTAGTAGATCAATCGACAGCATTTGATGGCCAGAAAAACAATTCTAAGCCATTTAGAAATGCTATTAACTCTGCTGTTGATTTTGCCTGCCAGCTACAAAGTATCAGACGTTCTTGCACATGCTAGGTCAAAGTTGTCTTGTTGTAGGTCATGGATTATACATGCTACCCTCTGACCTTAGACTACAGATAGCATGATACAGAATTATAGACCATGAAATCCTCATAGCTGAGACGACCAAACTTAGGCACAATCAAAGCTTAAACACAAAAGGGCCCCGCTCTCATCCATTTAAAAAAAAAGTACCTAGCCCTAAAGAAAGCGTCCGTTATAAACACCCCCAGAAAGCCCCCCACAGCCTAGAAGCAGTCCAGAAAGCTCTCCCACCTGTTGATCTGCCTCCACCCTGACAGTCACACTAGCGAAAAGACAAGCCCTCGTTGTATTTTTACCTTTTACTGATTAGCTATACTTTATTTCACAAAAAATAATCCAGCATCTAGCACTCCTAACGTCCAACAGATCAATCAGCCATATAACCAGCTACCTTTACTCTAATAGAAGACCAAAACCCAACTAACAACACTAACCTATTAGCCGGCAGAGCATCAAGCGCTTGGCTGCTAACATCATTAATAAGTTTTGCTAGATGGTGTAAAGTTTTCTAATAATCCAACTTTTAACCAGCTGATGCGTTGGAGAGTTACTGGCCCAGTTTGTGCACTGCCGGTTAAAGCATAAACGAGTGTAGAGATAGTAACTCAAACGGCTGTTAATATGCTAAAAAATTGTAATCCCTTGATCCCTGAACAGAAGTCCTTATTCTTTCAGCTAGTGTAGTGTTTTCATAAAGTAGATCTGTTTATATTTCTTCTTTAATTCTGCTTGTTTGTGATGCTAGCTGTGCACTCTGTTAAGTAGACATCACTCTAACCTAGCCGCCCTTTGAGCATTAAATCCTGTACTTTCTCTGTATTCTAGCCTTTCTTCTCGCCCTAACTGTTATCGTCTGCATCGCGAGTTATTTTTTTCTTACTTCTATCTCTCTGTCCCAACTCACCACGTTTTGCTATATTGTTTGTTTATTCGACCCCTTATTGTCCCGTAGAGCCTCATTAAGCCCCAGGATTTCACGCATAGTAGTCAATGCCAAGAATCGTCAAAGTGTTTTTAACTGCGTCTCCGCATTACAACTCGTCTCAATTTCTGCTATTAGCTCATCTCTGTTTCGATTTAATTCTGAAGAGGTATTATTTGTTATTTTAGATGTGTTGGCAAAATCTTGTCCCAAGTTACTGTAAACGACGTAACGCCTTCGGCTCTAAGCTCTAAAAGGTTTTAATTGTTCTGCCTTAGCATAGGGAGTTATCGCCTAATTGTTGGCTTAGTTTTTAAAAACTATTTTTGGGTTTTTCGTTGAAGAAACTTTTAAGCAGGCCTCCTGCGCCAGTTCTTATTTAACAATTGCCCGCCATCTTCCTCAAAATCGTTAGAGCAAGCACGCCTGTATGCTCCTCACGTCCTAAGCTTCCATAGAACGATTCCATTCGCTGTCGCAATAGTTCCTGACGTTTTGGCTTAGGAGTAAGAGACCCCGCTCCTTCAAGTCAGTCTTGCAATGAGGGACCTACTTCTTCATCTTCTTTCTTCAATAGGATCAATTGCGTCAAATCTTCAGCCATATTTTTTATTTATATTCTTTTTTTGGTTTATAAAAATTGAACTCATACGGTTGTGACCTTGATCCAACAGAAAAGAGAAGGAACCCCATGGCGGAAAGGTATAAGGCAGACGTAATTAGTGTAAATACTCCATCAACAGTTCACCTGGACAAGCTTTAACAAGTCCAAGTTTCCCCGATCTTGGCGCTGATGATGTTATAATGCCAGGCACCGCTAAACTA
>CM031611.1:33334484-33359661 GCA_018398815.1 Conus ventricosus | reverse complement strand
TCATTCAAAATAGATATTACATCGACAGATCCTAATTCTACTGTTGTTGCTAATTTAGGCAGGGCTATCGTTAATCATATAGTAATCAAACTGGAGGGCACAGAATCTTTGTACTAAGAGAGGCCGACATTTTTACCCTCTATTCTGATCTATGGCTGCCTAAAAAGAAAGAAAAGAAAAGTTTATCAGGGAATACAAGCCCAAACGGCCTCAAGCACAGGCTTAAAGGGAGGATGCAAGGGGATGTTAAAGATGATGCAGTCGCAGAAGCATTTGGCAACAGATTCTGCATCCCTCTAGATTTTGAACTGTTAAAGACGCATATCCATATTACCAAGGCGCACTAAAAGAAAAACTTACTTATCATCTGACATTTAATCCTAGCGTTTCTGTCGTTCTGTCTGAAGATCCTTTAGCTAAATACGCAGTCAGCGACATTTCTCTTGAGTTTGATGTTGTTACTAACCCTGAACTGGCTAGAACAATCTTAACCCAGTATAAAAATAAAACAGTTATTTATTATGAAAGGTTATACACTCCATTACAGAAAATAGAAACAAGCGGGACACCTCTGGAACATACATCTAAATCAGTCTCTGAAGTCTTTAAAAGGAATTTTGTTCTTGTTTACTGAAGAAACAACTCCTTTTCAGAGAGAATCAAAGCGTTTAAAAATCCAAAAATTGAGAAGGTTGACTGTGTAATAAATGGCAAGTCTGATCAGTTGTATTCGGGCGCGGGACTTTTACCTCACCAACACTTTGATGAAATAAGAAAGTTGTTCGCTGGGTAGGCAAAGGGATCCTGCAGTTGATCGTGTATGTAAAAAACTTCGCCTTTATGATGTAAGACTCGAAGACTACTTAATAAGTAAATATGGGTTGTGGTTAGATTTTAGATCCACATTTGACAACAGATTGTTTGGAAGTGGAGAAAGGATAGGGCAAAAATGGTATAAAAATAAATATTACAAGAAAGCAGACGGAAACGCCCCAATACAATGCATTTTTTTTTTTATGGTTTGTGATGCTCATTTTAAACTTTTAAGAAAACAGGTTAAAAGATGTGGCTCATTAAAATGTAAAGAAATATTCTATAAAAAACAGATGGAAGCTTGAAGTTTCTCCCAAAAGATCCGCACTGTTCTCTTATCTGCGGGAATTACGGGGTGTGGGAAAAACTGTCTTCGTACTGATTTGTTACAAACAATATACAGGTTTCATTACGAACACATTGTTATATTCTGCACAACCATTAACCCACAACAAGTCTTACAAAGAAGGAATTTATTTGGACAGACAAAATAAAATTTTTAGTTGATTCTAGCGACAAACTGAGCGACTTTTTAGAACATTACTAAAAGACTTTTTGAGGGAACTGAAACACTGTTTATTATTGATGACTGTTCAGCTGACGAGACATTGTTAAAAAAAAGAAAAGCTCTGTCAAAGCTAGCCTTTAGGGCGCCACCCCTTTATTTTTCTGTGTGGCTCTTAACTCAAAATATAATGCGTCTTAAAAGACTTTCGATCGCAGTTAAAAATCGGTCGAAATTATTTTACACTAAGGACAAAGATATTTTTGAAAAATGTTTAAGTGAAAATTATATAAAAAGAGACAAAGATGAGCTAAAAAAAATAAAAGAGCAGTTAGAAAATCTAAGCACGCTAAGCTATGCTTACGGACTGACCCCCCAGTTCAATAGTTTGTTTATTGTAGATTGTTTATTGTAGATTGTTTATAAAAATTTTAAATTTTTTTATATTAAAAAAGAATGTCTGGGGGCCAGAACCAAAAGCGGAGCTAGCCCCCTAAATGCGCTGCAGTAGAGCTAAAAACCTACCCAGACACAACCGAGTTTGATCTAATAGGATGCCAGAAATGTTTTGGATTTGAGTACACAGATATGGGGTTTACAAACGAACAGAAATTGAAGACAAAAAACGACAGCAACATCCTGCCCTAGAAGAGATAAAAAATTTTAAGGGCGAACGATTTGGCAAATATAAATTTAAAACTTTAAAAAAGAGAAAAATGCTTGGCGTTGCTTCCTGAAATTGACTGGAATTTAAATTTGAACTACAAAGCCCCTATGTATACTACGATAAGAAAAACAATTTTAGAAAGGCTTTAAATGCAGGTCCCTTCTTGTTAGCCTAGTTACAGGAACACAACAGAAAAAACATATTAAATAACTTGGCAGGGTTTTGAATATAAACTACAGGGGAAAGAATCCTTAGCTGAAGTGGGGGGTGACACCGTGGGTTTTTAGAATTTACCCCAACGCTACAGTCACCCCTAGACAAATGACGATGCTTTTTTCGTTTATTTATTACTCCGAGGGGGGGCGATACTAGTTTTGCCAGAACATACTTTAATCAGAGGTATACAAATAAAGGCTGAAAACTTGGACGCCCCTCTTAGACTCAGTATTGCAATTACTAAAAACGGAGATGAAAAAACATCCTTAAATCATCTGACAAGGTTACTGTGATGGTTGACAAAGACAACTAACAGTACTCGACTTTATTTTCATTAAGTAGTTGATTTTTTGCGTTTTACTCTGTTAATGAAGTACTGCCAGAAGTATTAATAAGAAGATTAATTTAAAAAATAATCTTGATTAAAAATGGAGGTTCAACAGTTTAGGTTAAAGCAAATAACTGAACTTAAAAAGGGAAAATAGAAAACGACTTGGATAAGTATAGAGTTACTAAAAAGAATATGCTAAAGCTTTAAATACTCTTTCTTATGTAATTACGGCTCATCACTGTAGCTAGCGTAAGTGCGGGTCTAGTGTTGCTGTTTTAGCTAGGGGGGTGGGGGCGCCAGCTTCTTTAGCATTAGGGGGCCTGGTTTTAGGGTTAGGCGCCATGTCTATGATTGTAAGTGCTTTTTTTAAAAAAATTAACTCCTAAATTACAAAAGCACACTGCCTTTTGTAGCCCTAGCATCAGCAAAACTTTGTTCATTAAGATTAAGAATAAGCAAATCATTACAGGATGAAAACCCTTACGGACGAAGAATTTCAGAAGCTTATGGCTGAAAGGTGAGGATTACAGGCGACAGAAAATTGAACTTCAAAAGGAGTGGAGAAAACTTTTACTTCACGACGGTAGACACTGATGCAATTAAACAGAACATTGAAAAACAAACACACGATCGGCTAAACCCAAAATAAAACCAAAAAATAAGTTTTTGCAAAAAAATAAATACTATTTTTTTGTTTAGCCTACTGTTTTTTGTGGGACAACTTGCAGCTCTTCACGAACAAACGATCTTTTAGGGGGAGGCCTTTTTTAGACGAGAGAGTCTCTCTTAAATAATATCGGGGGGGGTTGTTTTCATAATTCGCTCAACTTCATATACATCTATGCTCCATATAGGATCTTTAGCTCTAATTCTAACATCACCTTCTGCCTCTCCAGGAGCATAAAAAGTATCTTAATTTTAGACCAAACGCAAGGTTTTTGAGTCCCCTGCACATCTTCATAAATGCTAATTTTTTTTTAATTTTATTGCGTTTACTGTTTAAGACCTGTTTTCTTTAAATTCTTCATTGTTCATGGCGCGTAAGACTGCTGGCAATCTCCTAAAACCCCTTCTGTGTTACGCGTTCTGTCCATAATTTCTCTTGATATTTATAGGTAAACAGGCGTTCAGCTAGATTCTTATTAAATTTTTTCTACTAGGCTTGTGATTGATGGTTGCCTGGATCCCTTCTTAACTGTAACATGCCGCTTTAAAAACAGCTGGTTTAAAAGACCCTTTAAAACTCTTTTCCATCATCAACTTGAACCATCCTAGGATACTTTAATGGCCTCGCAAAGTATATTTGTTGTAAGCCACAGCCACAGCAGTTTTAACTTTTATCCGTTAAAGGTTCAGCGTCTTTGCATCTTGAAGCCATGTCAACAACTGTCAGAGCATACTTAAACTTTTTCTTCTAACTTTGTCTCATGTGGAAGATACAGCAAGTCCAACTGGTGGTGTCATTAGGGAAATGAATTAACAAATCTAGCTTATTATTCTTTTTGGGGCAGGCAAATATATTTTGCCAAATTGCCTGTTTTGAAAGCCAGTCTTTCGCATCTGATTCAGACACTCTAGCGCTTTACTCAGTTTTTCAATAGCAGTCTTTCCTTTTCCAATAACCTTTAGGAGAATAATATATTTTTGTACATCGTATTGTCCATAAGAAGGACTGTATTTTTTAATTGTATTTTAGATTGTTTGTGCAAGAATATAGATTGCTCCCATAGCACCCACAATAAAACCAATTTCTGCTTTTTTCTGTTCCTCAGATGGTTCATAAAAGTCCCAACAGTTCTGGCGTGGGGGATGTTAGAAACTTCTTTCCTGTCACTAAGTAATACTCATTCATTGCCTCATCAACGTCTGTAAATGTGTGCTCTGCATGTCCCTGTTTTTCTTAACTTTTTATTAATAAAGTCTAAGTGAGCAATCCTCCTTTTCTCGTAAGCATCTCTTGCCCTTTGGGCCCAAAACTTCCCTTGCCTTGTTTTGGCGTTTTCTCTCTTCATCGGACCGCAATTTACTAAACATATAATTGCTTCCAGAGAAGGCCAGGGGATTAACCCAAAAGCTCCTCCCACCCTCAAAAACTACTCTCGCCATCTTTTTATAAATCAATATTTTCTTATGAATTAATTTTTCTATGAACTAATATTTTCTGGATAATCCCCTGTGTAACAAGAAAGTCTTTTGAGGCAATCCCTGCAGTAATTACAACTATAAAACCCTTTAAAAATATCCTCAATGTCTAACCTTCCCAGGTCAGCCGGCTTCATTTTAAACATGTTTTTTGCTAACACACTATAGCCTACACTAAGACCGCTAATTACAGCAGAGTGTAAATTGTATTGATAATCTTTTTTTCACTCATCTTTTATTAACTAAAAAAATAATTAAAATAATCATAATACGAAAGGCTGTCTATGTGCTTTTTAATCAGATAATCTTTTTTTTGTTAAAGCTAAAAATAAGGTTGCAACTAGTTTTTGGCGAATCTTCTTCTTTCCCAGTTGGGCGGTTTTATTCCTAACAAACATTTTGCAAGGGTTGAAAAACTATAACACCAACGATAGGCACTGCATAATTAACCAACGTTAAACTCATGGTTTTAAAAGTATTATATTATTTTTTTTATTGTTTTTAAAAATGGATTGTGACGAACTATTAAAGTGTGAGGAGCAAGCAGAACTACTCCGTAGACAACTGCCATAAAGAAAGATTATACTCTCTAGCTGCGTGTGGAAAAACTAAACAGTATTTAGGTGTTGAACTAAGTATTGAACAGATTCAACAACTGTCTACATCAGACGTTGAGAAATACTACGCTAGGTACGAAGCGCAGCTAGGGTCAAAAATGGTTAGATCGGTGGGTCAGACAATGATTAGTCTTTTATGCTAAGTTAGTAAGTAAGATGGCGCCAGTTGATTCAGAAGAAGATTTAAAATATGACTTATCACAAGATCGGTTTTAAACAAGTCCCTAGAAACTCTTGCGTGTGACATGTATTACAAATTTGGGATGATGTTATGTCCATTCATTATGGGATTAATTACTTTTAATCATATTAATTTTGATCAAATTAAATTTAATCGCAAAAAAAAATGAGCGATCAGGAGAAAAAGACGCCGCAGGACAATCCACAGGATCCTCCGCAGGAGCAGAATGTACCACAAAACTGAATGGTGGTCAAAGGCCAAAGGAAAAGCCAAAAGAGACATGATGATTCAGGAGATGAGAAAAGAAGAAGACCAAAAAAGACTCCAAAAAGCAGTCCAGCAGAGCCAGCAAGGGCAAATGGACAACGTGGGAG
The DNA here is from genome assembly GCA_018398815.1 of Conus ventricosus. Lineage (NCBI taxonomy): Eukaryota > Metazoa > Mollusca > Gastropoda > Neogastropoda > Conidae > Conus > Conus ventricosus. The sequence goes on along the minus strand of CM031611.1, from coordinate 33,353,815 downwards.
AATGCACCCCAAAGAAGTCTAACTTGGAAATGACATTTGGCACATGGCCCCTCTCAGGATCAGCTTCATTCTCAGATCTGCATATGACCTTCTGCCCTCAAATGCAAACCTGGTGAAGTGGAGGAAAACAGACGATCCTGCATGCCCCCTCTGCCCTGAAAAACAAACAGTGGAGCATGTTCTAAGCTCATGTAAGTAGCCCTGTCTCAAGGAAGGTACACATGGAGGCACAACCAAGTGCTCAAAGAAATTGTACAAGTAGTCTGGGCTAGTACCAACACCACAAAGGGAGAATCAGGACTCCAAAAGCACCCGCAACATTCTTCACGGCAGGAGGCAGCAAATCATGGCCAAGAACAACAGTGCCACTCGAAACATGCAGGCAGAGTCTGCTGGATGGGGCAGATGACTGGGAGTGCACTGGGAGACCTCCCAGAATGGAAGAGTCACCCAGAGATCATCAGCAAGAGTGGCATGAGACCAGACATAGTAGTCCACTCTAAGTCAACCAACGCTGTTTAAAAATAAAATCGAGCTCACAGTCCCCATATGAAAAACAAATGGGGGCACCCTCAAATCTACAAGATGAAAATTTTTGTGATCGGAAAACACCTGGGGGAAAAAGGCTTTCAGGTCAAAGTCCCCCACTGCAAAAATTGGGAGCTAGGGGTTTTGGTGGGAAAACCGTCTGCATACACCCCTCATGAAACATTCCCCATTGGGGGAAGGAAAAAACCAAGCCCGGGAAAGCAATGGCAGAAGGGGAAAGAGGGGGTGTTCAAGCTGGATCTGGTCAAGGGGGAAACAAAATTGAACTCATAAGGTTTAAATTTTTCCCTACAAAAAACCAGGTGCCCCCTGGGGCCCTCAGGGTTTAAACGCGGGGTCTTAAGTAGAAAAGAGCGGGCCCCAAGGGCCCATGGGTTCGAATCCCACCCATGGCTTTCCCCAAGGGGGGGGGGAAAAAAAAAAGGGGCAGCAGAGGGAACCCGGAGTCATAAAAAAGGGTGTGGCCCAACCCCCCCCTGGGAGTGTCAGGAGAAAAGGGGCCCGAAACATTTTTTGCTTGAAGGGGGCTTCCTTCTGGGGGACTCTCTGTTTCCCCCCGCTCCCCACGAGTTTCTTTCTACTAAATGCGGGGGTAAACCATTGATTTCCCGGGGAATTTGCCGGGGACGCCCGGGGAAAAGCCCGGAGGACACTGGGAAAGACCAAAACCCAAAAGGGGCTTTGGGGGCCCGGTTCCCCACTTTCCCTTTTTAAAACATGTGGCATTTAAGTAAAAAAGGAAAAAAATGCCCCAGGTTTCACCGAAGGGGGAGAAAAAAGTGAATCCTTTCAGTGCTCAACCAATCAAAACTGAAAAATCCCAAACGGACTTTAAAAAAGGGCCCAAATGGAATTTCCACGTGTCCTGGGAAAAGCGTTTGGGTACCACCGTGGCATAAAAAACCCCGAACAAATTGGGATGGGGTGAAGACTCATCTAAATTGAGCACGGGCGAAACTGCATCACAGATAAACGTGGGAAAGGGACCAAGGCCGGGTTTTTTAAACCACAGTGCCAAGGACATCCACGCGGGTTTGGTTGGGAGGGGAAAATTTTTTGAAAGGCCCTCGATGCCAGGCGCCTAAAAACTAAAACCCTGCCACGAGAAAACCGAAACTGAAAAATGGGAAAAAATGGATGCAAAAATCGCCCAAAGACTCGATGCACGGGATGGGGAAAAGCACCCGGAACAAAAACTAGCCACTTTTGGGGGACTTTGTGTATGCCACATGTAGAGACCCTATGGAGAAAAAAACCCCCAAAGAGAAAAAAACCTCCAAAAAAAATCCAGACCCCAAGAAAAGATGGAAAAGATCAGAGCCCAAAAAACCCCCCAAAAAAAGCAAATGAAGACCGCATCCCAGCTGAAAAACAAGTTGGAAAAACTGTGGGAAGCCCTAAAAGAAAAACCCCAGCCCCTCAGCAAAGGGGAAATCTGCGGGGAAGAGGGAGAAAAAAAGAAGAAGACACAAGAGCGCTTCTTAAAGAGCCCCCTTCCAGTTTCCCAAAACCCACTTTGGGAGCACCCAAAAATTTTGGGCCCCCAAAGTGGGGAAAAAAGGGTTTTTGAGCACCCATCTGAGGAAACTACTCTACTCACAGAGCAAAGCCCCCCTCGACTTAAGGTCTGGTGTGGCCCCCCCAACCCTGAGGAACAGTTCAATGGCAAGCCCCCAAACCTTTGGGCGGAAATCAAAAAGGGTTGGTCGACAAAGCCAGACCCAAAATTCCCCCCCGGGGGGCCCAAAAGGGAAATTTCCTTCCCAGCTTTACAAGAAATGCCCCAAGGGTGCTGGATGGCCCCACGGGGCTGCTGCGATCGGTTTGGGGAAAAAAAACCAAAGTTCAGGGGCCAGTGGATGACGGGAGATGGTGTGTAATCCCCAAAAAAGCAAAAAATCAATGACATCGCCAGTTCAGGCCAATATCACTACGAACGTCGAAGGGAAAAAACCCTTTTTCTCTGTCTGGGGGGCAAGGCTGACCAAGTACCTGATAAAACAAGTAATTGGATTTTGTCGGGCCAAAAAAGGTGGCATCCCGGCCCCTGGGGCTGGCTGTGTAGAACACGCCACAATGATCTGGGGGGCGCAAACCAAAAAGCAAAAAAAGGGGAAAAAAAGGGACCCGGACGTATGTGGCTTTATCTGGCAAAAGCCCTATGGATCTGTCCCCATGAAAAATTGGGTACAGTTGGGTCTAGATTTTTCCATGTGCCAAATAAAAATCCGCAATGCCAAAGCAGTATTCAATGGTCTTTCAATGCGGTTCTCTACCAAGGAGTTTCACAAAATGATTGGATCAACTTGGAAGTGGGATTGCAATGGGGTGTGCAATTCCCCCATTTCTGTTCGTGCTGGCAATGGAACTCATCTTGAAAGCAGCAACAAACAAAAGCGGACAAACGACCTTGGCGATGGATAAAAGATGCCCCCTCTCAAAAGGCCTTTTTGGATGACACTCAGTGATTTCATCCGAGAAGACGAGGGCAAAGTATGTCCCGGAAGGCTGGACGAATAGTTGCCTCATCCGAATGAAATTCAAACCAAAGAAATCACGGGGTCTTCACGAGGAAAAGGAAAAAAATGGGGGGGGGGAAACTTGGTCTTCAGTGTTTCCAACCCGGCCAAATTTCCCAAAAGTCAAGAAAAAAACCCGTCAAAAAAGCCTTTTGGAAAATGGTATGATGATACGCTGAAAGAACACAAAGGCCCAAAAAAAACCAAGCAGATTTCGGGGAAAAAGGCTTGGAGACCATTGACCAGTGTGGGCCCCCCTGGGAAATACAAGGTTTGGGGTCTGCAAATTTCCGGAAACCCAAAACTCCCCATGGCCTTGATGATATAGGGCAACTGCACCCGCACAGTGGAAGGGGAAAAGGGCCCCCAAAAACAAAAAGTTTACAAGGGAAAAGGCTTGGTGGTTTCCCCCCCCTGTCTGACTGAAACGCCTTTTTCTGTCGCCAACAAAGCTCAAAATACCACTGAAAACCATCCTGGAGGAATACAAACCCGGGGAAAATCAGCTTCAAAGCATGGTTTGGGGGGTCTCAGGAGACAAGGTGGGAGAAGCAATCCCAAACCCCCCCCCAAAAACAGGCAGAAAATGGAAAGTTTAAAGGCGTGGATTCGCAAAAGAAAGTTCAAGATCAGAGAAAAAACAGGGGCACCCCAGCCAACAGACAAGGAAGGGGGTGACAAAAACTGAATGGTGGTTTAAAAAGGCCCAAAAGGAAAAACCAAAAGGACATGAGATTTTAGGAGATGAGAAAAAAAGAAACCAAAAAAAAAACTCCAAAAAAACAGTCCCCGCAACCGCAAGGGCAAGGGAAAAAGTGGGGGAATGCACTCCCAAAAAAGTTTTTAACTTGGGAAAGGGCATTTGGCACATGGCCCCCCTCAGGGTCAGCCCTTATTCTCAGACTGCATAAGACCCCTTCCCGCCCCCCAAATTCAAATGGTGAAGTGGAGGGAAAAAGAAAGATCCTGCATGCCCCCCTTGCCCTGAAAAACAAACAGGTTTGGGGAATTTTCTAACTCATGTAAAGTAGCCCGTCCAAAGGAAAGGGACACATGGAAGGCAAAAACCAAGTGCTCAAAAAAATTGTAAAGTAGTCTTTGGGGTAGTACCAACACCAAAAAGGGGGAATCAGGATCCCAAAAACACCCCCAACATTCTTCACGGCAGGAGGCAGCAAATCATGGCCAAGAACAACAGTGCCACTCGAAACATGCAGGCAGAGTCTGCTGGATGGGGCAGATGACTGGGAGTGCACTGCAGACCTCCCAGAATGGAAGAGTCACCCAGAGATCATCAGCAAGAGTGGCATGAGACCAGACATAGTAGTCCACTCTAAGTCAACCAAGCAGCTGATCATGATCGAGCTCACAGTGCCATATGAGAACAGAATGGAGGCAGCTCAATCTACAAGACTGAAAAGTATGCTGATCTGGCAAACAGCCTGAGGAGAGAAGGCTATCAGGTCAAAGTCCTCACTGCAGAAATTGGAGCTAGGGGATTTGTAGGAACGTCTGCATACAGCCTCATGAAACAGCTCTCAGTTGCAGGGAAGGAAAAAACCAGAGCCCTGAAAGCAATGGCAGAAGCGGCAGAGAGTGTTCAAGCTGGATCTGGTCAAGGAGGAACAAAAGTGAACTTCATAAGGCTTAATTTCCCTACAAATATCAGGTGTCCCTGTGGCTCAGTGGTTAAAGCGCGAGTCATTAAGTAGAAAATGAGCATGTCCAGAGGGTCATGGGTTCGAATCCCAGCCATGGCTCGTCCCAAGATGGGGAAAAAAAAAGGGGCAGCAGAGCGACATCCGGAATCATGAACCGGGTGTGGCCCAACCCTCCTAGAGTGTCAGGACATAAGGGCCGAAACACTTGCTTGAAGGGGGCTTCTCTTCTGAGGACTCTCTGCTGCCACGCTCTCCACGAGTTTCTTTCTACCACAAGTGAATGTACCACAAGTGAGTAAAGTTACTAAGTCTAAAATCCTGGACGTGTTGAGGCTGGGCATAAACTAGCTGAATGGAACAGACTAAGAAAAGCAAACCAATCAACAAAACAAAAATTATTAGATAGTAATACAACATCGCCACAAACAACAACAGCCCAATTAACAACAAAACAATCACAAACAAACGATAAGATGTATTATACTGTTCAAAAAAAGAAACGCAAAATGCCAAGCTGCCGATTTGAAACACAATTTATTGAAGCTCATTGTGACAACACGTTTAATGTGAAAATGACAAAAACAGGTCATCAGTAGGACAGAAGTCTCCCCCGTAATGCTGTGGTAAAGAACCAGCCCCAGACCCTCAGGGAAATCGCCAGGCCGCTTCCAAAGTCAGTAACGGGTGTGACCCCCTCTGGCTGCAATGGTAGCCTGGCATCTGCGGGGCAATGAAGCAATAATGTTCCTGATTGTCTGCTGTGGGATGGCCGCCCACTCGGCCTGCAATGCCCGGAACAGTTCATTTGGAGTCGCTGGGGCGTTGGCCCTCACTCTCAGGCGTCTGTCCAAAACGTCCCAAACGTGCTCAATAGGATTCAAATCCGGGGAAAGAGAGGGCCAGGCCAGGGTGTTGATGTTGTTGGCGGTAAAGAAGGCTGTGGTCAGGCGTGCTGTGTGGGGCCTGGCGTTGTCCTGCTGGAACACGGCCCTGGGAGTGGCCATTAGAGGCAGGACGTGTGGCTGAACAATGACCTGGACGTACTGCTGGGCTGTCAGGTGACCTTCCACGCGCACCAGCTGGCTCCTGCCTGTGTTGCTGATGGCCCCCCATACCATGACATTGCCGCCACCATGCGGAGGTGCCTCGTCGACGCAGTTCTGCTGGTTGCGTTCATTAACCCGGCGGTAAACCCTTCGCCTCCTGTCATGGCGCTGCAGCAGAAACTGTGACTCATCCGAGAACCAGACGTGTCGCCAATGGTTCCTCAGTGTCCAGTGTCTGTGTTGCGTAGCCCATTGCAGTCTGGTCTGTCGATGGCGCCCCGTCATTACGATGCCACGTAGGGGCCTGTAAGCCCTCAGCCCAGCAGCATGCAGCCTGTTCCGGACAGTCTGGTCGGAGATGCGACGGACACCAGCGCATGCCTGGACAGTGGACGAGGCCGGCAGGAAGCGATTGCGGAGATGTCTGAGCCGTATAAAGCGGTCCTGGGCTGGCGTTGTGATATGAGGTCGGCCTGACCTCGGGGCATCAGCTGATGACCCTGTCCTCTGGAAGCGAGTCCAAAGTCGGCATATGGTACTGGGGGAGACATTCAAAGCATGGGCCACATCAGTTGCACTCTGACCAACTTGCAAACGACCCAGGGCGTTTTCTCTCTCTGCTGGGCTCAAACGTGGCATGCTGTTTTTTGGTACGGTGTGCCTGCCGGTTGCCAAAATGACCCGGCTTTTATACTGCACTATGACCATGGTGTGTGTGTGTTCACCACTGAGTTGGGCATGCTTTGCAGGCGAAACAACAGAAGCACAACCCAATGTTTGCACTGTCGCACCTGGCCCACAACACGCACGTGCACATAGTGACAACCTGAATCAATGTTATCCTAGCACGTCGACGTTCAAGACATACATCAGGGCCGGTTTTGGGCGTGTTCTCAACTGTATGGTCCACCCCAGGTGGCAAAATTTCATTTTGCGTTTCTTTTTTTGAACAGTATATTATGTATTTGCTGCTGTTGTTGTTGGTGGGGGAGTTTTAGCATACAAATGTCTAACGCCATACTTAGCAGCAAAGTTACAAACCCCCACAACCCCAGCAAAAGAAGAAGAACCAGCTTCTGCAAAAAAAGTGCAATCTCCTGTTGTAGACCCATTTCTATGGAATATTTTTTAAAAGAACTAGATAAAGTACAAGTTAAGAACTAAATAAGTACAAGTTAAGTTGTTATAGAAAGTACTTTTAAAGTTAAGTGCAAGTAAATTACAAGAAAAGTTCAAGTAAATTATAAGTTCTTTTTTAGTTCTAGTTAGGTTTTTAAATAAGTACTAGTTAGGTTCTTAAGTTAAGTTCTTGTTAGGTTCTTAAGTTAAAAGTACAAGCCAATCAGTCAAGTTAATCTTTTAAAGTTCTCCAATGTCCTACAGCATATGAAAACTCAGGACTGACGTAAGTTCTCTTGTTATTGTTAGAGACTAGTGATTTCTTATTAACAGCAGTTGTGTTTACTTGATGAAGAGTAGAGCGCAGATTAACATTTGTGTGATAAATACTTTGTTTTCAAAGGAGCTTGCTTGTAGTTATCGTGAGATTTTATTTTTTTTGAAAAACTTCTTTACTTATGCCTTTAGCTTTTTTCATTACAGAAGTCTGGCCAGCAACGCTATACATCTTCGATCGCAAACCAACATATTCTTTGATAACTGTCCCATTAAGTTCATCCTTCATCTTTCCAATTACTTTCTTGTTCGCAGTTGAATGTAAAGGTGAATCTTTAGGATAGTCGCATGTGTCTACCACCCATCGCTCCTTTAGCCATTCTGTTTTCTAAGTCCTTATAGAAGTCTTCTTGTGGACGTCTAGAATAAAACTATCAGTGTCTGTGTAAAGAACTCTTGCTTCTGGGTACAGTGGTTTAAGTAGTCGTACGAAATTTTAACATTAATAACTTTGACAGCTCTAATACAGTAAAACCGATAAACACGGGCTTGTCCAACTTAACATCCTTTTTCTTCATCATAATGCCAACCAAGCTGTCTTTAAATTTCTTCTATAAGTCTTGATAGTTGGGGTTTAGAGGCAAACTTAATTGCTTGGTTTTCTTTTGTAACTAATTCACATCTTTACGTTTGTGTGGATTCTCCAGGGTTTTGCCAAAACAGCTGTTGTTCATCAGTTTAAGAAGTTTTTCTCTGAAGCGTCAGTGGCTTGAGTTTAATACCCAGTATTCTTCTTATTGTACGGCCTCATAAAAGGCTCTTGATCACAGATAATTATTCTGTGAACAGCAGTCAGTTTCAGTCCGTGTCTTAGGTAAAACTGTAACAGTCTGTAATGACAGACATATTCAGTTTTGTGGCGAAGATTGGGGTAAAAAGTTTAGGAGGTTCGATAGGGCTCATCTTTAAGCTTTCTGCGCCAGAGGATAATCGTTGTGGAGATCGTGTAATTCTTTAGAATATTCTACTTCTACTTCTAAGATTAGTCCTGCATGATTATCAGGCGTAAGCTGTGACAACATGCCTAACACAGAAATTGACATCAGAGGGTCCTTTTATCATTTTAAAGTTTCTCAGCGGAAGCGGTTGACTCATAGCCCATCCATACAAATTGTTAGCGTCTAAGTACATTAAATAGTTGGAGGTTTAGTTGGGTCATAATCGTCTAAATATTTGTTGTTAGTTTTGCAGTAAGGATGTGAGGCCATGCTAATCCCGCCCTTGACCATCTTCAATCATCTGGAGTGTGGGCAATCAGATTAAGTCATTCTGGATGTTTGTAGACTTTAAGAATGCGTCCCAAGAAAGGCCAGGGCAGAGATGTATGTGATGAGTCTAAGCCGTAATGTTTCATGCATGTAGTTCTGTAATTCTAAAAGACGTCTGCTAATAAAATACGTCAGCCAATAAATATTTATCATGATAGTCGCCCATCGTTCGACAGTGTAATTCTGTTTCCCGGCTTTCTGTGCATATTCATAGTCAGAGTCCCGTTATGCCTTCCTGTAAGCCTAGAGGAAAAATCGTCTTTATGCGGTAGCGCCGGCTCGTCAAAACTTTCCCCCGAGTCCATGTATTCATAAGGATAAACTCCTTTACGCACTAAAGATGGGTCAAAATATTGTTTAGTGATTGGAAAGTCTTGCAGAGATCCCGCTAGTTTATCCAAACTCCCATCAGATTGGGCAGAGTCATAGTAGGGTAAAGAGTCAAGGGTAAAAGTCATGGGACTTTTCTGAAGATTGTGCAATGCAGGTAACCCTCTTATATTCAGAAGTCACTGCTTGCATGATAAAATGAGAATCGTAGCCTCGTAAGTTATGAAAGAAGATAGGCCAGTTTCCATGTCTTAGGATCAACCTTAAGTTAAGATTACAATTGTTGTGTGCGGCTCCCCCTTTAATTTCCAGTAATGTGATCGTGGTCTCTTACTGTGTCGCCTAATAATTCTCTGTTACATATCCAACAGTGTGTTTAATGAGTCATAGCGCTCTTGATCTTCAGGAGTCATAACAATGCCTGAAAGATTTAGTTGGTTGGATAATTGATTGCGAAGTTGTTTCATCTGTCTAAAAATCTACTAGCTGCGTTGGGGCCTTCTATAAATCTCTGGACGTGGGGTGTACCCCATCTGACCTAACAACAATAAACGCATAGAACAGATCTGATTGGGGTTAATAAGGTTGTTTTTTTGTTCTTGTTTTGTGGGCCGTAGTACGTGGTAAGAGCGATTCAAAGTCAGCATAAACTACGTATGGGCTCATCTGCATTTGTGTACATTTTTTAAAGCTAACTTTTGACCCTGGTTTAAGGTGAAGGAGTTTGGTTTCACAGTCTACAAAACTTTCAATGGTTCTATGACTGCAGCTGCTTCTAAGGGGGGATTTGACCAAACACCTTCTACAAAGCTCTTCTTAGCATGATTCTTTGATGTAAACCCCCTAAGTCTGCTTATTGTTCTGATAAATACTTTAAAGGCTCTTTGTACTATCTGCAACATATCAAGTCTACATGTTTGTCAAATGATTCGCCTAAAGTGGGAGCGTTGGGAGAAAACCCTTAGGCACTAGATCGGCTTCTACAGACCATGTGTAATACATTTACAGTGATTGGTTTGTTTTGCTCTTCAAACTGAGATATACTGTTTATACTACTGGAAAGGTTTTTGTTATCAAAGTTCAGCTCTTGTTGTAATGCTTCAAATTAGAAACTCTGTTTGCATGATTTTTTTAAAAGGATGTAAGTGTGCTAAAAAAACACCACATAAAGCACATGTCAGAATTATGGATGTTTAAGACGTGCTCGTTTAAATCTAACTTTTTGGGGAGGAAGGTAAGAATTGCAAAATAGGATAGAACTTTGTTTGTCTCAATTTGATTTTAAGGACTGTCCCTTTAGACCAGCCAGAACCCCTTAACTTTGCCTCCCCACTTGCATATTAAACTGTGTAAGCATGTAGTCAGCCCAGTTAGAGTTAAAGTCGTGATAGCGGTTACTTCTTCTGCCTTGTTTAAACCCAGATGGCATGTTTCTATCATCAGGGTTATATAATCAATCAGAACGGCCCAAAAGACTTTTACTGGCGGCTCCATCTGAAGAGACTCTGGGATTTTAGAGATAGCAGTGCTACGCTTTCATGAACGTTTGTGGGGTTAATGATGTCCATGTCTATTCACTAAACATATTGCTTAATGTTTTTTTTCAATATCAAATATTTCTCCATTGTATATAGTTTTTCCGTCCTCGAATTTACTTGTGGTCGTCATTTTTAAAGCCAAAATATTTACGGGAAAACAAAAAAAAAATGTATATAAAAGTAAGTAAAAAAGGCTTTTATTCTTCCCCCAAGCCTCGCAACACTCAAGACACGTTAACCTTACAATAACACCGCCAGTATTCTAGCTTTTTCTGAATCACTACAGTCAAGTTTATCACTTTGATTGCTTCGTTAAACAGTTCACTATGATCTTTTATTATATTGTCTATATTTATTCTCAAACCCAAATTCACTAAAATCAAAGTTTAACAATTTCATTGTTTCGTCAAAAAGTTCATTACAATTCTTTAAATCAGATTCACTGAGTTCGACAGCCATTTTTAATCTAAAATAAATAAAAAAAATAATTGTAAATTCAGCTGTTATTCATAGTCTTTTCTAATCGTAAAACCTGATCTTGATTAAAATGAATAGCTACTCCTTTGGGAGTGGTAGAAACACTCAGATCAACATCTTCATGAGCTATATTATCAACTAAAATGGCAAACACCTTTATTAGTGGTTGGGGCCAATAATCTGGTATTTTACTGATGATCTGCGTCACGCTTTCTCGCATATTTATACGCTCAAAAAGATCAGTAATTAATTCTTCAACCCAGCTCCTTAACTCTTCTCTATCAGCCTCCCTCTCCCAATCCAACTTCTCAAATATATAAGTAATCTCGCTAACTACTTCGACCTTCATTTTTAAACACAAATAAAATTATAAATAAAAAAAATTAATTAATCAGTTTCTCTTGTAAATTCAACTGTTATCATAGTCTTTTCTAATCATAAAACCTGATCTTCATTAACGCGAATAGCTACTCCTTCAGGGCTGGTAGAAACAGTTAGATTAACATCTTCAGGAGCTATATTGTCAACTAATATGGCAAACAACTTTACAACCGGTTGAGGCCAAGAATCTGGTATTTTGCTAATGGCCTGTTTCACGCTTTCTCGCATGTCTATTCGATTAAAAAGATCAGTAATTAATTCTTCAAACCTGCTCTTTAACTCTTCTATATTGCCCTCCCTCTCCCAATCCAACTCGTAAAGTATATTAATAAGCTCTGTAGCTATTTCGGCCTTCATTTTTTAAACCAGAATATAAACGACAATTAAAAAATTAATTAATTCTGTAAACCCTTAATTCTATGTTCTCGGAGAGAATGTAAATATCTTCGTTCACGATCACCAAATACTATTCTGCACGGAAACCCCCGTTTCAATGTGTTGATTACGTCAATATTTGGCAGTTTTGAGGTGTTAATCTTAGTGTGAAACAGGTGTTAAAATTGGTCAAAACTGATATGTGATGGGCGTGATTTGTATGTGAAAAATGGGGTTTTCGTGCAAAATAAGATGGGTGGTCTTGAACGAACATATTTACATTCTCTGAGAGAGATACACACAGATAGGTAGATAGATAGATACATAGATAGATAGACAGACAGAGAGAGAGAGAGAGAGAGAGAGAGAGAGAGAGAGAGAGAGAGAGAGAGACAGACAGACAGACAGACAGACAGACAGACAGACAGACAGACAGACAGACAGACAGACAAAAAGACAAAAAGACGATTGCCACTATCAACGTCGTCGGGTGTGCAGTGACATGTCAATTCAGTCGAGCTTTCTTCCACACCTCTCTCATTCTCATCAGAGAAGAAAACATGTTTGTGTCGAGTCTCCATCCTGGCCATTGTTCTCTTGTATTCTGTCCCCAACATATATCTAACTCCCAACGCAGTCTGCATTTCTGCATGACGACTTTGTGTTTATTGATGCTGCCAGGGTGTGTGACATCCAACCACACTTACATATCTCGCCCGCAGCAGTCTCACGTGCATCGCCTAAGCGCTGCATTCCGTCACAGGCAGATATGAACGCAATAGTTGACAACAGTTCAATCACCCCAGCTTTCTTACAATGAGGCTGAGGTAGAAGTCAGATTGGTGTTGGGGATGCTTTCCTGTCAAAGGTCCTAGTTTACAAATGGATTCTGTTATACTTTTATTCGATGTGAGTTTGCTTTTGTTTTTTGCTGCAAGTCTTTTGCAGGGCAAGAAGTTCTTTTCTTCCCCCAGAATCTGCACTGGAGGACCCTTACATATTTACTAATGGACCATGTAGTAAGAAGAAAGTTGACAAATTCATTTCTTTTGTTTAATCTCATCCATTCGTTTGATTATATAAATTATATCTCCTGAAAATAGCCACCGGGGCTTAGATGATTTCTGCACAAAACACATATTGCACATCTAATACAGGCAGCGATCAGCATGTTATTAGCTGCTGGTTTTGTTGACGTGTAATCAACTTCTGGTGACCTGGCTTCCTCGAGTGTAAAGACAGTTCACTCCACTTCTTGGAACAAGGTTTAACAGACATATTGATCGATTCTTTAGTCCTGATAGTGCATGTGCTTATGTCATAATATTTCTCGCATTGTTATGATCAACTTTTAGAGAGGACTGGGGTAAAGACGTTCGCCTGCCAATCCAACGTGTGAGAAGTGCGTGGGTTCGAGCCCTGCCTTTCTCATCCTTTTTTCCCAGTTTGAATGACAAATCGAACTGAACGTCAAGTCCATCGGATGGGGACTATAAGCGAGTCGGACCCGTGTGCCTTCCTGGCCCCCTGCGCACGTTAAAGAACCCACGGTAGTTGAAAATCGAAAAGAGCAGGGGGTTCCCCGCTGCCCTGGAAAAATTGATGTAAATTGAAGATAGCCGCCTGGTATATTCTTACCAAGCCACAAAAATTGTCACTTACTGTTATCGTGTGCCATCGTGTACCAGTGGAAATGGAGGACACATATAAAAACATCGTATGCATCCTATGTGAGAAACTGGAGGAATAAATGAGATAAATGAAAATGAGTGACTGAGAAACTGGAGGAATAAATGAGATAAATGAAAATGAGTGACTGATATTTGAATGGTACGGGAAACGACTGAATGAGCGCCAGTAGGCTGCTCTTCGGCCGGCTCTACCTGGGTAGGCAGCCCGTTGAGTGAGTGAGGTAGTGTGTTTATTGTCAAGCGCTTAGAGCTTGGTCTGTGACCGAGAATAGGCGCTATATAAATATAAATACCCAGAATAAAGAATTACTCCTCTCTTCTTAACAGTAGTCCTAGATTTCTGTCATCTACATGCCTTCTTCAGTGTGTTAGAGGATATTTCATGTTATCATCCTTTACCCTTGCCTTGCTATCACACAAGCTGACATTCCGTTAGTCTGTTTACTTAAGGTCCTATTAAGATACTGATGACAGTAAGCTGTTGCTGTTTGAGGGTACATTTTCTTCTCTCTCTTTGCAGATCCCTTATCAGATCAGAAGACATTAGAGGCTACTTTTTTCTTTTTACCCCGGAACTTCTTAACCTGTCCCAGGACATGACGTTTTATCACTGGTATCGAAATACATGGTCCATTTATTTGCTTATGAAGCAAACTGCCACTTACCAGTACACCAAATCTGTTGTCACAAACAATCTGCCTAAGTGCTTGTATGCGAATCAGGTGATCTGTTCGGAACATTGTGTTCAAAACAAGTACAAAACACGAAGACTCACACACCCAAACAAATAATGGACCTCACACCTGAGTTGGCAGCGAAACAGCCAATCATGTTTTAGCAGTAGCAACTCTTTTGAAAGTATGAACTAAAACATACATTAAGTTTTTAGTCCCACAGAGGTAACACAAAAACCAGTGCAACGAAGATGATGAACCAGGCCCAAGATTTCGGCTTGGTAATCCTCACAGGGACCGAAAGTGCCCAAAAGGGTCGCCACATGGAAATAATTTCATCAAGGCCTTCAGTAAAAACATTGTTGATAAACGATTTTGCTAGCTCAGCTGGGCATCACTAAGCGCTAGATTATTTACAAATTAGGAATCGATCAGCTGTCTCTCACGAGAGAGAAATAGTACACACAGAGAAAAGTTTAGGGGAGTGTTTGAATACTGCATTTTAATACGAAGGAAAATTGCACACACTAGTGGCTGTTTGTCCCAAAACATCACATTCACAGGGCTAGACTCCCGTCTGTCCCTCCTTATTGTCCCCCACCCTATACCTCCTCCCCACCGAGAAACAAACCCTCTTCGCCCGCCACCAGGTCTTGCACATTTGCTAACCTTATGAAATATGTAAATATTAAATAAATTTTCCCAGGTGCTCCAGCAACCTATGCTGGTTCCTTCAACCAATGATAACACACTAGCCTATAAAGTACATGCGAAAAAGCTACTAGAAATCACTGAAGATTTTTTCAAGTATGCACCTTTCATGAGGCATGCAGGGAAAAAATGGTTCAGTGGCTCAGAGCCAAGAAGGCACAATTTTAGATGTACCCTTTTTAACGTAAATGTATGCTTGAAAATTAATCCCCTTTGTATCAGTTTTTTTTCACCTTTAAACACGTTATGAGTGATAGGTTATAACTTAACAAGAGTCCACCTTTAGCACCAAAACAGTATATCTATATACATACTGATTAATTTTCTTGACACAACGTTATAATGAACAGATGTACTGCTTCGGCACAAAATTGTTTTCTGTTTTCAAAAAAAGATAGCTAAGAGCAAAAACGAAACACCTACAGATATCATGTTTTGACGCAAGTTGTTTAGACAAAATATATGTAAGTAATTTCTGCAAAAAGAAAAGAAAGAAAAAGAAAACGTACGAAAAGAGATGGATGCCTTTCACACAATAAAACCAGATCGAATCTGCATTTTTTTTTCTTGCCAAAGAGAGTTACCTTTACAAGATCTGATTTCATGCCGAAAAAAATTCCTTTTTTGACTTAAAAATCAAACATGAGTGCTCTTGCTGGGGCATGGAATGCAACAATTTGTTTTGGTTGACACCAAGCGACAGAAACAGACAACATGGATAGTTTTGTGGGTCATGGGTTGGATATCAGCGTGTGTGTGTGTGTGTGTGTGTGTGTGTGTGTGTGTGTGTGTGTGTGTGTGTGTGTGTGTGTGTGTGTGTGTGTGTGTGTGTGTGTGTGTGTGTGTGTGTGTGCACGCGCGCAGGTTTGAGTTCAAATATGTGTCTAACAGATGAATAAATGCAAACTATTTAAGTCTACATGTTCTGTTTTCAGTCTTTTCAAACGTATATGTGATTCATTAAATTTGGTACCAAAACAAGTTTACCCACTTAGCGCGATTCTACTTAAAAATAATACCTTATGGAGTTGTTTTCTGTCAACACCGTACATTTGCTGGTTGTACCAATTTTGCTCGAACTGAATATTATGCAACAAAACAAACATATTTAATTGTTTGATTTTTATCATGCAAAGTGACTATCAATTTCATGCAAAATGACACATTTTACAAATTCAACAAAAACGCTCTAGTCTTTTCCCCCAACTGCACAGCAACTTATTATGAAGTAAATTACGCCAAAAGGCATCAGAATTGAGAACATTTCTTGCGTTTTGTGACAGACTATTAAAGTAAGATTTTTTTCTGAGATTTTATTTCATTTGATTCAGAACAGGCATTTTGCAGATGAAAGGGTTTTGCTCCAAGCCATCAAATTGGTTTTACCCCCTGAGAACAGTGTCCTGCAAGCCCACTCACTTGCCACTTCCACAAGGTTTTACAATGGTTGGGTGCTTCGTCGTCTGTGTCCAGAGGGCGCATTGCCATGAGACCCACGCCCTGAGCCTCTGCCATGCTCTTTCTCCAAAAGCAACAGAAGGCTTGACAGTTCTACATTGACAACGGATCTGAAAAACAAGTAGCCTGCTATATTTTGTTTTTGTCTAACGCATTTACTGAGGTCTGGAATGTCAATATTCTCCATTCATAAAACTTTTTATTAATTTTTGATGGGTTTTGATCAATCCTAAAAATACAGTTAATGTATAAAACACACACACACACATGAAAGTTTTGAATTTACCAGACCCTAAATTAACTAAAATACTTATCCGATCAGCGGTCAGCCTGAGCAAGGAGAGATTGTGAGGCAAAGGGCAATATATGCTTGTGTTCACACATATATGTTTGTGTACTGTCTTACTTTCTCGAATCGAAATGTATGCCCGTGAACACTTTTCACATGGTACCACGTGCAGACAGAGCGATTCGTTAAACTTTTAATGGAAACACGCACATACCCAAAAACACCCTCTATAAGCTGAGAAATGAAACCAAATATTAAAAAGATGTGTTCTGCTGTGGCAGGTTTTCAGTGCCTCACACAAGTCTACACGGTGAGTTGCTGGGTTGTTTGGACTGTCTTATTTCTAATTCTTTAATTAAACAGGCAACGTTTGTTCCCATCATAACACAGTCACAAATCTGTAATTGAGAACTGTTGCTTCTTCAAGCTACAGTTCCTGAGCACAGATTTAGACATTAGGCACACAAAGGCACACACATTTATTGATCAGTCGAAGTCTTGGTGGCAGGGGTTATTGATTCAACAATTGAATACGTTTGGTGTGTTTTATGTGTCCACGTACGCACGGTGAAGCTGCGCTATACAGTAGAAATGCTCGAGCGTTGGTCAAACTTTGAGCTGTGAGCAGCAAGTTGCCACATCAGAAACAATGACCAATACCCAGTGCTGAGCTGCACACTGTCTGACAGCAGGTTGGAAGTTCATAATTCTGGTCACGTTTTAAACATCTGCTGTTCGCGTGATATTCGCATGATGCTCGGTCTCACTCACACAATCTGCTTGACGCCATCTAATTTGTTCGAAAATGAGTGCAAGAAGGTACACAATATTAAGAGATCTGTTACTGTCAGCTAATGAGTGCAAGAAGGTACACAATATTAAGAGATCTGTTACTGTACCGAATACTACTGTCAGCAGAGACGACAAGTAATAGCACAGACTGAATGCACGTATTGAGTAAGCTGACTCTTAAAAACAAATCTGAAACAGAATCCAAAGGCAAAAATGGAATCATAAAAACTCTCGAAAATGAGTGCAAGAAGGTACACAACTCTTAAAAACTCTCGAAAATGAGTGCAAGAAGGTACACAATATGAGTGCAAGAAGGTACACAATAATAAGAGAAGGTACACAATATTAAGAGAAATGAGTGCAAGAAGGTACACAATATTAAGAGAAGGTACACAATATTAGTGCAAGAAGGTACACAATATTAAGAGAAGGTACACAATATGAGTGCAAGAAGGTACACAATATGAGTGCAAGAAGGTACACAATATGAGTGCAAGAAGGTACACAATATGAGTGCAAGAAGGTACACAATATTAGAAGATACACAATATGAGTGCAAGAAGGTACACAATATGAGTGCAAGAAGGTACACAATATGAGTGCAAGAAGGTACACAATATGAGTGCAAGAAGGTACACAATATGAGTGCAAGAAGGTACACAATATGAGTGCAAGAAGGTACACAATATTAAGAGAAGGTACACAATATTAAGAGAAATGAGTGCAAGAAGGTACACAATATTAAGAGATCTGTTACTGTACCGAATACTACTGTCAGCAGAGACGACAAGTAATAGCACAGACTGAATGCACGTATTGAGTAAGCTGACTCTTAAAAACAAATCTGAAACAGAATCCAAAGGCAAAAATGGAATCATAGTACACAAAACAAATAAACAAACGGAATTGCCATTAAAAAAAGATGCTGGCGCTTCTGGTGATATCGTTTTCCTGTGGGAATACTGAATGCATGAACGATCCTGTTAGAGCTTGTTGTGTCTATCTATTTCTGTAGAACAGACACCATTTCTGTGTAGAACACAGACGTGAGAAGACTCAAAAATTGCTTCATGAGGATAACTTACAAACTCCCAATATACTTTCTTTACGATGGGAATCTGTGCAGCTACACCTGTGACTTCTTTATAAAACATCACATACACCATACATAAAAATGCCTTATTATATGTTCCACTGATTAATAAAGAGGCGTGAGGGCGCTAAACACGAGAAAAGCATGAACAGACGGGAATGGAAGGGGACAGAAAAGACACTAAATTACGAGACAAAATGACAACTTTCCCCCTTGATTTTGCCTGGTTTCAATTCCTCAGACAGGAACAGTAGCCAAAGCATTGTAAAAGAAACTAGTCATTCAGGGGCATTTTGCCAGCGACAGTTGGAACGAATAGGCGATCTCTTTCTTTGTTTTAATTTTGGTAAACGGCTCTCTTTCGGTATAGTTAGATCGTTTGTATTCCTAGGAGGGTACAGAATAGGTAGGAAAAAAATGTTGAAAAGTCAGTCACGTTCCCCCAAGAAGAACAGGAAGGATTCAAAAGAAGAGAAGAAGCCTTGGCATTAGTGACAGACCAAGAACATGCATGCAACAAAGTTACACACACACACACACACACACACACACACACACACACACACACACACACACACACACACACACACACACACACACCACACACGCACACACACACACACACACACACACACACTCACACACACTCACACTCACTCTCACACACACACACACACACACACACACACACCACACACACACACACACACACACACACACACACACACACACACACACACACACACACACACACACACACACACAGGCGCATCACCAAGGAGCACATGAGTGGAAAAGTCTACATGAACAGACATCAGTCTGGAAGGATGACAGTGACATACTGTGAAGACCAGAGACGGGCGGTGAGTTCCAGGTTTGCGCCGCAGAAATACAAAAACTTCACTCCACGTGCCTGGCTCTGATAAACTTTGATATGCGAACGATTCTGTTGTCAGCAGAGGAACGACTCTGTTAAAGGAACTGGTATTAGTTTAGTAGCAGAAGCAGGAGGAGCTGCAGTGAT
>CM031611.1:33306984-33326984 GCA_018398815.1 Conus ventricosus | reverse complement strand
CACACACACACACACACACACACACACACACACACATATGATCACCATTTTTACAGACAGAGAGAGAGAGAGAGAGGGGGGGAGAGAGGGGGGGGGGGAATATGGCAGTGGATGGTAGAGTAAATGCTTGAAACAGAAGGCATAAGTTCCTGCAAGTGCATCCCTCAAGATAGCTGACAACGTGTTCAATAATTTCACGACGAATGCGGCTTTCTCCATATGGTCGTGAGAATATTCAAACAATCGTAGGCACCCGCGGAGCAAAGGTGAAAAGAGTCATGGAAAATCCTATTCCATAGCTGAACAGAGCGATGGACAGACAAGAACAGAGCGGGCGAGGAGAGCAGGACAGCATAATGACACATCATAAGTAAATAACATTGAAATTATGATGTGACACAAACACTGTAGGATGCATTATTAGGAGAAAAAAAAACGTGCATGCTTTATATGGGGCAAAGGGACCAACTTGTCCAAACACACACACATTTGTTGGGGAGGGGAAGGGTGGGAGAGAGAGTCGGTGACAGCTACCAGTGACTTAAGATAGAGCAAAAAACGCCACTTTCCAACAACATCTTGGTGACATGGTTCTTACCCACGGAGAACCACTAGCTTGCTTTCGGACGCATGCCAACAAGTTTACTTTTGATGATGAAAACGATTTTTTTTTTCAATGATCAAAATCAGATTTTTCATCATGAAATTTAGTTGCTAACAATCTCCTCTCCTATCTGTAACGTGTGGACGCTGTATTTTCGGTGCGAGAAAGCTGGCGACTGTGTAACTTTACCATTAAACCAAAATAAATGAGCACCGCAGAGGCTTCAAATACGAGCCAGTGGTTTGGCAGACATCGGGGGCCGACTCACTCAGGTGTCCTTTCATGTCGCCATCCAGTTACATTTAGCGCGAACAAACAAACCTCTCTGGGAGTGCCATGAACAGATAGGAGCGAAGCCCGCTCTCTGAAGCTCTTCTGCGGTTATTTTTGTTTCTTTCTTTCTTTCTGCGTACGAAGGCTGATACTCCTGCAGACACTGCCTGTATAGACAGCAGTGGAGTTTTGTGTGTATGACCCTTTTTGATCCCGCCATTAAGGCAGCCATACTCCATCTTCGGGGAAGTTATTATTCTAAGTCTACAATCTGACCCGAAACACCCACCACTAATTGCAACAGAAATAATTTTCCCTACAACGAGAAGAACATAATGGTATAGACATGTGAGAGTTATGAGTGTTATAACGCTCAAATGGATTTATGCTTAATTTTTATAATTTTTTTTTGTCGATCGGCGGTTTCAGATTTTTGACGCGAACGGCATACTACCCGCAAACTTTGCTGTCCAAGTGGCACTGCCCAGCTGCTGAACCCGTGTGCCGTGACCTTGGAGTATCATCAGTCGGTAAATTTCTGGATTTTTCTGCCGTGTAAACCCGCTCACGCTCGTTTTCGTTCTTGCTCAGCTTTGACTTTGACCCAGAAAATTAAGTACAAACGACAGACTATTCATTTATTGGTCTGTTTTATCATTCTGGATGAAAACGCTGCGATCGGCACTCAGGAAAAACAGTTCGTCTGCTCTTCTGCGCTGTCATAACTGCTGCTGCCGCCGGGGAAAAAGGAAGAAGAAGAAGAACAACAACAACAAAGGTGTGCTGTATACGATGAAATGGCTTAGTTCCACATGCGTGTCTTCTAATTTATGTGATTTTATTGTGTCAAATACGCTGTATTGTCAGCAGATACGGTGTCATTACACCATGCAATAGTTCACTTTTCACGTCTCCGAAAGCATGGTTAACTAAAACTGTCAACAGTTTGTAAAATGGAATAATATAACAGTTGTTTTGTTTTTTTACCGCAGATCTTCTGTGAAAAATGCTAAATGTCCTTGAGGATTCTCAGAAGATTTTTAAATAGAAAAAAGAAAGAAAAGCAGAACAAATATCAGCAACGTTTCGGTTATAGACCGTCTTCAGGACTTGTGACATAAAAAGAAAAACAAATAAATACGTATAGGCCAATATATCATTTAATTTTTTGTTTTTCTGTTTATGTCACAAGTCCTGAAGACGGTGCATTCTTAAAGCTGCTGCCCTGACTGGTATACTTCTGTCTTGTAGATGAGAGCTTTCTCCACTCTGCTTTCATATGACACAACGACTTTAACCAGAATCACTTGTTTTGGTAAAAAGCTGAATGGAGTGCTATGTCCGGTCTCATGCCGGACTTCTTGAAACTCTATTGTTTCCAGATGGTTTTCCCATTCAGGGAGGTCCCCTATACAATGCTAGGCATCAGCTTACTCCAGTAAATTCTTATTCCATGCTCTCAACGTTACGGCTGTTCCAGACCATCATATCTGCTGCTTCCTGCCATTTGTAATTTTGTTGTTAAAATTTATGGTAACATGATGTCTCCATACATGTAATTGTCATAAGCAATCGGTCGTGTCTCCATGTGTATCATCCTTGAATCAACGCTGGTTGGTATGAATTCAGTACATGTTCCAAAATTTGTTTGCCCTTACTGAGTGGACAAGTAGGATTTCCCCCATTTCACCAAACAGTTATTATTTACTGAAAATGTCTGTCAACAATGACAATTATGGTTGACTTTGTCCGACTGTTGATTTCGAGGACCAAGTGCCATAGGAGCCCTTGGATATTGGATGGAGTGGCGGCATGTTTGTTTGCCTTCTCCAGCTGAACATCCAGGGCACCTAAAGGCCAGATCATTGATGGCGTTTCACAGGATGAGGGAACACGTCTTTTTGAGTAGTGCCGTTTCCTGGCCTTTCACCAAACTGGCACGAGTACAGCTTGAATATTTGAGAACCGTCCTCAGAATCCATGAAAATGAATTACAAATTGTAATTCAGTGAGGAGAGAGAGAGAGAGAGAGAGAGAGAGAGAGAGAGAGAGAGAGAGAGAGAGAGAGAGAGAGAGATCGAGAGAGAGAGATCGAGAGAGAGATCAGAATAAGCGCTGTGCGAAAGGTGCTGAAAAAATTGCAAGAAAGTTACAAGTCTCATAATATTTTTAACATAAGTAAATAGAGCAAATTTCAACATTGTGTTTAAAACTTACTCATCTATTTCCAGAATCTGCCATTCATTATTTTGTGTGGATTAAAGTGTGAATTTCCAATGTGTTGTGTTTACATTTGATTCTGAAAGAGGCTCTGTAACGCTGTCACCATATTCTACAATGGCAATAGAAGACGTAATATAATTTGTCATCTAATTCACTTTATGAACATTATTGCATTATCCATTGTGTGGCAGAAGAAACTCTCGAAAGCACTGGACAGCAGAAAGTCTTTAGAGAAGAGGCCCCCACAGAGCAAATGTTTTGTCCCTTTATTCCTAACTAGCCAGAAAACTTGCATGAGTGAAGGGTGTCTCATGCACTCAGATTCATCTTCGCCTGAAAAATTGCTTTACGCTTCCATTTGGTGCACATGCACAGTTTTGATATCCTCTTCTCTTCTCGCATTCATCGGGGAGAGAGAGCTTTCGTTCCTCAACTGGTCCTAGCCAGACCTCTATGAACGCCACGGTCAGGAGAGACGAGGTTGAGGGCTCACTCGCCACGCTCTTCCTTCAGTGAGGTCCATGGCGCCAAGTCTAGTGTGACTCTCCCACTGATAACGTAGGTTACACCCTCTCCGGAGGATGTTTGCATCACACTGCCTGTGCACGTGTGACAGGAAAAAACCATCCGTTGGATTTTTCTTCTCTCCCGAAACAAAGACGTCTGTGTGTTGTTTTTTTCCCATGCGCAACGTTTGTCTGGAGGTAAAGAAAAATTGGTGTACTTGGGAGTGTGTACGGCATTCTGAGTCTCTGCACCGAGAGGCAATCATTCGGAATACACACAGCGGTGTAGTGAAAACGAGAATCTGTATGTTTGTGAAAGGTGTAGTTAAACTTCTTCAGGGAGCATGAATCACCAAGCGTAGATGGTCAAAGCTGTGATATCCGCGTGTCTCCTCTGTTCTTTCCCTTTGAGTTGTCTTTTTACTCTGTGTCCACTGCTTCGGGAGTTTCATAAATTCTACCAGTCTTTAGCTTATGCTAGCTTGACCTCATAGCTTGGTCCCCCTAATCTCTAGGCATGGTTGATAACTTTGCTTTTTACCTCTTTGTTCTCTACGACTATGGATTTCGAAGATAACTTCAGCACTGTTTTGCGACATTAGAAAGCAGGGTCAGCGACAGTGGGAGGGACATTAAATCATTCCCTCCATTGATCTCACTGGGTTCATTCTGATGTCGTATATCAGCAGAGGCCACGGGAACTTTGTGGTCAGTATGAGCTAGAAACATCGGATCTTGCATTTATCAGGGATGCCACTGTCTATTACCATCAGGCTTTCTTCTGTCAGTTGCTTGGTTTCATTCATCAATTCTGCTTCGTTCAAGGAGTAACACACCACCTTCAAAGTCTCGTCCTTCTGAAGCCATTGGAATACTTACAGGCTTCTCTGTAGAAGCACTCTCGTCTTTTTTTGTTCTCTTCATGATGCTTCTGCTTTGCTGAGGGTGTTGTGTTATGATTTTGGTTCTCCCGTAGCTTCTCTAGTTCTTGTTATGCAACTTCTGTGGCAGTTTTATTCATCTGTCTCTTGTGACCAGCTGGATTTCTGAGTAAATATCTTCTGATTTGCTTGTTTTACAGCACACGTGTCAATAGACATATCTACGAATTCGTCAGCTTGTGTTCCAGCCCACTAATCTCGTCTTTGAAAGTGTGATCCGGTCTTTCCTGGATCCTCCGATTTGTTCTGAGATGGTCTAGACATGTTTCTCTAAGGACAGAGGGATAGCAGAAGATCCTCAGCAGGGATGTTCCAATCCGCCTGTTATCTCACCATTTGTACATACAGTATTTTTTCAGCTCTCAACCCTTTGTACCCTACAGTGGCAAGGCTGCATTGAAGCCTCCTGCACGCCCTTCTGTTATCGCCTTTTCTCTGTCGCCACTCGGATTTGAAACTGCATCCCGGGATAATCGGGCGTTTCAAAGCCAAGTAGACGGAGGAGGTCATACCCATAGCAGGGATGAAGCTGATTCTGAGAGGCCATACGCTATCCTTTATTCCAACTGTGACTTCTTTGGAGCGCGTTTCCCCACATATTCCATTGCCTCTATGGATTCTTTCGCATCGTCTTTGTTCATCTTCTGTATCAAAATGCATGTGTTTGTGCTATTTTCTTTTTGCTATGTCCACCTCTTCATTTCTGTATATCCCGGTCCTTTCCGGTCAGTTTTAGTTTGTCCTGTCATTTCACTGATCTTAAGGCTTTTTTTTGCCACAACCGCTACCTCACACACTTTGCATTTTCTGCCAATCTTCAGCTTGTGTTAGTCTGACCTCACATTTTTGTTCTCCAGTGTCTTCAAGCATGGTCAGTGATCTTGCTTGTCCTCCTTTGCACACCTCGACAATGAATGTGGTTGGTAACTTCAGCTTTCCTTGCCGACTGCAGGGGGCAAAATCATTAAGAGCAGATGGAACACCAAACCTTTTGATGAGTGAAAGCAAACGTTGAACTATTTGGCCACCAAACGAATGTTACAAACGCTTAATTAACTAGCTTCCTTTCCATATTTAAACTTTTGCATGTAGTCATTGTACTTCAAACATTACTTGTCGATGTTAGCCTCCATCAATTGCGCTGTGCAAGCGCTACTCTAGTAGATAGTGAGACTAGAGGAACTTTGGCGTCAGATTTTTGTCAGGGAGACAAGATTTTTTGTTGTCGTTGTTGTTGTTGTTTTTATCTGCAGGCTTTCTTTTGCTGCTTGCTTGGTTTTGTTGAACCCTTTTTGTATCTTTCAAGGAGTCATCAAACCTCCTTCATGCCATCTTGCAAGGCACCTGACTGACTCTCCTGATATTTTTTGAATGGTTTGGTTCGCTGCAATGAATGTAACTATTAAAATTACAGTCTATTGTTGTCTCGGGGAGCTCCATGTTTGTTTGGAAACTGAAACTGAAATTGCACACTGAAATGCAATGGTAAACAGATACGAAAGTGATGAAGAGACACTTCAGTCCTTGCCTTCAGGCAAGAAATGTGGGAGGGGGTGGGGGGGGGGTGGGAGAGAAACTCTTGATTCTTGTCAAGGGATGCGTAATGACACATGAGTTTGGTTGTAAACGTTTATTTAGGAAACACGACAATGCTAATCATGAAGAATTAGACGCAGAGTCTGATTACGCATGTCAACAATCATGTCATTGTTGCTGTGTTTAAACAATTGTCTCTGAAAGGCAACTTTATCTAAAACCAATACACCCGAAGGTGCGAGTTGGACCCACAGAAGTCCTGTTCTCAACTGCCGAACTATCCAGCTGGGAACAATCCTGCACCATCAAAGTCATGGGCTAATATGTAGCGGCTTTGTCTGTAGTTCTGGGGCATTGAAATATGTCAGAAGTCTGGAATATGCAAAAGGTGTGACACCTTAGCAGAAAGGCAGATGTTTCGAAGCTGTATGTCACTTTCAATGGAGTGACTAAAAGAATCAGTTTGGTGGATGAGAATGTTTAGACAGTAGGGCTCTAATCTTCAATTTAAAGCGAAAAAGTGTACTGTAGAAACGGCAGCAGATTATCAATTTGAGGTTGCTGGGGAATCATTTATTGTACACAAACAACACATGGAAGATAAACTATGGACGAAAAACAATTTCACATAAATGTGTAAGAGTTGTTCCTTGTAAACATGCCTTAAAAGTTGAAAGCACAAAGTCCGTAGCCAGCATGTGTGAACTTATAACTGGCAATTCATGTGCAGTCAGTTATTTGAAGAACATGGCTAGCTCTCTGTCACGAACATGTATTACAGCCGCCCAAGGAATCTGGATCTGGTGGAAGGATTGAAGATATTTGGCTGAACTTTGCCATACAATTCTAGAACATTAAGTATGAAAGCAGACGTGACGGAAATTTAATGACAACACAGAGTGGACGATGAAAATGCCACATTCAAACAGACAGCAACATGTTGTGGTGGATGCGACATTGAAATGTTTGCATCTGTATCAAATTACGAAGTCAGACCGTTCGTACCCAGGCAGCCGGATCCAGAAGCTTTTGCACTAGATGCATTTATTTTCTATTGTAATAATTCAGCAATGTGCGGCTTCATCCCATTCCAGTGTCATCTAGAGAGTTCTAACGAAAAGGAAGAAGGCGCACGACGATGGGATCCCCATCTATGTACATTGGCCGACAGCCTGTTAGTACCCACAAATGCTGTACATTTTATTAGACAACACAGTTCTTTTACCCAATGGAAGGCAAAATTAACAAGCCCAACGCAATGTTCTATACATATTAAGTAAGAAACTTCAGCTTCAGGAAGTGAGATTACCTCGTAGTCCCTCTAGGCACAAGGCTCTATAGAGGAACTTGCTCATTCTTGTGCAGCATGGTTGCAGTCAACTCAACTGTAGTTGAGACGGAAGTGGAGCATTTTCTGGCCACGTTTCATGGTGTGCATATCCCTAATCAGCCGCTGTCCGTATTGTGTTTGAATTTCTAACAGAGTTGTATACATCAGGACTGGGATGAAGCGCCATGAATTCTGCAAGAATTGTTATTTCACTAGTTGCAAACTACAGGATGTAGATGTTGTTAACATCGGCTCAAAGATTCCAGACCATAGATTTGATCCACATTCAATGGTTCAATAGTGTGAAAGAAACGCATATAGGTCACATGATGGAGAAGACAAAGCGAACAAGACGAGGGCATACTCAGCATGTGTTAGAGTTTTCAGTATATGAAAAAAAAAAACACAGTTGTGTGTATTTGAGTCCTTAAGAGAACATTTACACAGAACAACAAAAGTTAGGGCAATGTGCGACAAGATCTTTGTGTTGTACTGTAAGCTGCTTGGACTGTAATCAAAGATACCACAGCTAGGCAGATAAATTCCCTTTCACTGAATGCAGGGATCACAGACTTTACGCCTCACAGTTTCAGCAATATATCAACTTCTGCAATGTTCAATCAGGAGATGATGCTAGAACATATCCTGAAGAAGTCAGCTTATTTGAAAGCAGCAATTTTCAAGAAATTCCACAAGAACTGTCAGAAGAGCAATGATAGATACTTTTCCTGGAAACAGAGCTGAAACTGATGATGAACTAAGCCATGAAAAAGAAGTGAAATTAACACTTACCTTTCGTGGGGAGATCCAGATGAAAGATGAAATACTCTTTCCTTTTATGCGGAGAGGACGGTGAATACATGTATATGTGTGAAAACCGAGGTGAAAGGGAAATAGGCACTCGAAGATGCCAGTGGGATCCAGTGAAGCACCTTTCTCATGGCCGAACCAGTCAGCGGGTAGCATTCCCGCACCATCCTTGGAAACCTGCGCTGTGTTCACATGGGGTGCAGGCGTGCACAGAGCAGTTCATCAGGACGCCATGGGACATTATTGCTCCCTGGCAGACGCCTCTGGGTCTTACGTGTCCTCCGAAAAGTAGCCCGGTTTGGGGTTCTTCTTGTTGGACAGTGCCACTTTTTATTGTCAAGTAAATGATAGATTAGTAGATGTGTAACTGAAATTATACAGCACAGCATGAAGATAAAGCATGAATAGATAAAAAAAAATCTGAATTTGTTTGTTTGTTTATTTTGTAGTGACAATGGGGGAAAAAGCTGTTGAAAGGGACTGCTCCGATGATGAATATGCATCAAAAATAAAACCACACGAGTCGGCAGTTTTATAAACGTATTGGCTGGTTTCAAGAGAAAGAATTAACGAGTTGTGACTGAAGTTGTGATAACAAAACTTTGAAGGACCACTCGTCATTTTATTTTGGAAATTACGTGAAATGGAATTAGAAACTTAACCCAGCGCTAATCATGGTAAGAAAATGAAATTCCATAATGTAATGTAGACGAACTGAGGAATATGTGCCCACCTGCTGAAAATTATGATAATATTTCTAATATTTGCAGTTTATATTACAGGCTTTTTTTAATATTTAAGAAAATCAGATCATAATGCTGTATACATTCTGATCTTCTTAAGTATGGCACATCTGAATATGTGCATTTCACATGCCTTTCCGTTCTAGTAAACTACATAATCGAGTTTCACTCCAATTTCTTCTTCACCAGATAGGTGTTTGTTTAAGGCTACAATGATACCGCCGTTCAAACGCAGATGACTTTATACTACCCTCCCTTCTATCAATGACTATCACTTTTCACTTTCAGACCACGAGAGATGGATATCCTATGGACAACAAGCGTGACACTCGCTCCAAACAGCTCAGAGACGGAAGAACTGGAATCCACAACCAATGCTCTGGATGACTTATCCTCCACCGACCATGGTCTGACACCCACTGTGCATGATAACTTCACAAACTCGTCGTCATTGCCGACAATGGCACTAACTGCAGATGTGCTGCTGCTGCTGCAAATCGCCAGCTTCATCGACTTTTGGATCCCACCTTTTCTCATCGTCATCGGAACCTTCACCAACACTTTGGTCATCATGGTGATGCGGAGTAAGCACTTTCGTCACATGTCTACGTCATTCTACATGGCCGCCAGTGCTGTGGTGGACATTGTCAGTCTGCTGGTGCCCTTCCCCCGCATTACCTCTATGTTAATTTTCCGCACGTGAGTAGATTGGTAATGCAGGTTTGGTGTGTATGTTTAACGGTCACTCCTGGCCCAGCCTTTGCTTCTACGGCTGTCTTTTGCTGTCCTGACATTGCTTATTCTTTTTCTTCGCTTCTTTCTTTTTTTTTCTCGTTTTTCTCTCTTTCTTTTTTCTTCCTTTGTTCCCCTTAATATCAGTAAATGAACATGCTGACGTGTTTTCATTTTTGTCGTGATTCTTCACGTTTATAACGCTGTCCAAACACACACACACACACACACACACACACACACACACACACACACACACACACACACACACACACACACACCCGCGCGCGCGCGCGCACGCACGCACACACACACACGTGCGTGCGCAAGCAAAAACACATGCATAAGCGCACGCATGGACGTAAGCACAAAAGATAGATAGATAGATAGATAGACAGATAGAGAGATAGATATATAGATAGATAGATAGATAGATAGATAGATAGATAGATAGATACATAGATAGATGGGTATGTAGGGAGAAAGATAGATAGACAGACAGATAGACTGACAGATTGATTGATTGATACATACATACATACATTGATAGACTGACAGACAAAGAGGAGCAGATGAACATACAGGTAGATAGATAGACAGATGGACAGACATATAGATAGATAGATGGATAGATAGATAGGTAGACAGATAGACAGACAGACACAGAGAGAGAGAGAGAGAGAGAGAGAGAGAGAGAGAGAGAGAGAGAGAGAGAAGAGGAGAGAGAGAGAGAGAGAGAGAGAGAGAGATGATAGATGGACAGATAGATGAATGCATAATTATAAGATATCAATGTTTTAAAACGCCTATGTATATCATAACTTCCATGCCTGAAATATCTTCTGCCATGCACACATTATGTTCGCGTTGATAGAAAAAATCTCTGTCCTTACTAAGACTTGTTACACACACACACTTTACCACAAGAAGTTATTAAGACATGTACACAAAAATCTTGTTCATTTTATTTACGTCATATTTTGGGAGTAAGATAGATAAAGTGACAATAACGATACAATAATAAGGATAGTATTCACATGCAATAAACAATATCTACTGTTAGAGAGAGAGAGAGAGAGAGAGAGAGAGAGAGAGAGAGAGAGAGAGAGAGAGAGAGAGAGAGAGAGAGAGAGAGAACAATGATTCTTTACAAATGTTAAAGTGTAGGGTGTGAATGAGTCATTTCCATACTTCCTTCTACTGTTCTACGAAATTAGCTCTAACTGCGTCCTTCAGAGAGAGAGGGGAAAGAGAGAGAGAGAGAGAGAGAGAGAGAGAGAGAGAGAGAGAGAGAGAGAGAGAGAGATTATTTACAATTCTTTGGTACAATTGTTTTTCCGTTCGACGATGATTTCAGATCTTCGACAGCGTTCGCCATTTGCACGTGATCTGCGCAATTTGCCACCCATCTGGGTGGATCACCAGTAACCTGGGGGTATTTCTGACCGTTGCCATGACAGTGGACCGATCCCTGGCCATCCAGTTTCCTCTGAAAGCGCCCACTCTGTGTACAGTCAGGCGAGCCAAGATCGTCACCCTCTGCCTGTTGGTGCTGGAACTTTTGGTGGTAGGTTCAGTGACACAGAGTCTAAGTCTTTGATACTTGTTCTCCGTTTGCAAGTGTCATACCATCTTAACCATAGACTGGTTGAAACAAATCCTTCAGATCATAATAATATTTGTAAAAAAAAATTGTAGCACCAAGAATGAGGCATTTGTGCAGTATTATTTGTGTGCCAACAAAAGGTGAATATTAAAGCGAAAAGGAACAATGATTAATAATAACGAATTAAAAACATCTGCCTTTGACAACAGAGACAAGATCCAGTTTTGTTTGAGAGTCTTTAGAGTTATGTTCCTCGTGGTTGTCTCACGCCCATGTCTGACAGAGGCGCCATGACAGATGCTTGGACAGATCAGGGACTGACCTACCTCTCTATCCTAAGTCATTCATACGCGCCAAGTCCATTTCTCCTGTTTTCTCAGTCAGGACGTCTCTGGTCTGCCATCTGCCATCCAAGCCTTATGTACCTGACAGGATGACTTTCAACAGAGTGTCACAGAAGAATACATGCTCGCATTATGCAAATGATGACTGATAAGTGAAAACAGAAATTCTAACTGACAACAAATGGTTATTGGTTGTGTGCTTGTCACAGGCATTCCTCTCTGTGCCTGTCATAGGCTCTATGTTTTCTGTCTTTCATGGGCGTTAGTCTTCCCACATGTCATAGAAATTTTCTTTCCTGCCTGCTATGGGCACAATGTTTCCTGTTTGTCATTGGCGCTATGTTTCCCGACTCTTATAGGCACAATGTTTCCTACCTGTTATAGGCATTATGGTTCCAGCCCAGAGACAGTGCTGAGTATCTTAACCTGAGGTAGACTATTGTCTTGTTTTATCATTGCTGTCTATTATGTACAGCCTTCCTTCAATATTTGTAACACAAAAGGTTTCAAATAAACAGACGTGACACCTAAAATGTGCATTGATTCAAGCCATGAATATCTGAATTTGACTCTTTTTGCTAAAAACTACAATCAGTGTGCAAATTATAGAACTGTGTTGTATCTGTTCTTTGGCAGGAGGGACATGTGGCCTTAACTTCACGTGTAGTCCCTAAGGGGGTACTGGCCTACCTCTGCGCAGTAGACACAAGCTTCAGTGAGGTCTACAAGATCTTCCATGACGTCTTCTGGCCCTACATTCACAATGTATCCCTCATGCTCTCCTTCATCGTCATCATCATTGGTAACATCATCATCATTGTGCACGTGAAAAGATCGGAGGACAGTAAGGACATTGGAGAGGGAGCCAGAACGGCGGGAGGTTCCCAGAAGACGTCTTCTAAAAGTCGTCAGCTCTCTCTCATGTTGATCATCGATTCCGCCAGCATCATCGCCTGCACACTGCCTCTGACCATTTACATGATGTTAGATCAGACCTTCCAGGACCTTGACCTCTTTGACAACAGCCCCGTGGACCTGGCGAGGCAAGCTTTGCTCTTTGCCATAGGTTTTTACCTCATCCAAGTCAACCATTGTGCCAATTTTTTCCTCTACTGTCTCAGTGGGGCTCGCTTTAGAGAAGCCCTGAAAGAAGCGATATCTTGGAATCCACGCCACATAACTGTTCGTATCGCCAGTTTGATCAGTAAACGCAGTGTCGTTTCCTCTAAGTTCAGGAACCAAGGAAAACCGGACTACCGATCTGCCTGAGTCATGCATTATGTTCTCGTTTGCTTAAATCTATAGCCAATTTTCGTTCGACTTTTCGTTTGAACCATGTTATACCTTTGCTTAATTTGCTCAAGGCTTTACATCAAATGATTCCGGCTACTTTTGATATATATTTTTTCTTAAATAAAGGCGTTGTCCACTTACAGAAATAATCCACATTTTATGGCTTTTCATCGTAAGTTTTGTGCATAGCGATGGAATAAATATATATAGCTGAAAACATACCCGAGTTTCGAATTTGCAGTAAGACTCTTGACACGTCTTCTTGGTTCTTTTATGACGTGAAGCTATACCATTCCATAAGACCACTTAAGGCAATAAATTGTGATATTTCTTATACAACAGGCTCTCTGGTTGTATTGCACTGTATTCTTGTAGTCTTCTGCTGTACAAAATATGATATACTTTGCTCTTTGTAAAGAAAGATACACGTGTTTTCATTAAGAGATAATTCTCGTTTTATATCTAGTCTTATTCATGACTCATTCATTGTAAGTATACCTCTTCAAGCGAAATGTATTGTCTGCCTTCTCATGAGCAGCTGGAATGAAGATATGAACTGCATACTGACTGCTCCCCGTAGACTTCCAGCGCTGGGGCGGTGACAAGACAAACCTGGTGATGGCTCTATGAAGGGTGAAAGGAATATACAGTGCTGGGGCGGTGACAAGACAAACCTGGTGATGGTTCTATGAGGGGTGAAGGGAATATACAGTGCTGGGGCGGTGACAAGACAAACCTGGTGATGGCTCTATAAGGGGTGACGGGAATGCACAGACTTCCAGTGCTGGAGCTATGACTAACCTGGTGATGGCTCTATGAGGGGTGACAGGAATGAGCATAAGTGTAATACAACTGAGGGAGCATAGACACAATACAGAAATAAATATGAGAATGTGTTATCGCGAATGTAACATTTGATACACTCACCATCAGCTCAGAATGAAAGTCACTACGTTCATTGTAACAGATTCCTGCGCAATGAGTTACTGTTCCAACATTTACTACTAATTCATTTATAATGTAGTATTCATTCGCTTACACACACACACACACACACACACACACACACACACACACACACACACACACACACACACACACACACACACACACACACACACACACACGCACGCACACACGCACGCACGCACGCACGCACGCACCCATGCACGCACAGACACATATACACACGCACGCACGCACGCGCACGCACGCACGCTACGGTAATCCGTAGCGTGCACACACACACACACACACACACACACCACACACACACCACACACACACACACACACACACACACACACACACACACACACACACACACACACACAGTGTTACAACAGCAACCACACAAAAAAATATCGTCACGTGCGATTTGTTTGCGTGTATGCATGAATGCTTCTTAAATCAAGGACACAATTTCGATCAGTCAATGTTCTTTCCCACTTCAGTCAATACCCTACACGAAGCCTTCGTTTTCAGCAGACAAAATAGATCACCGTTTGCTTTCACTTCATTAATAATGTAAGAAAGTTCAACAATTATCATCCCTCGTTCATGCCCCAGAAACAAATTAGAACTAACCCATCATCCGTGTTCGTTGTCCTGAACGCATGAATAACTCAAAGGCCCACTTGGCAATATCGACAATCTAACTTTGTAAGAGAAGATAATCCAATCACAGAAAAGAGTTCAAGCAATAATTCAGAGTGCTTTTCTTTTCTGTCGATGCGTTTCTCCTCTTCCAGGAATACATGTGGATGTAGCCACGTGCAGTTCCTTATAGCCAGTGCTATACCCTTACAGAGGGTATTCTTCCTGGAATGGAAAAAAAATTCTACCTTTTCCGGAACAATACTTTAAACACGTACACGCGCGCGCGCGCGCGCGAGCACACACACACACACACACACACACACACACACACACACACACACACACACACACACACACACACACACATATTTTATATATATATATATATATATATATATATATATATATATATATATATATATATATATATATATATATATATATATATATATATATGCATGTATGTATGTATGTATGTATGTATGTATGTATGTATATATATATATATAGATAGATAGATAGATAGATAGATAGATAGATAGATAGATAGATAGATAGATAGATAGATAGATAGATAGATAGATAAAACAAGTTAAAAGAGGAATCTTAAAACTATCTACAAATTTGTTTCAAACGTGTTGCGCTGTCATCTAATGTTTTATCTAATGTTGCTCCCCAAGGGGTTGAGCACTTAAAAAATTGTTTTAGGCATTTTAAATATACGAATATATATATATATATATATATATATATATATATATATATATATATATATATATATATATATATATATATATATATATATATATATATATATATATATACAGAGAGAGAGAGAGAGAGAGAGAGATGGTCGCATGCGTGTGTGTGTGTGTGTGTGTGTGTGTGTGTGTGTGTGTGTGTGTGTGTGTGTGTGTGTGTGTGTGTGTGTGTGTGTGTGTGTGTGTGTGTATGCGCGCGCACTCCTGTCTAGAATGAAATAATTGTTACACCTGGAGTAAGCAACAGATCACGCGCTCTGTCTTCTAGCGGCCAAATGGAGAAACAGACAAAAAGAGAAAACTTCTGGAAGAATCTTCGCTACCTCTGGCGTCGACCATCGCAATTAACAGTAATTCGCTCTGTAATTTGACCCCATTTCCAATTTCACACGTGGACGGGCTCTTACTCTCAACCTGAGTGTACAAGCGACCACCTACGAACAAACGAAAGCACGTTTCCCACAATGTCACCTCGCCTTTGGTGTAGAACGAAGAATGACATAAATCTTTCCTGTCAGGATTTGTCCTCACAAACATGGGTGCACAAGGAATTTGGCTAAATTTCTTATCACTGAGTGATATGTAATCTAAATGCTATGCGTCCAGACGTCTTCCTTAATTAAATACAGGGCACTCTCTCCGTACACGTAAGTTGCACTTCTTTTGGCCACAAACCCCCCAAGTCAAATTTAACATTTTTTTTCTAAATATATTCTTCTTCTTGTTCTTTTCCCTGTCTGTGTCTGTCTTTGTGTGTGACACGCGCGCACACACATGTCTGTAAATATGCCTCTGCGTGTGCGTGTGTGAGTGTGTCCGTGCGTTCGTGCGTGCGTGCGTCTCTCCCTTCCTCTCTCTCTCTCTCTCTCTCTCTCTCTCTCTCTCTCTCTCTCTCTCTCTCTCTCTCTCTCTCTCTCTCTCTCTCTCTCGGTTGGTTGCTCTGTGTGTGTGTGCGCGCGCGCGCGTGTGTGTGTGTGTGTGTGTGTGTGTGTGTGTGTGTGTGTGTGTGTGTGTGTGTGTGTGTGTGTGTGTGTGTGTGTGTGTGTGTGTAAGAATACGCTGTTAGTTGTGCTATCAAATTATTATTGATCGGTCATTGTTTCATGTTGTAGCGTTTAACTTGTTTTAACCTTCCATTATTTGTTAATTAGTTGGCAGAGTTGTGAAAAGACCTTTAATGTGCCTAATTCTTTGCCCATTAAAGATTCAATCAATCAATCCATCAATCAATCAATCAATCAATCAATCAATCAATCAATCAATCAATCAATCAATCTTTTTCTTCTTCTTCTTCTTCTTCTCCTCCTCCTCCTCCTCCTCCTCCTCCTCCTCCTCCTCCTCCTCCTCCTCCTCCTTCTTCTTCTTCTTCTTCTTCTTCTTCTTCTTCTTCTTCTTCTTCTTCTTCTCCTCCTCCTCCTCCTCCTCCTTCTTCTTCTTCTTCTTCTTCTTCTTCTTCTTCTTCTTCTTCTTCTTCTTCTTCTTCTTCTTGCCTTTTGGACGAGAAACTTTCTGAATATTGTCGACAAACACATCCCATTGATCCAGAGGCGAGTCAAATCAGATATCCTGCCTGTCTGGCTCACTCAGGATATTCTGAATGCCATGGACGAGAGGGATTATTTAAAAAGTGTAGGCTCTGACAAAGAGTATAAGAGAAAACGCAACATTGTGAAGTACATGATTAGAAAGTCTAAATGTGATTCTTTCAGAAAGTTGGTCCAAAATAAAAACAACGGAGCCTCTATTTGGAAAGCTATTAATAAACTTACGGGACCGTGTTCATCAAGACAGGAATGTTCCATTCCAGTAGAAACACTAAATGATCATTTTGCCAATATTGGTAACAAGCTAAACATAGGGAAAGATAAAACTAGCATTTTTAATACTGCGAATTTACAGAAATTTTGTGATGCAAAAAATATACACGCAAAGTTTTCTATTCCCCTAATATCTGTTAATGAAGTGTTTTTATATCTATCAACTTTGAAAAATAAAAGTTCATACAGCTTTGATGGAATTAGTCCCAAGATATTAAAACTATCTGTACCATATATTGTAGATTCTCTTACATACCTCTTTAATCTATGTTTATCTAAACATTACTTTCCAGATGCATTTAAACATGCAAAAATTATCCCTCTGCACAAAAAAGGGAATTTAGATGATCCAAATAACTACAGACCAATTTCGCTGCTATCGTCCGTCTCAAAACCATTAGAACGTCATATCCATCACCATCTATCATCTTTTATTGAGAAACATAAACTGTTGTATATCAATCAGTCAGGATTTAGGAAACTACATTCATGTGAAACGGCTTTGTGTCGGATCACAAATTTGTGGCTAAAAGATATCAACAACAGGAAAGCAGTTGGTGTAGTGTTTATTGATTTAACAAAGGCTTTTGATTTAATTAATCACAATATACTGCTAGAAAAGCTTAATGTTTACGGCGTCGACAACAATACGGAATCATTTTTTAGATCTTATTTGTTGAACCGTACGCAATCTGTTTTTTCGCGAGGTGTTATTTCTTCTAAGAGACTGTTGCCAAGAGGCGTGCCACAGGGATCAATCTTAGGTCCCCTGTTGTTCTCCCTCTACATAAATGATCTCCCTTTATCAATTCAAAATGCAGTGTGTGATTTGTTCGCTGATGATACATCTTTACAATACTCTAGTCATAGCATCGATGAAATTAATTATCATTTAAATGCAAGCATGAAATCAGTGGAAGACTGGTGTGATTCAAATGACATGCTTGTTCATCCTCATAAAACCGAATCTATGTTAATATGTGCACGTCAAAAAAGACAAGTCATAAAAGAAGCAAAATTAAAAATAATGTACAAAGATAAAACAATAAAACAAGTTGCAAAGCACAAATTATTAGGCATCGTCATCGATGAAAATCTTTCCTGGCACGATCAGATCCATAACCTAATCAAACAAGTCTCGTGTTGTGTGTTCCAGCTGTCACAGATAAAACACTTTCTCAACGAACATTCACGAAAAATGTATTATTTTGCTTTTGTTCAGGCTCGATTAGACTACTGCTCTATAATCTGGGGTAAATGTGCGCCATCTACTTTAAAACCACTTTGTTCATTGCAAAAACGAGCCATTAAGATGATCAGCTGTCAGAAGCAATCCGATCCTTCTATGCGTGATGTATTTAGGTACAATAGAATACTGCCTCTTCACTCATGTATAACATTCAACACTGATTCTTATGCACAAAATTGTTCATGACGCATGCCCAGATTATTTAAAATCAATAGTACATTTACATCACCATCATGATTCGCTCAGATTCATTATTCCTAAAGCTAATTTAGATTTATTCAAAACAAGTTTCTCCTTCTGTGGCTGTAAAGAATGGAACAAACTTCCAGCAAAACACAGAAATATTTTCCAATTATCAGCTTTCAAAAATGAAGTAAAGTTACTTCTTTTTGATACTCATGACTGACCTATGCGTAGCCTGACTATACATACGTACCGGAGGAAAAAAAAGTGTAATGCTGATAAACGATGTAGTTGATTGAGATGTGTGTATGTGTGTGTGTGTGTGTGTGTGAGAGAGAGAGAGAGAGAGAGAGAGAGAGAGAGAGAGAGAGAGGGGAGGACAGGGAGTGAGAGAGAGAGAGACAGAGAGCGAGAGAGAGAGAGAGAGAGAGAGACAGAGAGAGAGAGAGAGAGAGACAGAGAGAGATTTTAAGCATGAAATCGTTATATTGATGTTATTTTGTAATTCGATGTTACCTTACTTTTTAAATTGTAGTTATTGTTGGGCAGAATTGTAAAAAGGCCTTCAATGAGCCTAATTCTCAACCCATTAAAGATTCATTCATTCATTCATTCATTCTTCTTCTTCTTCTTCTTCTTCTTCTTCTTCTTCCTTCTTCTTCTTCTTCTTCACTCCATAAACAGTCACTGGATCGCCACTCTGAACAAGTGGGCCAGGGCTGGGTGTCTGCAAATATTTTACCTGTCCATGCAGCATTAGTGTCAATCCATCGGGTCTTTTTTCTGTCTTCTCCTCATTTCCCTCTTCCAACAGTTCCTGAGGATTGTGTTAGGAAGGTCAGTGGATCTTGGTACATGGCCATACCAACGTCGTTTACTTTCCTTCACTGATGGCAGTAGATGTTTGTGTGCTTTGATGTGCTGCTTGATCTGCTTGGTCATATGTATGTGATCAATATATCTGGTGTTTTGCATCTTGTATTAGCACCTCATTTCTATCACTTCAATTCCCCTTTCCGTATCTGCCGTGAGGTCTACGTATCGCATAAATACAGGAAGTTAGAATATACTTGTGAATGCAGAAGCCTGATTTTATGTTTCTTAGACATTTCATCACCATCTGATGCATTTTCTTTATGGAAACAGTTCTGATATAGTCTTTTCTTTTCTTTTTTTTTTATTTTTCTTTAAAAAATGAACTTTAATATTCAGTTTCTGTTTCAGAGTCAAAGATGCACAAGACAAGCAAGCACACAAACAAGAAAGTTCTGATACAGATTTTGCAGCCATTTAGAGGATTTCTAGTCTGGTTCCAGAAGAAAGAAAATAGCGGTCTAAATGAAATGAGCATAAAAATCATTTAGGGAGAATTTCTCGATGTCTGGCACAAATAAACCAAAACGTAAGAAAAAAAGATTTCTAAAGATTTGTGTATTAAAACAGTCTCAAA
>CM031611.1:33271984-33296984 GCA_018398815.1 Conus ventricosus | reverse complement strand
CCTAGCCCTGGTGGTACCAGGCCCTGATGGTACTAGGCTCTACTAGCAATTTGCCCGAGTGGTACAAGGCCCTAATGGTACCAGGCTCTACTGGCAATTTGCCCGAGTGGTACAAGGCCCTAATGGTACTAGGCGCTATTGGTAATTTGACCTGATGGTACCAGGTTCTAATGGTGCTGGGCCCTACTGACACCGGGCCCTTGCGGGACGATCCTTCTAAGTAAGGCGATTTGTTTTCTCTCTCTCTCTCTCTCTCTCTCTCTCTCTCTCTCTCTCTCTCTCTCTCTCTCTCTCTCTCTCTCTCTCTCCTGCCTGACTCAATGTCTCTCCTCTTGAGCTGGATAGAACAACCTGTTGACATGTATTCTTCAAAGTGTTTCTTTGTGTTTATCGTACACGTACACCACGTAATTACTTTTGTTTCTGTCACGAGGCGTGTCTTGCAAAAAAAGGACCCCATTGCCCTTCTTGAACAATCTTCTAGGGTACCACTGAGGGAGGGAGACGGAGGCAAAGATAGAAATGAACGATTACTGACGACATGGCTAAAGGGACACAGAAACCATCTGAGGAAAGCCAGACCTTGGTGCGCACCTGACACAACTGGCGGAATCTGATTTAACAGTGTTCAGTGTGGTGACCAAGTAGATATTCACGGAATTAAGACAAAGAGAGAGAGAGGGAGGGGGAGGAAGGGAGAGATACAGAGAGAGGGAGGTGAAGGGAGGGATAGATAAGAGAGAGGGAGGGGGAGGGAGGGAGAGATAAAGAGAGAGGGAGGGGGAGGGAGGGAGAGACAAAGAGAGAGGGTGGGGGAGGGAGGGAGAGATAAAGAGAGAGGGAGGGAGAGATAAAGAGAGAGAGAGGGGAAGGGAGGGAGAGATAAAGAGAGAGGGAGGGGGAGGGAGGGAGAGATAAAGAGAGAGGGCGACTGAGGGTCAGTGAACGAGAGAGGGAGGGGGAGAAGGGGAAGAGAGGAGAGGGAGAGAGAGAGGGGGGGGGAGGAGAGAGAGAGGAGGCGTGAAGGAGGAGAAGAGAGAGAGAGCGAGTGAGAGAGAGAGAGAGAGTGTGTGTGTGTATATACATGTGTGTGTGTGTGTGTGTGATAGAGAGAGAGAGAGTGTGTGTGAGTATACATACATGTGTGTGTGAGTGTGTGTGCGTGTGTGCGTGCGTGCGTGCGTGCGTGCGTGTGTGTGTGTGTGTGTGTGTGTGTGTGTTGTGTGTGTGTGTGTGTGTGTGTGTGTGTGTGAGAGAGAGAGAGAGAGAGAGAGGAGAGAGAGAGAGAGAGAGAGAGAGAGAGAGAGAGAGAATACAGATTCCTTTCTGTACGTTTATTCTGTTGAAAACCTCGCTTCGTTCGTAAGCTATCGTTTCGTCTCTTGTTCCTTTCTGCTGTTGGATGGCAGGACGGACACCTGGCCTTCACAGCACGCGTGGTGCCCAAGGAGGTGACAGCCTACCTGTGTGAGGTGGACCGAGACTTCAGCAACGCCTACCGAATCTTTCACGATTACCACTGGCCCTACATCAATAACATTTCCCTCCTCCTTTCTTTCGTCACCATTATCATCGGCAACGTCATCATCGCTTTGCACGTCAAGAAATCCGAGGACAACACAGGAATCGGAGCCAAAGCATAGCAGGGTCGAAGGTATGGAAAACTTCAAGCAAAAGCCGTCAGCTTTCCTTAATGCTGATTGTTGACTCTTTCGGTGTCATCATCTGCACGCTGCCCTTTTCTGTGCACGTCCTGCTGGATCGGACCTTTCAGCTCTTTGAGGACACACCGCGAGGCAGAGGGAGGCAGAACCTGATCTTTTCCGTCACTTTTTATCTACTGTATGTCAACCGTTTCGCCAACTTCTTCCTCTACTGCATCAGTGGAGCCCGTTTCCGCCAGGCCTTAAGGGAAATCCTGTGCCGAAGATCTTCACGGAAGAAAGAGGGGCATCGTCAGAGTTGCTAATTTGCACAAAGTCACCACAGCCATGTCTACGCCTGGTGACGAGCGCAACGAAGTGCGTGCCGGTCCTATAGGACCTCTCCCCTGAATACGAGTACAGTGCCGGATGCTTCACCTATCGGAAGCTCGATCGTGATGGCAGTGTGATGTACACATGCTCCTCCATCTTGTTTCAGAAAGTTGCGATCATTGACCTGTCTCAACACTACACTGTCTGAAACAAAAGTAGGCCAGCACTACTTTCGATCCTCGGGAAGGGGCAGGGGCGGGGGTGGGGGGGGGGGGGGGGGGAGGCATAATCCCGTTTTCCGCGGATGATTTTATTTGGCATGTTACAGTCTGGGCGGTGTGCTCTATCCAACGATTTGCACAGTGTTATCGATTAAATTATATCTCATGTGATTATGTGATTATTTCATTTATTTTATCATTATTATTATTTCTTATCATTGTTAATATTATCATTATTGTTATTACTATTTGTTAATATAGCCAAATCTTATCTTCTCATCAACTGCCATGGTCTTTTCACTCATCTAGAGTACTTATCCACTGAATATTTTGACGGTGTGATAGTGAGTTCATAAACGCAACTGCACAAGCATCGTTATGCAGTGGCTAGCAGCGAGGGCTGCAGCTTGGAGGCTTTGGGTGGAACTTTTCATTCCCAGCCGCCCTCTTTCCGACAGTTGTTGGATTTGCCATAAGATCGAAAGAGAAGTCTGGACCATAGTCTAATTTTACCCACATAATTAATGTTGTACGCGTGAGTGTTGTTACATTTCAAAACCAACAATGTAACGTCTGTATTTCTCTGTCCTGGTCGATGTCGAAATACATTCTGAAAGGAGACTTAAAGTTCAAACCTGAAATACAATC
Organism: Conus ventricosus; assembly: GCA_018398815.1. Lineage (NCBI taxonomy): Eukaryota > Metazoa > Mollusca > Gastropoda > Neogastropoda > Conidae > Conus > Conus ventricosus. The sequence continues at coordinate 33,294,139 of CM031611.1, read as the reverse complement.
TCATATAAAAAAGAAGCCATCCAATTGTGTGCCATACCATGTCCTGCTGTAATGGTGACCTAGCGTTAACTTCCCCTCCGAATTACGAATGCGATAACTTCAAATCAATTTTTCATACACTCAGGCTGTTCTTCAAAGGCGTGGTGATGGACCTTTCGTTGTGGGACATTTAGAACATCTAGCTTTATAACTGATCCATCAGAGGCCTTAGAAAGAACTGAAGAAGTGTTGCCCTGCAGTACAGGATCCGATGATGACGTCTTGAGAGCCATGCAATAAATACTCTGGTGAGTGGTCCTTTGCCAACCTGATGTTTCTCACGCTGTTCAAATGACTGAGTGACTGCAGCAGAACAAAACCAGGATGGTGTTGTGCATGGGAAGGCAGAAGGAGCAGTGGTAAGAAAACGCACTGATGGCACAGATGAAAATATATGAATAAATAGATTGTGAGAAAAAGAAATCGTCAACTGTGAAGCCCATATTATTCTTTAAATGTATTGTTTGTTTTAATGTTTTGAAACAAAACATGATCTGAAATATTGTTGAATTGTCTATTTTCTATGATTTAATCACGTTAGGCAGCTTTCAATTTACCATTTGTTTACTAATCGATAAATGGTTTGATACAAAATGTTTCTGCTTTCTCAAATAATGCATTATAATATGGTCGTGCGCCTTTTTGTGAACTCTACATATTATTTGCATGGTCTTCACAAGCGGACTGCTGTCATTGTTTTCTTCCGTAACTTTTTTTTAATGATATATATGTGGGTATGAAAAGAGGGAGGGCTGTCCGCTGTGTGCTTTCCCTTTCATTCTGAATAACAATGTCCATGCCAGCGATCTAATTTCATGACCACTGTGCGTGAACAACCTAGTGGCGAAGGTTACACTCAGTGTTCGCTGTTACACTCAGTGCTCGCTAGTATGCCTTTTTGTCACCTTCGTGCTTTGGTGCACACACGTTCCAGTATATGTTCTTCAACAGCTTACTTTGAAATCTCACTTGAGACACGTAATTTCACTTAATGTGTCTATCAATGTTTTTTTCTCCAGCAGACCTGTTTCGAAAAGAAAGCAGTTATGGTAATGCCTATTCTTCTTAATTGCAAATAGAGTTACTATTCATCAGTTTATGGGCCAAGCAAGTAGATCTCAACTGTCAAATATAGTTGACTTTCCAGACCGTCACAGATATACACAGATGGTTCGATGATTCATAATCGAGTAGCGAATTACTGAGTTGCAATTCTTGGTTCAAAGACAGAAGAAAAAAATCATTTCATATTAGAGATGGCCATCAGTTCCTTCCTGCATATCTAATGGCTGCAGGGAGGGGGGGGGGGGGAGGGTAGCTGCCCTTCACTGACTTTGATAAGGCGGGGGCTCTCTCGTCCCCCGCCTATTCTTTTTAATCAAAGGTGAAAGCTCCGTAACATAATGGCCATAGCAAGAAATGAGTTGCTGGTGACTCACCGTGTCTAGAGCACAGCGTTGTACGAGACGGAGCCCGTTGTTCCCCTGTGCCACTGCCTTTTCGGAACTGAATTAGATACCATTTACGCTCGGTGGACAGAAAGGTTTTCAAGCCGGACCAATCCAACTTCATGAGGGGTACGAACTCATGACCCCGATCTGTTTACTCTCCTTCATAAAAGTTTCCTATAAAACAGCAGGCCTTCATGCTGATTTCAGTTACGGAGCAAGTTTTGAAGTACAGAAATTTTTCGGTTTTCTTTATGCGTATCTTGTTTTCTCTTTTTTTATTTCTCTCTCTCTTTTTCTTTTGTCGCCAGCATCCGCATTCACACCCTCTCATCCTCCTCTAACTTACTACATTACATCGTCTTGAATAACAACAAGGTCTAAGGCCCGAAACGTTTGGCTGATCTTTTCCTTGGATTACCTTTTCCACCCTGTTTTTACATTTATTTTCTACATCGTCTTGATTTGCGTTATGATGTCATGGGCTATATACTCCATAGCCCTATGATGAAATGTAATGTGATGCCCTTTATTACAATGCGTTGTGTGTGTTGAATTGTGTTATGGCGCCCTGTATTACAGTTCGTTGTATTGAATTGCATGGTGATGCCCTATATTACATTAAGTTGTGTTGAATTGTGTTATAGCGCCCTAGATTACATTTCATCGTATTGAATTGCATTGTAATGCCATATATTACATTGCATTGTATTGAACTGCATTGTGATGCCCTATATTACATTTCATCGTACTGAATTGCATTGTGATGCCCTATATTACAATGCATTGTACTGAACTGCATTGTGATGCCCTAGATTACATTGCGTTGTGTTGATTTGCATTGTGATGCCCTTTACTACATGGCGTTATGTTGTATTACATTGTGATGCCCTATATTATATTGTGTTGTGTTGAATTGCATTGTGATGCCCTAGATTGCATTGCGTTGTGTTGAATTGCATTGTGATGCCCTAGATTACATTGCGTTGTGTTGAATTGCATTGTGATGCCCTAGATTGCATTGCGTTGTGTTGAATTGCATTGTGATGCCCTATATTGCATTGCTTTGTGTTGAATTGCATTGTGATGCCCTAGATTGCATTGCGTTGTGCTGAATTGCATTAGGGAGCCCTAGATTACATTGCGTTGTGTTGAATTACATTAGGGTGCCCTATATTACATTGCGTTGTGTTGAACTGCATTAGGATGCCCTATATTACACTGCGTTGTGCTAAATTGTATTAGGATGCCCTAGATTACATTGCGTCGTTTTGATTTGCATTGTGATGCCCTATATTACATTGCGTTGTGTTGAATTGCATTAAGATGCCCTATATTACATTGCGTTGTGTTGACTTGCATCAGATTGCCCTATATTACATTGCGTCGAATTGCAAACGTTGTGCCCTATGTTGCACTTCGTTGTGTTCAAGTGCATTGTGATGTTTCCATTACCTTAACAAGCGCTTACCTGTGTTGCAACATAATTCCATGCACGACCTTGCATTGTGATGTTTTACATTATAATTGACTGTATTACCTTCCACTGTGTTGCATTATATTCTAATGTCCTAGAATGTCGCATCAGCTCTATCAGAACTTACCTCGGGGAAAAAAAAAACTATAAAAAAGGCCACGAAATCGTTAGTGTCTTCCTACATAATATCAACATTACTTAATTAGAATGCTCTCCTTCTATGCGTATTTGCAGCCTTATTCGAGCCCCTTAACGTGCGCAAGATTCAGCCACTCGACTTATCTGCGAGGCGCTAAACCACATTATACATGAGATCTTTTGAAGCAATTACGCTTACGTTGTTGACTTGACGATCGAATTCAGTATAAATGATCCTATGTTACGACATTTGTGCACATGAGGCGACTGTGTTTCTTTCTGATATGTGATGATGAGTGCGTGTGTGTGTCTGTGAGGATGTATGTGAGCGCGGCAAAAGATCACATAGGTATATGTGTATGCGTCATGATCGCATGAGCGTGTATGTGCGTGCGTGCGTGCGCCTGCGTGTCATTGCGCGCGCGCGCGTGTGTGTGTGTTATTTATATCATTATCATTATTATCGTTATAATTATATTACTATTACTATCATTATTATCATTATAATGTTATCATTATTATGAGTCAGGTCAGATAGATGGGTCTGCTACTGGTAACTTGGATCTCATTTCTACCTGTGACAGTGTCGGATTGTCCGCGACTAAACTGGCACCCCCAGCAGTTCTCGAGAGGATGGTGAGGAGGGTGGCGATACACCCTGATGGAAATAAATAAAAAGATCCATCAAAGGCCTCTGGAGAGCTATCCACGGCCATCTAGCTAAGGGAGTAAACCATGACCAAACATCCAGAGTGGAGCCCCTAAGGCGGTTGGGCGGTAAACTTGGTCACCCTCCGGCAGCTCCTGCGACCGCGGTGGCACCAAACTGTAACATCCCTGCTGCTCCTTTGGATCCGTCAGCGAGGTAGAGAGGGGGTGGGGGGGGGGGGGGGGCAAGTGTCATGGGCAACAGCCTGTCCTCCATGTTACAATGCACAGGCTTGTTGTATCCGTCCATCCATCCACAACTCTGCATCGGTCTCTACAGCCACAGGCGACGCTGCTCGGGTCGAGCAGACAGCCCGGAGAGACAGCTAAATCTTAGGTTGGATATACTCTATCCATGGTCGGCGATGACAGAGGCCTACTATTATTATTGTCACCATCATTCTTCTTCTTCTTCTTCTTCTTCTTCTTCTTCTTTTTCTTCTTCTTACCATTATTATTATTATTTGTTGTTGTTGCTGTTGTTGTTATCATCATCATCATTTTATTATTGTTGCTATTATTGTTGTTATTTTTGTTGTTGATGTGACGGGTCTTACAACGGTCTCCCTTCTTATCAATAAAATTATTATAATATGCAAGGATAGAGGAGGTGTGGACAGAAGCATTCATACTCTCAACAACAAATTGTGCTCTCGAATAGGCACACGCACCCTGTCACTCACCCCGGGCCCTTATAAAGATGAAGGGACATTAATCACATAAAAAAAGAAAGAAATTTTATTGAACATGACTCAGAGGCCCCATCCATCACTACAGAACACATTCATCTGTATCATACAAAAACGTGAACGGCATACAGATAATTCAGTGACTGGATCCCCTTTTTCCTCAAAGACTCATAGTCATTCAATATTCTGTCTACTTTTGCCCATATGCCAGGGTTTTCCCCCCTTGGCTTAACTGTTCTGTTTATTCATCCGTCTCTTTCATTACAGTCACGTTGACCACACTGGAGGCGCCAAACTGTCCCTTCAGTCTTTCCGACGCGTCCGAATCTCAGCACAGGGATACTGACCATACAGCTATAGCTGACCCTCGAATCGAGTTCCTTGGACTCCGCTGCAATCCTCCTTCTCCTGTAAAAGAGCTCCTGTTGGCCTCTCCCACAGGTCTTCTGTGTCGCTGCAAACATCCTCGTTAGTTGGAAACTCTCTGTCAAGATCCCAACAGGTTGACGCGTCTTGCTGTCTTCTGACCTCCCACACAGGTGGACAATTCTTTCCCTGAGGCCCCTAGACTCCGGTTCGTCGTTGGCTCATGAGGTTACAGCAGACTTCCTGGATACGTCAAGTCTTTCAATCTTGACCTGACCTCGCTGTGTTGGTCCGAGCCCTCAGCAAGACGCGATGATTTCGCTGTTCTAAAATTAGTCACGCTTTTACTGGGTGGGTGTCTGAGCGTCTTATGACGGTTTCTCAAACAATGAGAAACCAGTTGATACTGGTGCAGCAAATCACTGAACACACACACACACACACACACACACACACACACACACACACACACATGCATGTACGTACGCACACACGCACGCGCGCGCGCACACACACACACACACACACACACACACACACACACACACATACACACACACACAAACCGACTAAATCAACAGCTGCGAAAATCCAGCAAATGAGTCTCAACCAACAGAATGACTAGTGCACACCTACACACGCACAACAAAGAGCAGGACACCATGTGGTCGGTGCGTAACATCTAAATCTAACTCATGTTCAATCCCGTAAACTACCGTTATGCCAATAGTGCAGGCTTTCTCCACAAGTCAATACAATGAGAATTCACTTCGACCCATGGCCCACAGGGTGCAAACCACTTAACAGGTTGAAGCCTTCGTGAGTAAGCGCGAACGGTCCTCGAAAGCTGCTTGCATGCTGATGGTCACCGAACCAAGACTCTTACGCCCATCCCCAATTGACACCCCATTAGAGAACTGGAGAACCCTATGAATATCCGTTGGTGGAGGCGAGACGCATTTCTCTTCCATGACCGCCAGTTTGTTATCTGCTTGTCACTAACCCCCCCCCCCCCCCCCCCCCCCCCATCCCCTCCCGTATATGCGAACTACTCTCCAATTTCTCTCAATTCTTCAACATCTAATTCGGGGTACCCCCACATGTCATTCTGGAATTAGAATACTTGAAGAGTCCAAGGAAATTAATCCCAACTTTTGAAATTTTTTTTTACCCTGGAATTGCCTATTTGACTGGAGACCGTTCGGCCGACTCATCACAATGATTATTATCAGTGTTGTATTACCTAGCGTTTTGTTGCATTGCAATGTAATTCCATCTGTTGCGAGTATTGAGCTGCATTCCACTGTATTGCTTTGTATAATTTTGCACTGTGTTTAATTAGGCCTTTATTGTAAAACATTGTATAACCCTGTGTTGTCTAGGATCGACATGACCATTGTTCCTTTGCTTTATGTTGTGTTGCGTTGTGATGTATTGTACTACTTTCGCCACGGTTTTTTTATAGTTCTTATGCCTTTAACACCCTTGAGCAACATAAGCATTGCAACCAAAAGAAACTGTAGGCAAGGTAATTTTGGGCATTACAATCCAGTACTACATGGTGCAAGGTGACATGTGGCATCACAATGCAATAAAGAAAAGGCTGAGTGATGTCGAACTGCAATATCTATATTGCACAATGCTACGTTTGATCTCATTGTAATGTCCTATATAACCAACATTCATCCAACCGACTAACCAAACAATTAACAAGCCAACCAATGAACCATCAAACCAGTCAACGATCAGTCAGCAAACCAACCACCCAACCAACAAACACCCAAGCAGCCAGCCAACCAGGTAGCTAGTCCAACCAACCAACAAACCAGCCAACCAATCAAGCATCCAGCCTACCTAGACAATATACCAATCCGCTGGCCAGTGAACTGACGAGCCAGCCACCCAACCAACCAACCAACCGACCTGTGAACTCACCTCCCATCCAACCGACCGATCAAGCAACTACCCAAGCGACCGGCCAACCAACCATGCAAACAAGCAGCCAACCAGCCACCTATTCAACTCAATAACTAGCAGATAACCAATCAACAACTCAGCCAATCAACTAGCAAGCCAATTTGCCAACCAGCCAACCATTCAAATAACCAATTAGAAATCAAATAATTCAATTAAATTGAGTCTTGGTCTTAAATATGGAACAAAATAAAGATCACGTGTATTTTTAGGATGGACAAACGCCTGCTTAAGTCTTCTTTTAAAACACATCTTCAGAGTGGCAGCCTTTGAAAAACTAGACTGGAAATGTGCGTCCAACGGATAAGTGCTTCAAAAGTAACAAATCAAGAAGTATGTCTCAACATTCTGGGACAGCGCTGAATTGTAGCTTAAGACAATATTATCGTACATCTGAAACACAGTCAAATTTTTCTTAATAGTTTTTTGTTTTCATGAGTAACACAGAACGAAAAAGAAAACCACAGTAAAGGGATGCTGTGACTAACACCATTTTTGATTTATTGTAAGTGCATTGTAAAGTTTGACATCAATACACACAACGCTGTAAAACTACCATTTTGCTTCAAACATGTTCCTATAGTCTTAGCAAATCCGATGAGCTTTTTGTTTAAATTGTGCCGAGTGCAGCTTGCGCATTTCACATTGTCTCTCTCTCTGTTGAGAAGGAAATAAATTACGAAAAAAAAAATGATACACCAAATGTTTAACAGATCAGCAAAGCCTGAAAGCTGTGACCGGTTATTTTCCATTCGGAGTTTTCCCGTTCGGAGTTTTCCCGTTCGGATTTTTCACGTAACCATAATGCCTCTCCAGTTTGGACTTTCCATTGGCGATCGAGCCACTGATGGTCGGGGGACCAGAGAAGCTGGTGGACGTTCGTTTGGCCCCTCCGTTCCTCGCCGCAGCTGAAGCGGACGGCCCCATCGGGTTCATGCACACTTTGTTTCCCACTTCTCCGTCTGTCGCCGCCGTTGTGGAAGTGACGTTGCGCGTGTTGGTGGCGCCGGTGATGTAATTGTTCTTCTGTGCAGATTTCTTAAGCAGGATGTCCTTCAGGGCCTGTCTGAAGCGCGCGCCGCTGATGCAGTAGAGGAAGAAGTTGGCGCAGCGGTTGACGTAGGAGAGATAAAAGGTGACGGAGAAGATGAGACTGTCCTGGGCTCTGTCCTCCGGAGTGTCGTCGAACAGCTGGAAGGCCTGAGCCACCACCACGTAGATGGAAAAGGGGAGAGTGCAGAGGATGATGGTGGCGGAATCGATGATCAGCATCAAGGACAGCTGTCTGCTCTTGGAGGTCGTCTTCCCTCCCCGGCGTTCTTGGCTCCCTCTCCGATGTCCTTACTGTCCTCCGAGCGTTTGACGTGCACGATGATGATGATGTTACCGATGATGATGGCGATGAAGGCGATGACGAGGGAGATGTTGTGCAGATAGGGCCAGTAGTAGTCGTAGAAAACTTGATAGTCACCCGACCCTCTGTCTACGTCACATAGGTAGGCCGTCACTTCTTTGGGAGCCACACGGGATGTGAAGACCAGGTGTCCCACCTGTACAATAAGAGATACAACGTTGACAAGTCGTGAAAGGAAGATACTGCGTGCTTTGACTAAAATATATGAGATAGGATGAGTGAAAGAAAGAAAACCCTTATAAACAAACAAACGAAAAAGAAAGAAAAAAGAAAGAAAGAAAAAAGAAATACAAATACGCCCGCATCCGTGTGATCACACATGCTTACATATGCTGTATTAACGTCAGTACCGTCAGTTTATTTAAATGGACAGCTCCAAGAAACAAGTCAATTTTCGAGCCAAGCGTTTCGAAGTCAGCAGATGGACCTTTTATTAGGTTATTCGTAGCAATGGATAATCCTAAAATGTATTTTTCCAACAGCTCTTCTATCCTGATCAACTATACTCATGCAAAGTAAGTCTATTTGCCATGTGATTTGCTGGAGACTCCAAAAGTGTGGACGAAAGAAATTTCGTTTAGTTCAGATTCATATAATCGACACCCATGTTAGTCGTGTGGGAATGGACATGATCAGCCCAGAGTACCGCGTCGGAGTTGGAACTGCTGTCTTTAAGACTGTTGCCTTGCATGTGACGTGGTATTCTGGGGCAGATCCAATCAGAGGTACTGACGTCAGGCAAGTTGCCGAAGCTTTAAGATCTGGTTTCAAATTGGCTTGCCTTCTGAAGTCCTGACACAATTCACCATTTTAGTGAAAGATTAATTGAAGTGCTTATCACGTTGTCTACCAGTTGAATATGTTTCGTAACAAAATCTGGACTGCGATAGCCTACTAAGTTCAGTGTAGTATGCTGCTAGACAACTTTAATGCCACTCTCTAATGTGTCTTCAATAAATACCAGCTGTGACAGTAAGACTCGCATAGTCTACCGTCTAGTTTGAATACAGAGAAGGACTGCAATCACTTACCTTCAAGTGAAGTGTCTGTGTAAGTATTTTTGAAGAACTGCTCGCAGTTCTAAAGCAATCTTGTGTGGATAAAGAGGCAAATGAGGCATTCAACATCTCCATAATTGCGTTGCGAAATCTACGCTCTGGTGCAAGGCTCTTTTTTTGTGCTGTAAGACAAGCAAACGCTATGTGAGTTAACATGGACCCCATGGACAAGGCGTATGGACTGATTCCAGGATGAATGTGGCAGACAAGTCCAGGCAGGCTCTGTGGCAGCTTTCTCTGCAGCAATCAGCAGAGTCACTATGTTGCCATCCTTGCACTAAATTGCAACAAAAATGTTTTTAACCATACATATCAATCTTAGAATAAGATCCTGATCCTGATCCTGACAGCCTAGGTGGATGCAGAGCCGCAACAAGGTCCCATTGAGCTGAACTCGGGGATGGCCGTTGGGGCGTCAGTTTCATTGGGTCAGAATGTTTTTAAAAAGCAAATAAACCAAATTTTGAAATAAGCTTTTATTTACCTGAAGAGGGCTGCTCTCTCTTTTTCCGTTGCTATTTATAACCCAGGAATGCTCCAGTAACGTAAAAGTCCTGATCCTGATCCTGACAATGTCAAGCTGTGTCATGTCTTTTTGTTAAAACAGAATTTCGAAAGAGGTTAAGAAGTGCAGATTTTAGTTTCTGCCGTGTCGTTATGAAGGGCAAAGAGACACAAACGGCATGCAACTCCCTGGAGGGGAAAGGTCGGAGGAATCACCGACAGTGGCATTTTTCCGTGAATTCACTAGGGTGAGTCCCCTAGGTGGAGTATTCTTTAGCAGGTTTTGGTGCTTGCATTGTGTAACGTTTGCCTCGAGCGCTTGAGATGTTCTTTAATGGCCCTCAGAAGTTCTATGCAGAGGGAAACAAGATGGCGGCAACTGTAGTCAAATTCGTTTTTCATGATTGTGTGTATTAGAGATTTCATCTGTGGTATTTTTGCAGCTACAGCAAAAGCTATCTAATAATGTTAAGATCCGCTCCGGTCAATTATTAAAAAAAAATGACGGCAAATCGAAAAATCGCGAGATATCTGCTCTTTTAGAAACATTTTGCTCTGAGAAGCATCGTCGCTTAGGTAAGCAGAGCGTTCAAGCCAAAATTTAGCAAAGCGTTTTGTCCGGGCAGCTCACAGAGCTCTGGCTGTTTCGTGCTCTGAGAAAAGGATTACAGTACCAACGCAGGTAGGTTTTGTACTTACCTCTCACATAGACTAGCGTCTATTCAATAAGTCTTGTGTTTGTGCTGCTTTTATTATGAGAGGAAAACCTGATACTGAAAAGATTTTTCCTTGTGATGAAATGATGGTTCATAATGTGTAATTACATGTGGCTGCACAAGCCGACATTATTGTTACCTAGTGTATGAAATTGCAGTCATTTTTATTGGACACTTTGTGACTTACAATTTTGGTTAGGGAAACAATGTACAACAAAAATGCAAAATTAAGTGTGTACATTCTTTAGATTCGTCTCAATGTAATTTCTTACAGTTATAGCAGAGTTGTGTTGAGGAAAAGGAAATACTTAGCTTACCCTCTGGATGTAACGTTGTCGTAGATAGTTTTCAACTATGTTAGTTGTTTTAGGTATTCAGAAAAACCGGACTGATATATGGTCAGAACTATAGGAAAGTTTTATGTCATTAGTTTGTAAACTAAAGAACAAGAGGTGAACTGAACTGAATTCTTAGCAAACTTGACAAATTTAAGGTAGTCAAGTCAAAGAATACTTTTTGTGAAACAATTGGACAAGCCCAAAACACGAAATTGGTGAGATCTTTAAAAAAAAAAAACAATCAAAAAGCCTAACTTGCAGCAGCTTACTATTTTAGTCACCAGATGGTGCCTCTGTGATGAAGCCTCAGTACTGTTTTAGTGTTGAAGAATTCTAGAACTTCAAAATCTCCGACGTCAAGGTAGATGGCGGATATTTTGCATTGAGCCTGCCAGATGAAGGCACTAATAATTCACGAAACAGCAGATGAGATCCTGGCGCACATCAGGAAGATCATACCATGGATCCTGGTGACATGTTGAGTTCTGAGACACACACAAATCTAAAGCCATAAAAGTGGGTTCCAAAGTATCGCCCAAGTGCATATTGGTCAAGAGAAACATGGCTGGATATAACATCAAAACACGGGTGTAAGGATTCAACAGCAAGACAGCCTTTGACATACCGAGAAAGCTTACACAATTACAGCAAATTACGGCTACAGCTAGAGGGTTTAAGAATGGACCCCTTTCTACTCCCTCCAATATCCCCTGCAGAATATTTAATACCACTGGAGAGCGGATGGGTTACTGCAGAACACGTTACGAGCTACAACCGGTATCCAACTATGCTGTTGACCCAGCTGCGAGCCGGAGGATGTTCCAATTATCCAGGAAGTGAAATAAAGCTATAAGTACCCTCGCCTGAGGCAAAATAATCAGGTGTGTGTATTGTAGTGATTTTGTTGTTGTTGGGGTTTTCCCTGCTTCGTTGTTGTTGTTTTTTGCAAGATGTGTTCAGCACCCTATGCAGTTTAAGCGTCTCGTTTCTCTATGAAAAAAAAGCAAACTGACTCATCAAAAATCAATTAGCAATCATCACCTTCAGTAACTCGAAGAGTAAGAGACAAAAGGTGACGATTTTGGCCCGTTTGACTGTACACAAAGTTGGTGCTCTCAGAGGAAACTGGATGGCCAGGGATCGATCTGTCGTCATAGCCACGGTCAGTAGGACACCCATGTCACTGCTGCCCCAGCCAAAGAGGTTGAAGAAGGAACACATCACGTGTGCGTCCCTGACACTGTCGAAAATCTGAAAGACCATGGAGAAAGTGAAGATTTTTCAAAATCTAGTATCACGTTTCTGTGAAAAACTAAATCTACCCCCTTCCTCCAAAGCTACAAGTGACAAGAATATTTTATCATTTTTATTCACACAAAAAATACGATGAGGAGAATATCGGTGTCTGTATGGTACAAGGCTGTATGCTACGCTTCCTTTCATAATAGTGTATTTTGGCACAATAAAGTATACAGACATAGATAGCTAAGAGCTGGTCACATTTCTTTAGTAAATAATCTTAAAGATAAGCCTTAAAGTGAATGGTCACATCATGGTATGACTTTCAAATCCTAGCAACTCTTTTCTTTTACAGAGTTAAGTCAAAACACCAGTTGCAAACAATAACATTTCAATTCTGATCAGTGAGATAATCGAGGTCAGTATCTATCTATATGTTATGTTTATATCAAAGGTCAGAACCAAAGTTAAAATGTGAGATGGTACCTTAAGCTAGCAAAGTATCTGCATTTTACATCAAACCCTGTACTTAAAGTAGAGGAATTCAGAAAGAAATTGAGGAAATGAATTTATAGTGTGTGTGTGTGTGTGTGTGTGTGTGTGTGTGTGTGTGTGTGTGTGTGTGTGTATGTGTGTGTGTGTGTGTGTGTGTGTGTGTGTGTGTGTGTGTGTGTGTGTGTGTGTGTGTTCTTCAATTTAGTGTCCTTCCACTGAAAGTGATTCAGACAATAGTGAGTTTGTGGGTGAATGAGAATAAGTGGATGTGTCTATAATAAGGTTAACACAAAAGTGTGTGTGTGTGTGTGTGTGTGTGTGTGTGTGTGTGTGTGTGTGTGTGTGTGTGTGTGTGTGCTTGAGAGAGAGAGAGAGAGAGAGAGAGAGAGAAAGAGAGAGAGAGAGAGAGAGAGAGAGAGAGAGAGATAGTAAAATGGTCACAACAGCCAGCCAATATACTCACATGGGGAAAGTTGACGTAGAGATAATGCGCAGGAAGGGAGACCACCAGACTGATGATGTCGAACACAGAACTAACCGCCATGTAAAATGACGTCGACATATGACGAAAGTATTTGCTTGCATCACCAATACCACAAAGACATTGGCGACAGTCCCGATGACAGACAGGAAGGGCGGGACCCAAAAATCAATAATGCCGGCGATACGTGCCGCCGTCACGACCTCTCCACTCGTTGACGTCACGGGTGATGACGTAGTATTCGTGACGTTAGGATCAGAGGTGGACGTCAGAGTGTCGTTGAGGGAAGAGAGGATGTCGGATATGTTGAACACGGTTACAGAGCTGCCAGCCTCTGTACTGTTCAACGCGGAGATCCAGGTGGAGGTTGCTGTTGACAAGACGTCATCAGTGACGTTCGGCGAAGAGGCTACGTCACTGGTAGCGTTCGTTGTCGTCATGACGTTGCTTGTGATGTTGCTGCCGCCTAGCGTTGTGTTCATTTTTGCTTTACTGTCGTTACAGCCGAAGTGACTTCATGCTCGTTCGGAGGAAAACTGTCCACTGCGTCCCTTCAGTCTGTCCAGCATTGCCTGGGAAACAAAGCGCATTAGTGAAACGTTAAATAATAGGGACGACAATTTTTATAGCGCCTATCCCAACAATATAGGATACTGGGTGCTTTACAAATTTTGACGAAAAACATACGTAGGACGCACACATTAACGAATACCCATACATACACAAACGCGCGCGCGAGCGGTCACACACAAACGCAGAGAGAGAGAGAGAGAGAGAGAGAGAGAGAGAGAGAGAGAGAGAGAGAGAGAGAGACTAATACGGGTTGAAGCAGCATCAGAATTCCTGTGATGATTTACATCACTCGACAGTTCAGACAGCCAACAAAACTACTTAATTATGCATCCAGTGTTCTTGACCGAAACGTGATCAGTGCAACATAAGGTGAGATCCACGATTTGAATAATTTACTGAAAATTTAAAAGCCCTTGATGTGGGAGACATGAACATATGCACGCCCCCGCATACTTGCTGCTTTCCCTCCCTGTCTCCCTGTCTCTCTCTCTCTCTCACACACACACACACACACACACACACACGAAGAGACAGTGTCATATACATAAACACACACATTGTATAACACGGTGAACAGCTCATTCATACACGAGCAAACGCGAACATGTGACAAGTAGCAGTTCAGTAATATTTCAGGTGGTTTCCTGCAAATGACGTTAAAACATAATATAGGTTTTAAATGCAGACTTTAAAGTCATAAACAGAGGGGCATAATATGGTTGGAAAGGTAGTGAGTTCCAAAGTGTCACGGCAGGAAATGAGAATGTCCTGAAACTGTGCTGCTTTCGGTTCTATGAGGGAATTCCAAACACCCAGTCATCAGAAACAGAACGAAGGAAACAGGTAGGATTAAATATTTCGAAGCGGTCACAAAGGTAAACAGGCGATTAACGTGTGATGATCTTATTACATAGACACGCAAATTTATACTGAAGCCTATATTCGATTTTGAGCCAGTGTAATTTCATAAAGAGATGTGAAGTATGATGATGCTTTGACGCCTTGCAGATAAGGCGAGCGGCTGAATGTTGAACACCTTGTAGTGGCTGGAGTAAGGCTGCGGATTTAGCGAAGAAAACAGCATTACAATGATCTAATCTTGACAGGATGCAGGAAGACACTAAGGTGACCTGTTCCGTGAGGAAAGGTCCGATAGAGCTGATGCGACGGGGTTCAAGAAAGGATGCTTGGTAGATTGTGGCTCTGTGGGGTTTCAGAGTGAGATCAAAGTCGAGATTCCAGCCAAGGTCACGAACACATGGCATAAATGAGACATCAGTGGCGAGTTGACTGTTGACAAATGAAAACGGGTGTCTTGAGCCCGAGAATGTTTATAAACCGGATAGCCTGTTTCATCGTCGTCAGTTTTAGCTTATTATTAGATTATTTAATATAAGAGACACTCTTAAAGATTTTTGACGAGTCTATCATAGTTATCTTGTGTGTCAGAATGTTCAAAAACTGAATGTCATCAGCAAACATTTCATGATGACCAGAACGATTGGTAATGATCTCAGTTAGAGGCTTTGTGTCCATAATGAAATACATTGGACCTAGCACAGACCCCTAGGGAACGTGAAACTCTAATGAGATCTTAGAAGACCGCTTCTCAACAACTGTCTGTATGACAGATGCGATCTTAAACAATTTCGTGCAGTGTCAAGTATGCCGAAGTTTGTGCTTAGACGTGAGGGGAAAATTTCGTGATCAGTTGTATAAACATAGTAAACATTCGGTCCGTCAGTCCATCAGTCCATCAGTCCATCAGTCCGTCTGTCTGTCTGTCTGTCTGTCTGTCTGTCTCTATCTATCTATCTATCTATCTATCTATCTATCTATCTATCTATCTATCTCTCACGTTCGTAAATTGCAGCAACACACACACACACACACACACACACACACACACACACACACACACACACACACACACACACACACACTAACACTAACACTATCACTAACACACACACACTAACACACAATAAAAGAGAGAGAGGGAAAGAGAGAACCATCCAACTTTTTGTGTCTGCGTGGCTTCAGAAATCCCTTTGAATATGAGGTTGAGCAGGTGAGGCTTTTGACAAAGGCAAACTCACTCCAGACCATTTATCACTACCGGCTCTACATTTTGAGCTAAAAGGATAAAATGTACTGGCGAATGGCCTCATCCTTTTTGCCCAGACTGTGGTCATGTCGATCCGCAAATGACCACGTTGAGGTGGACATACACCATTGCCAACTGGACCTGGAACAGTTTGACCACAGCCCATACACTCTCCTCAGCCGTCAGAGATGAAGACTACAGTTGTAGTGTTGGTCATCACTGGGTCCTAATGCGTTGCAGAATCAGCGAGGACTGAGTGACCTCAGAATCAGCGAGGACTGAGTGACCTCGTTATGTCCACGTTGATATTTTAACGTTCAGATTTACCTGTTAACGTTTACGTTGACTGTTAAGGTCCACGTTGATCCACTAACTCCCACGCTGACCTTTTCATGTTCAATTTGAACGAAGAACGAAGTGGCATGGAAGCAAGCTACCGTTTGGTTTGTTGAGGGAGGAGGAGACCCTTCCCTCTGCTCCACGCGAATTCACCAAACTTTAAAAACAGACGTTTCATGTTTTTGCGTGGGGTATTTAGGATGTGTAAGGATACAAGTGGTGCTGGTACTGGTGCTAGTTTGGCTGCCTCCACAAAAACACCTAAAATATTTTACCTGCACTAATGCTAGATGTGTTCTTTAAGAATTGTTATAAAGAAATGTGACCAGCTCTTATCTATCTATATCTGTATATTTTATTGTGCCAAAATACACTATCATGAAATGAAGTGTAGCATGCCGCCATGTACCCTAGAGTCACTGATATTCTCCTCATCGGATTTTTTGTGAATGAAAATGATAAATTATTCTTGTCATTTGTAGCCTTGGAGGAAGGGGGTAGATTCAGCTTTTCACAGGAACGTAATACTATATTTTTTTTTAAGATCTTCATTTTCTCCATGGTCTTTCAGATTTTCGACAATGTCAGGGACGCACACGTGATGTGTTCCTTCTTCAACCTCTTTGGCTGGGGCAGCAGTGACATGGGTGTCCTTCTGACAGTTGCTATGACGACAGACCGATCCCTGGCCATCCAGTTTCCTCTGAGAGCACCAACTTTGCGTACAGTCAAACGGGCCAAAATCGTCACCATCTGCCTCTTACTCTTCTAGTTACTGAAGGTGATGATTGCTGATTAATTTTCGATGCGTCAGTTTGCTTTTTTTCATAGAAAAGACGAGACGCCAAAAGTGCATAGGGTGCTGAGCACATTTAGCTTCCCTTGAATCATTTTAGTCGTCAACCCCCTGCCAATCCTGCTACTCCCCCTCCCGATTAAAAGTGACAGTAGTCATCAAAATGTTGATGTTGGTCGCTCATACGGAAGACGAACGGAGGAAGATTCTTCCTCTGTTCCCTCCACCTCAAGTACGCACAGACTTTGGCATTGCATCTTGCTGCACTGCTGTGCTGTCAGATCGACCAAGACGACTGCTGGTGATTTTCTTAGCAGGTGTCCGGCAGTATCTGTTTTCAAACCATTATTAGCCAACATCCTCCCCCTGCTATCCACCACACCCGGACGACAGTAACTGCTGAGTCACAGAGCCAGAATTCTTGATTGTCCGTATGGAAAGGAGACCGACACCATGTCCCTCCAGCGACAGACCCCAACGTTGTCACAGTACATGCCTCAGCTAGAATTCGCCACTAGTGAGGAAAAGGGCAAGGAACTGGAAAAGAGGTCACCACAAGAGCAAAGGTAAATTGGCCAAAAAAAACCATCATCATCCGTCGTCTCTCAGTGGCATGTTTCCACGCTGTTCATTCCAACTGCACCAAACACAGCCACACCCAAGGTATTGGTGAATCGTCGGACTCGCAGTGCGAGCACTCCACAGGGAGCTGTCCATTAAATGTCGTATTGGGGGACACTCACCAAGGGGGACTCTGCACTGCAGGACTTGTTGGTGGTTTTAGGTGGTCCTGTTCTAATTTAACAACTCAGGACACCGCTTACAACATACCCTTCCACCCGCCCCTCTCTACCGACAATAACAATGAGGCTTTTCGTGTAGATAGCGCGACTGGGTATTCCACTGTCAAGTCCATTCAGCTGCAGTGCCCACGAACCTACAAACACTGGAGATTCGAACACGAACTCGCTGCTGGGATGAATGCAGAAAAACAACAACTGAGGTCACCACGAGCGCAGGAGGTCAAGGGCCACAGAGGTCAAGACTTTATGTGCTAGTATTTCAATTTCCACAAGGATAATAGAGCAAACATCAAAACCGATGTAGATTTTTTTTTCTTACATAACAGTCTCGCATTTACATGGAAGAAAAAAGGAAGAGTCCTTCTCAGATGGATGCATTTGTACGACATTTACTCTTTCAAAGAAGCACCTCCAGATGCGCAGAAATGAATGCTACAAAATCGGGTAGGAAAGGCAACAATTTTAGATACGATGATAGGAAAAACTTGGTCTGAATTTTTTTTTAAAGAAAAATCAGACACAGACTAAGGTAAGCAGCAAAAAGTGGATCACGAAAGAGGCAACTTTCCGATTTGGCTCACATGTAATGACGACAAGTAACATCAAGATGAAGGGCACAGGGTGGAGGGGGAAGGACAGGGATATAGATACAGTTCCAACAACTACTGTCGGGCGGTCAAAATCAATCTGCTGATGAAAGATGTCACATTTTAGGCATGATCTCGTGAAGGAAAAAGAAAGCGACTGTGTGGATGTAGCAAGTGCTCTCTCTCTCTCTCCTCTCTCTCTCTCTCTCTCTCTCTCTCTCTCTCTCTCTCTCTCTCTCTCTCTCTCTCTCTCTCTCTGTTATCAGTGTATAAAGTAAAAGCTGTGAGTGATCAAAATGTTAACATTTTGTAAGATAAAAATATTGATGAAAATGTTAGCTGTAAATGTTCATCTACTATTGATAATTCAGTGACTTGTTCACATAGGAAATGGCTGGGCGCGCGCTCGCGCGTGTATGTGGTCGACTTAAGCGTTGACATTTTCACGTTACAAACTGTAGCATAACCATCTGTAGTAGAATACCCAACATTGATAAGGCTTTACCAGCACGAAATTGTCACCAAATGGTTCATGGTACACTTTTATGTTAAGAAAGTCTTAAGCAGACTTGGAATATACAGATCCGACTTTTCATGAACTGTGATCAATTACAGTTACTGCTTTCTACAAAGATAACAGAAAACAAAACAGTGTTTAACATGTTGTGTCCCAGTGTAACGAAATGGTCTGGTGTCCCATCTTGCTTCATTGACGTTTTGCTTTACCGCCACTCGATTGAAGATGTAAGGGAGAATGCAAAAGAGAATAGTGATAGTGCAGGTGTTCTAGAAAGAAGACAATCCCCAAAGAATCCGGAGGACAGTCAATCAATGCCAACAGTGGCAATGTACCAATTGGGAAAGCACCTTCCGAAGTCTCAGCATGATACATGGCCCTTCATGGCGTCAGCTTCAACCTCAAATCTGTGTACAATCACCTGCCCTCAAATGCAAACTTGACGAGATGGGGAAAATCAGACGACCCTTTCCGTTCACTCTGCCAAGGGAAACATACGATGAAACATGTCCTGAGCACATACAGAGCTACACAACACCATGAGAAGCACACACCAAGGCACAACACAGTTCTGAAAGAGACAGCTGATGTGATTTGTGATGCCAGGGCAAACACCACGCCATCAAAACCTCCAGCAACAACGTTCTACACGGCCGGGGGCAGCATAACATGGTCTAGAGTAGTTGTCACACTCGCACCAGGTAAACGGAACTTGCTGGATGGAGGGGATGACTGGAACTGCACAGTCAACCTTCCAGAATGGAAACAACTTCCAGAAATCATACAGAAGAGCGGCGTTTGGATGGAAATAGTCTTCTACGCAGGTTCATCAAAACAAATGATTGTAACTGAACTTACTCTTCTCTATGGAAGCACACTGGAGGAAGCTTACATCTACAAGACTGCCAGTCAAACTGGTAACTTTAGGGAATCTGACTTCTAAGCCAACGTCCTCGTCACAGATGTTAGAGCAAGAATGGATGTATGAACATCTCGCAGGACAGCTCTCGATTCTGATAACAAGAGGAGCAAGGCACTAACGGCAATGACACAGGCAACTGTAAATAGTTCCAGCTGGATCTGGTCGAGAAGTGACAAAATCGAACTTCGTAACGCCTAGCTTGCCTGTTTACAGTAAGAGTCCGATAGCTATATGGGTATAGTATTTGTCGTAAAGGGGCTTGGTCTGGTTGTGCCCAACCATCCTGGAGTTGCAGTTTTGAATCACAGCTGCGCCAAGAAAACAAATGGTGACAAGAAGACAGTATTCCGAAGTATCGATTTGGATAAGGACCAGCACCACCACCCAACCCCTCTCCCTTCTTATTGTGAAGAGCCAAGGACCAAAACTTGTCTGAAGGGAAGGAGGTTGAAGGGGAGTTCTTCTGTGAAGATCTGCTGTGAAGGACTCCCGAGTGTTTCTTCTTGCTTACCTTGTGGAGAGCTCAAAATAACATATAGCGTTTTAGAGCTCATTTCGTTTATTTCTTACTACATTTTTCACATACCAGACCCTGTCTTGTGTTCTATTCCGTTCCTTAGCAGGTTGTGGCTGTACAGACCTCACGATAAAGCTCAAATGATCTGTCCGACTCTACAGAGATCACCATCATAATCACAAATGCCAGTCTGAAACATTTTTTCTTCATCTTGCTCTATCTGTATTCATGCCACGAACTGATGTTTGCAGAGAAATGAGGAACTTATACAAGAGCCGTAAGAAATGAAAGCGATGCCTACCCACAGCTGTACGATTGGGACATCAAAGAGAAAGCCCAACACTGCAACACACTGCCGTGCGACCACTCCTTAAGCAATTTGAAATTCGACCCCGCCAGGAACGGGTATTTATACTCTTTGCAGCGGATGTCATGATCAGAGAAATGGCTTCGATTACCAGCCAATCTGACGATTACTGATTGGAGGAGATCTCCAACGACTAAACGACTGTCTTCGATCATTCAGACGGGGCTTTTATTTCATTTTCCGCTTCAGGCGTTTTCTCCTGTGGATTT
The DNA here is from genome assembly GCA_018398815.1 of Conus ventricosus. Taxonomy (NCBI): domain Eukaryota; kingdom Metazoa; phylum Mollusca; class Gastropoda; order Neogastropoda; family Conidae; genus Conus; species Conus ventricosus. Next base: position 33,273,318 of record CM031611.1, on the reverse strand, counting down.
TATGCGTTTGATTTTGTCCCTGGCTGTTTGGTAATAGGGTGTGCACGCTATTGCTCTCTCTCTCTCTCTCTCTCTCTCTCTCTCTCTCTCTCTCTCTCTCTCTCTCTCTGTAAATGTGTGTGTGTGTGTGTGTGTGTGTGTGTGTGTGTGTGTCCTCTTTTTCTCTCGCTGTGTCTCTGTCTCTCTCCGTACGTACCTCTCAACTTTCATCCCATGTTCATCTGATGCAGTATTCCAACAGAGGTCACGTTAAATGTATGCAGATGGGTCTGTGTTGTAGTCCAGTTTGTTATTCATTCATATAAGCCTAACCATAACAGATGCAATTTTTTCAGTTGATTGTCATGCCATGATGTATCCTCTCTCTCTCTCTTCTCTCTCTCTCTCTCTCTCTCTCTCTCTCGTGCATAATTATTCATCTTTTCTCACCGTTCATTTTTTTTTCAGATTCTCTGCGCATACGTAATTGTTTCCATTGCTTCCTCGTATTCATGATATCCTTGATGCATTTTTGCGTTTATAGTAAAATGGTGTTTCTCGTCTGTCTAGATTTGGGAGTGTCAAATGAAATAAAAACAATCTACGTCATGATTATTTCGTTTTTCCCCTCGTTCAAAACCCAAACATTCATTCTCTCTCTCTCTCTCTCTCTCTCTCTCTCTCTCTCTCTCTCTCTCTCTCTCTCTCTCTCTGTGACATTATAGGTCAGACAGACGCACACGAATACTCATAGTCCTAGCAAATTACTCTCTCTCTCTCTCTCTCTCTCTCTCTCTCTCTCTCTCTCTCTCTCAGATATGCAGGCAGGATTACTAAAACAGAGATGAGGGGAAAGGAGGCGGGAAGGGGGGGGGGGGGGGGGGGAGAGGAAGATGGGGGAAAGAAGAGAGGTGGAAGGGGGGGGGGGGACGAGACTCTGGAGACATTTTCTTAAGTAGTAGGGGATGGAGAGAGCGGTAGGGAACGGGAGTTGCTACCGAAGACATTAAAAGACGCGTCGCGCTTCACGTTCAAAACGCGAGATTCAGGGGACATAATGATCTGCATTGTCAGCACCATCCATGCCGTAGTATGAATTCAAACGTCAAGATGAATAGCGTGTTCTCCAGCCATGTGTCAGATTTCCAGCGAGAAACTTGCATGTTACAAGGAACTACAGACTTTAACAAAACATTTTTTTTTTTTAAATCGGTTAGAAAATCACGTTCTTGATTTAGTTTTCGAACCACGTTTTCTGACTTATTCTTGCGTGTAAAACACATTTGAACATAAATGAGTGGATAGTCATTTGCACGCGCATCAGGAGAAGAAAACTAGTTTCAAACATTAGAAAA
>CM031611.1:33251984-33254484 GCA_018398815.1 Conus ventricosus | reverse complement strand
CGGGCCTCAATATCTACGATCACGTTTTATTTTATGTTGATTTTTTGTTTAAAGACTGAATGATAGGACTTGTTATAATGCGTGCATAACGAGGACAAAGTTAAACAAGGCGCAACCCCAAAAACACATGGAGACAACGTCCTGCGGACAGGACCTGAGAAGGACGGGTGGGAAGAAACTCTAGGGAGAGCTTGACAGCAGAAGGTCTTCAGAGAAGAACACCCCCCTTCAGACAAGTGTTTTGGCCCTGAACTCCTTACACTCAAAGGGGGCCCGGGGGCCGCATCCAACTCATGACTCCCAGATGCCCTTCTACTGCCAACAGTTGTACTCCCCCCCCCTCCCCCCCCCCCCCCCCCCCCCCCCCTTCGCTTGCCAGGTCCGTATCTAACGGCTGAAAAAAGGCGCGGTGCCACCCTCTTCATGACTGAGAACAGATATATCCGCTCTTCCTACGCCCCTAGAGGCGCAAATCTCTCACATGGATCAGGGCCTAGGTGGGACCCGTTCCACAGACTCCATCCGCTTTGTAATTACTCAACAGACTCCATCAGCTTTATAATTACTCAACAGACTCCATCAGCTTTATAAATTACCAGCAGACTCCATCAGCTTTGTAATTACTCAGCAGACTCCATCAGCTTTAATTACTCGCGACCCCCATCAGCTTATAATTACTCAACAGACTCCATCAGCTTTATAATTACTCAACAGAACTCCATCAAATTTATAATTACTCAACAGACTCCTTTAGCTTTATAATTTCTCAGCAGACTCCTCAACTTTAATTACTCAACAGACTCCATCAGCTTTATAATTACTCAACAGACTCCATCAGCTTTTGATTACTCAACAGACTCCATCAGCTTTATAATTTGTCAACAGACTCCATCAACTTTTTAATTACTCAACAGACTCCATCAGCTTTTTAATTACTCAACAGCTCCATCAGCTTTATAATTACTCAGCAGACTCCATCAACTTTGTAATTCTCAACAGACCCCATCAGCTTTATAATTACTCAAAAACTCCATCAGCTTTATAATTACTCAGCAGACTCTATCAGCTTTATAATTACTCAACAGACTCCATCAGCTTTATAAATTTCTCAACAGACTCCATCAACTTTGTAATTACTCAACAGACCCATCAGCTTTTAATTTACTCAAAAACCCCCATCAGCTTTATGATTACTCAACCCGACTGCCTCAGCTTTATAATTACTCAACAGACTCCGTCAGCTTTATAATTACTCAACAGACTCCGTCAAATTCATAATTACTCAACAGACTCATCAACTTTATTATGCTCAACAGACCTCCTCACTTTATAATTACTCAACATTCCGTCAACTTTAGAATTACCAACAGCTCCATCAGCTTTATAATTACTCAACAAACTCCATCAGCTTTATATTACTCAACACACCCATCAGCTTTGATTACTCAACAGACTGCATCGCTTTATTGATTACTCAACAGACTCCGTCAGCTTTATAATTACTCAACAGACTCCGTCAACTTCATAATTACTCAACAGCTCATCAACTTATTATTACTCAACAGACTCCGTCAGCTTTATAATTACTCAAATTCTCCGTCAACTTTAGAATTATCAGCAGACTCCATCAGCTTTATAATTACTCAACAAACTCCATCAGCTTATGATTACTCAACAGACTCCATCAATTCGTCATCATTATTACTGGGACAAAGGTCCACACGCAGGACGGGTCCAGAGGCTTCACAAGTCATCACGGGGTTCGGGAGCCACGTCATCATTATTACTGGGACAGGGTCCACACGCAGGGCGGGTCCAGGGGGGCTTCACAAGTCATCACGGGGTTCGGGAGCCACGTCATCATTATTACTGGGACAGGGTCCACACGCAGGGCGGGTCCAGAGGCTTCACAAGTCATCACGGGGTTCGGGAGCCACGTCATCATTATTACTGGGACAGGGTCCACACGCAGGGCGGGTCCAGAGGCTTCACAAGTCATCACGGGGTTCGGGAGCCACGTCATCATTATTACTGGGACAGGGTCCACACGCAGGGCGGGTCCAGAGGCTTCACAAGTCATCACGGGTTCGGGAGCCACGTCATCATTATTACTGGGACAGGGTCCACACGCAGGGCGGGTCCAGAGGCTTCACAATCATCACGGGGTTCGGGAGCCACGCCTCAGAGGGAGTCTGTGTGAAGAAGCCCCAAACCTAATCTCCCCTCCCCCCTCCCCTCCGACATACAAAGCAAGGTGAAATTGTGAGGGGAACTAAAGGCCTACTAGTAACCAAAGATAACAGCGGGAGCTATTCATGGAATATGCATGTGTCAATCTTCCTTTTTGTAAACAAGAAATTATGGGAGAATAGAGGGAGGCGGGATTCGGGCACTCAGCCCCCCACCCCACCCCACCCCACCCCCACCCCTTCACTCTTCTACCCGACACGTCCTAATGTTATAACTGCTTCTGTTCTCTTTGCTGTTACCACCATTTCAT
>CM031611.1:33241207-33251884 GCA_018398815.1 Conus ventricosus | reverse complement strand
CCTTTCTGAATTACACTCTGTCTTTCTCTCTGTTCTCTTGTTTACTCTCCGTCATTCTCTCTCCTATCACACTTCTGAATTACACTCTGTCTTTATCTGTTCTCTGTCTGTTTACGTCTCCGTCATTCTCATTTCTCTCACCCTTTCTGAATTAAACTATTCTTTCTCTTGTCACTTTTACGTCGCCGTATAGGGGATATAAAAAAAAATATATATAAAAAAAAAAAAATGGACATTCCTCTCACCCTTTCTGAATTAACACTCTGTCTTTTCTCTGTTCTCTGGCGTTTACTCTCCGTCATTCTCATTCCTCCAACCCTTTCTGAATACATTCTGACTTTCTTCTCTGTTCCTTCTTTACGCTCCGTCATTTTCATCGCTCTCAGCACCCTTTCTGAATTACACCTGAATTTCCTCTGTCTCTGTTTACTCTCCATCATTCTCACATCCTCTCACCCTTCTGAAATAACACTCTGAATTTCTCTCTGTTCTCTCGTTTACTCTCCGTCATTCTCACTACCCTCTCACCCTTTCTAATTACACTCTGACTTTTCTCTGTTCGCTCTTTACTCTCCGTCATTCTCCTCTCCTCTCACCCTTTCAGAATTTACCCTCAGATTTTCTCTGTTCTCTGGACTTTTACTCTCCATCATCCACTCCGAGGGTGGGGGGTGGACAGGTACATTCTGAATTACACTCTGAATTTCTCTGTTCTCTGATTACCCTCTTCCTGCATCATACACTTCTCACGGTTTGAGCTGCTCTCACTGACACGTACCCATACTCCAAGAATTACGACACTTTGACTTTTCTCTCTTGTTCGTCCCTCTTTACTCTCCGTCATTCTCTCCTCCTCTCACCCGTTTCTGATTTACACTCTGATATTTCTCAGTGTCGACAGTCATTAACTCACCATCATGCTACTACACCGATCCTTCACCACTTTCGAATTACACTCTGACATACGTCTGTTTCTCTGTTTACTCTCCATCATTCTCGACTCGCTCTCACCCTTTCTGAATAACCCTTCGTGGTCTTTCTTCTGTTTCACTGTCCAGTATTACTCACCGTCATATCTCGGACCGGGTTCCTCTCAACACCTGATTTCTGAATTATCACACTGTACTCTCTCTTTACTCATGTCCCCCAGTATTACCGCTCATACTTCATTCCTCGGACTCCTCTCAGCCATTTCAGTATATAACACTCTGTCTTTCTCTGGTACTTCAGTCGGTGTGTGAGTTTTTCTCAAGAAGACGGGTCGCAAGTCACGTTATTTACGTTGCGCTTGCGGTTCACAGATCAACAGTTACCCTCTGATTCTGTGCAGTAGCACAGTAGTTGGTCCATTGACTGGTGGACTGTCGGTACCGGACCGATGCCATCCTGTGTCCGCTGACGTTTTTAGACCAGTGTTTGTGGGTCATTTTGCAACCGGTGTTTGTCAGCAATTATGCAAAACTTTGTTGCAGATTACCTTGCCTCACTGCGAGTTAGGCCATTTTGAAGCCCAATCCCGAAACCGACTTGTGTGACATGGTAGGATATCTCCAGCTATCAACTCTACTTTTGGGATAATATAAATACACCAGTGAGGGGACGAGGAGCTCAACCCAGGACCTTGCCCGAAGACCCCAGGCAGAGCAAACGACAGTACCAGCCTGGACAGTTCAGGGACTGGTGTTCTGCGCGCAGGTACAGTTATGCCTAGACAGGAACACCGGTATGACGCGTCATCTACCCATACCAAGGATCACGACCCTGAAAGGTACATGAATGCAATGATGATTCGAATGTGAAATGTAAGTGTGACAAAGAGTGAAGATAAGAAAGAATGTTACATGAAGTGTTTGGCTAGCGATTCAAGAAGAAATCATGTCTCTCAAAACTGAAATATCTGATTATAAGGACATGAAAACGAATATTTAAAATGTGTAAAACAATATACTGAATCAGAAATGTTTAATGCTCTTGACAAAAAGTACGTATGATCTGGAGGGTCGTACCCAAACGAAAATAAATAATTATTGTACATGGCCTTCCACGCAATGAGAACAAGAGACCTGGCAGGACTGATGAAGCACATGTCCATGACAATAATGAGGCACATACACGTTAGAAATTGTCCAAAGACAATGACATTGAATCGTGTACAACGCTGAACTCTAGGTCAGAACTCCCCCATCAACGCGATAACATTTTTCTAACATACAGAGAAAACTTGAGGCACAAAAGAATATAAAGGATACACATATTTTTGTTGGTGAATGACGAAAGACCTTTCAGAGAAGAGGGAGACTAAGAAGAAATCTAACACCACACCTGAAGTAGGCCATGAAGAGCCAAAAAAAAAAGGTGTTCAAGATCTAATACCATCTAACAAGTGAAGGACCTAATACAGGTCTATACGACAGCGATAATCTTTTTCCTCAGAAAAGAAGAATACGGCCTGCCATGTAAATTAAAACAAATTATCCGCCATAACAGGTTAAACAGGTATCAAAAAAATAAGTGTCACCTCGGATGTCAGGGAAGAATCTGCCTATGCGTCGAAGGAGCAAGTGGGTCCAGAGAACTGTGCCGATTTAGAAAACCGGGCGAGCAATGTGACCGATGCAGGATCACGGGCGCTGCTCGAACGTTGAACAACAAGAACTTCGTGCCAAGTGAATAGACAATCTTACGTGTCATTGTGTTCGTGATGAACATGAAATGCATTAAATGTCAAAATGAACAGTGTTTCTTGATATGTAACCCCATGATGATAATTATTGATGAGAAAATTAAAAGAAATACCGGACCTCACAATGCTAATATAAAATAATTTGTTGCAGTGATGTTGAGAGATTTCTGAAATGTACTTAAAGTGGCTGTTACCGTGTTGCTACAGGAAAATGTACTGACACTGCGGAAAAAAGAGAGACCTGTGACATACTGGGTACTAAGTGACTGTGAAGATAGAAACATACAAATATGACATTTCGACAGGTGCCCCAAAAAACGCTGAGATATAAGTGATTGTACTGGCGATAACATGCACTGGGCAAACTGGAAAACGAAGCGTACTTTGCGATTTTAACCTGACAGAATTTCTACAACAAAACACGATAATAAAAATATCCCCCCCCCCGAAGACATACAGGCAAGGTAGAGGTAACAAACTCTGAAGCTGGTAGTGAAATGGTAATACAGTGATTAGTATGTAAATGTAATAAAGTATAACAATACAAATCAAAAACGTAAGGATGTTTAAAAACAGTAAAAAGGAATCAAAAGAAACTGATTACAATCTCCAGCGCCAATATCAAAATGTAAGAATAAATTGCCAAAGCAAAAGGTGCTTCGAGAAGTAGATAGATGTTTAATTCAGAACTCCGGCACTCGTAGACATTACCTGTAAAAACAGTGTAACGTTATATGCAATTTGAAATTCGTGTGTGTCTAGTTAACAAAATTGAATGAATCAGATTTTTGATACTTTGTTTCTTCCTTAGATGTTATGATAACTTTTAGTATAAACGTTTGAGAGAAAATTTTGATGATAGCAAATATATCATGATACAAAGTAGATTGAAAAATTTTTCAAACCAAGCTGTAAAAATAGACAACGTCACGTGGAAAGTTCCGTATGCAATATGTGATTAGAATCTTAAAACTCTTCATCCCTTTGTCTTAAACTCCTTGATTTATGACGAACAATATAGTCTTTTTTAAAAGTTTGCAAAAAGATCTATTTAGGACTACATCAATATTTCCAGCTTGTCTGTGCTTAAGTCCCCCAAAATGGACTCCATAAATACTATTATTAACTGTTATGAAAAACGGAAAAAGATATGTTGGAGAGATGTTGTTGTAGAGAAATTAGCTGTAGATTAGGATGATGTGTTATGTATTAATGGTGGTGCATGAATGCGAGGACTTCTAATTTAATCTTTCCCTGAAACTTTTATAACATTATTACGAATACTCCATGTAACATTACTAAGGATGTTAATCTTCAACAAACATATAAATTCCGAAGACAACAGTAATCAGACTCAAAAGTAAAAAAAATACTGTAGCATGTGCACTGTTTATGACCAAAGTATATTTGGAAATGTTTATTGTTTATGGAGACCTATAATGGCCGTAATACTAAAAATTCAGAACACGGAAGCAGTGTTCCATGAATACTATTCAATTAAACGAAGTGAAACTAGTTAAGTGTCTTTAATTTATTCCCTGTCCATCCCATATAAGTTGTAGTATGAAGAAGAAATAGACACTGATCAAATACAATTGCGTCTACAAGCTGAGTAAATCGAATGCAAACAAAACATGAAAGTAATATTCGCCTTCCAAAAAAAAGGATAACTGCTCAATTTATGAAAAATACTGATGGAAAGTAAACCAATACTGAGCGTTTCATCACACTATCCAAGAAACAAATCTCCCGACATGTATCATCCATAACATTAGAAAATCGATGAAGCTCGGCAATACTAAAGAAATGTAAAAAGAATCCATGAACATGTTATATAATCAGAATAGTTACAAGAACACGCCAGTCACATGGATAATAAATATACAGTAGATAGAAAAAACAAAGATAAGTAAAATGTTTCGAACATGAATGAAGAAGAGCGCTGAACGTGACGTACTGAACTAACTGTAGAAGGTATTATAAAAACGTTAGATGTAAAGAATAAAAAAAGACTTGTGCATTGCTATACGTGAATATAAAATCTAAAAAAAAGAAAACAGAACGAACGAAATCGATACGATATTAAATGAACTGGTAAAATTACTGAAAAAAGACAAAATGATTACTGGGACCCAGTACACAAGTATCGAAAGAAAATCCCATCCTATTAAATGATAAATCTATAAAATAATGGATTTGATCATTACAAACCTTACTATTGAAAAAGACGAAACAGATCAACATAAGTTAATCATCTGATGAAGACAAAGTGTAAGAGAACGCAAATGATAGTCCAATCACTAAAGAAGACTATTTACATGCCAATTAAAACTAAAGAATGGTAAAGTCATTCTGGTCCGTAATGACTTAATAAGTGATTTTATTCAAAAATACCGGTGAGTATGTTGTTTAATTATCGCACGAACATTATTTAAACCATTATAATTTGAAAATTTGAAATAAACCCCGAAAAACTTGACAGGAATCCATAAAATAATATGACCTTAATAAAGATAAATGAAATGTTTAAGTGACGTTAACAACTCTAGAGGTATCTCTTTATTGACGTACGTAGACAAGATATAAAGTACATATAAAAAATAACAAATACAAGAATGGAAAATCCAGAATGATATTACAGTAGTCATCTGGCCTGGATTTGAAGAAGGTAAATAAACAACGATATACCATAATTTTTACCAAATCTTTTGCAGCCAAACCAAAAACACACAATAGCGTATAATAAAAAATTGAATGATGCCTTGTAGACATAGAAAAGGCTTAGACCTCTAATTTCAAGTCAGTTGTATGATGCCGATATTTGATCAATGAACGGAAACAAGGTAATTAAAATGCAGTGTTTAAAAAGTATGTATGAAGAAGTAAAGGCAAGAGTAAGATCTGGGGCATCATAGTCGGATTCTATAAAAAATGTACACGAGGGTTTAATCAAGGGATGTTAGTAGTCCCGTATTGTTTTCACTCTTTAATAATTGAACTGGCTTAGGAAATAATTGAAAATGGTCTTACATGGAGTGTACGTTCGATCTCATAGAACTGTTTATTACTACAATATTAGCTGAAAGACATTATTTTAGTTGTCTATAACAGTATGTCGGAATTACAAAGTCCCGATGAATAGCTTTATACAATGCAGCAAGTAAATTAGAACCAAAAGTAAACATGGCGCAAAAGTAAATAAAATTGGTTTTTTCGTAAGGGTGGAATAATTGTCACGAGGGAGAAATGTAACAAATGGAAAGAAGAAAGTTCAGGTAGTAAATGTATACCAGAATCTGAAATATTTCTCAACAAGACTTAGTTTAAGTTTTTGCATGTCAAGATATAGCTAATAAAGGAAAGGAAAGCACTTATTACTCTTATTTCAAATAATTTGTATAAGCTAGATTGCCATGCTTTGCAGTGTGATAAGGTAAAACTATTTGACTCTCAGGATCCCAACTATGTTACAGTACGGCGTGCGGAAAATAAATTGCTAATCGAGTAAAAACTACGTGAAATAGAAAAAAGTAAACAAAAGTTTTGCAATGAAACGCTTTCTACTGAGACATTCTAACGCCAAATGATTCATGGTTGTATATGGCTCAACTAGTAAGACAAGCCCAAAATACCCTCACAAAACATTCTGTTAAATGTAACAAATACAGGCAGAAACATGTACAAAGAAAGTAATAAGTACAAATGCCATTAAAGGCTGTTACAAAAAGGTACTTTATTTTAATTAGAAAGCCAATGGTACGAAGACCTGTGATAACAAATTTACCTCCAACTGTTTATTAAAAATCTTAAGGATATTTCCATTATTAGGAGAAAATTCCAGTTTTGTATCAAAAAATAACATGGTATTACAAACATCATATAAGAGCAAAGAATCATAGATAGAAAGGTGGCAGGACTGTCATGATCACATATATACTAGCTGAAAGATTAATCTTTGTACGAGTTAGTTATAAAACCACACCAGCGCAGAAATAGACCATATAATTGAACTGGAAAAATAAAAGAAACCTTAATGAGGGCTGAATTGACCAAGATTCGTATTGTGTGTGTGTCTGGTATTCGGATTATCATTGTAATTAGATATAATTTACCAGAAATGGAAAATAATCATACGCCTTCCGACATATTAACAATGGGTAAAGAAGATTGAAGAACACTTAATTATTCAGTCATCTTTCCCAGGCCCCTGAGTTATCTTCGTGTAAAAATGAATCCAGCCAAAATACAACAAGGTTCCATAGTATTTTTTAGTGATTAACAAAGCGCTAGATGAACAACAAGGTAAATAACCTACAAATAAAGATTATAACTATGTACAATATACCTAAGCTCTCAACATGCAGAAATTCGTTGAGCTCAAAGAATTGAATTAAAACCACACCATAAACAGAAGCCAAAATAAAAATGTTAAAAATCGATGTCATGAACTCTATAAATGATGTATTTATTGTTATTGCCAAGTTTTTTTCAGATACATGTACAACCCCCCAACTGGATAATGGGCCAAGGCCTAAAATTACAGAATAAACATATTGAGATCTTTATGAGTGCATAGAGTCTGATCTCTGTCTGTATACTCACCTTCATTCTCAATCCTCCTCACCCTTTACTGAATTTCACTCAGTCTTTTCTCCTTTTCTCGAGCTGTATACCCACACCGTCATTCACATGGAGGGTCCTCTCACCCTTTCTGAATTACACTCAGTCTTTCTCTTTTCTCTGTCTGTTACCTCTTCCGTCCATATTCTCTTCCTCACACGCCTGTTTCAGAATTACAAACACTGTCTTTTCACTGTACTTCATTGTCTGTTAACCACTCCAACAATCTCACACCTCTCATCCATTCTTAATAACACTCATGACTTTCCTCTGTTCTCTCCTGTCACTCTGTCATTTTAACTCTCCATCCTTATCACTACGCTCTTCGCCCTTTTCTTAATTACACTTCTTGACTTTCCATTTCTCTGTTCACTGTTTACGTCTCATCATGTCTCACGGCCTCTCACCCATTCTGAATTACACTCAGTCTTATCTTTCTCTGTTTACTCTCTTACTCTCCGTCATATCTCACTCCTCTCAACCCTTTACCAGTGAATTACACACTGACTTTTCTCTTGTTCTCTGTCCTTTTTACTGGACACCCTCATTCACGACAATCCTCTCAACCCCATTCTGAAATACACTCTGAACTTATTCTCTGTTACTCGTCTTTACTCTCCGTCATTCTCACACCACTCAAACCCTTTCTGAATACACTCTGTCTTTCTCTCTGTTCTCTTACCTTTCACGCTCCCATGATCGGCGTGCCTGTATCTGTATGTACTTGCAGTGTGTGTGTGTAAGTGTGTTGTGTGTGTGTGATGTGTGAGTGTGTGTGTGTGTGTGGTGGTGTGTGTGTTTATTAACTTAGCACGTTGTGAATGTATATGCATATATGCGCGTTGTGAGCATGCATTTTTGTATGACTGGTCTGTCGTGCCCCTATCTGACAATGAAGTGACATTATCTATTTATACTTTCCTGTCGGCCTGTACTTGACTGGATACTTGGTCTGGCACCGACTGGACATGGAGACATCGTCCTGAGTCTTGCGTCTACTAACATTTCCTCAACGATCTGTCGTCACGCTGAGCATACTAGTCCAAGTGCAACACACCAGGACTGCTAGCTAAACAGTGACGACACAGCGCGTAAGATTGACAGCTAAATCCGTTAGTGAACAAGCAAAATTAGAAAAGAAGCAGGGAAAAAAAGTCTCATGAAGGAGACGGAACGGATGCCAGATTTATGTGTGTGTGGGTTTTTTTTCTGCATGTGCTCCCGTGTGAAACTGAAGTATTTCAGTGTTTTCAAGTAGGCCTACGTTACGTCTATTAGAAAATCTGAGTATGCTTCAGATGTGAGAGATGACACTGTCTTCTTTTTTTCTCAACGAACCCGATAAAAAACAAACAAGATGCAAAGCATATAAACGTACTTCCAGTTTATCTTCCTGAAAAACGTCACAATCAAACATGCGTCAGAATGTATTTTGTCACTATTCCATGAAGATGAAAAACCGTTTTGGGCCGTTATAGCCGTTCGTAACGGCTATTCTGGTAAACTAAAACATCGGGCATCATCCGTGACCCATAATGAACATACCTACAAATTTTCAGAACGATCGGCTCAGGAGTTTTGTCTGGAGCGAGTGGAACACATTTTGACCAGGGACAGACAGACAAACACACAGACAGCATTTATTCGTTCCCATTGTAAAGTACTCCCTGTTCTATAGGAACTGGGAGTACAAAAACGAAACAAACCACAGTTTGGGGCATTCGAGATTTTGATCACATTAGCGCATGATAACACCTGATGCTTTCAACTTCATGGAGAAGACTGGGTGGTGTTCCATAAGGTTGCTGAGAGTCACAGACCATCCACTAGGTCACAAACAAGACAGCCCTCTGCGACGTGGCTTTACATTTCAGCCTTTTCTCTCTGTAGTGGAGTGACACAGGGCTTTGCACGAACGCCTCCTCTGTTTGGACTCTCGATGTTTGTCTTTAGAGTTCTGCTGAAGCAAGCACTTTGTATGTAGCGCAGCTGTTGTCCTACTTCAGACAACATTTGGTTTTGACTTACACTTCTACAGGCTGGAAACAGAAACCAATGAGAGCGAAGTGTTCTTGGAGAGCCGTTGTTTGTACATGACACAATTGCCATCACTCACACTGTGGTAGAAACATAGTAACATGTGAGAAAGTTCTCTCTCCATCCATTAAACAAAGGGACGTCACTGGGTAGACAGGACGGTACCCCCCTCTCTCTCTCTCTCTCTCTCTCTCTCTCTCTCTCTCTCTCTCTCTCTCTCTCCTCCCGTTGTAGTGCGGATTCATTTTTGTGGTTACATGTTCTTTCATTAGACCAAAGCAAAGGCATGGCTAAAAACTGCAACGGATTTCAGTAGCTTTCTATGACATTTTACTAGTGTTCTTGTTGTAATTACTATTATCATTATTTCATTATTATCATAATTATTATTGTTATTATGATTATTATCATTGTTGTTATTGTAATCATTATCATTATTATTATTATTATTTTTGCTTTTTGAAACGAAGCTCGCCAAAAGAGAAAGCTCTTTTTTTCCCACTTTCAGACCACCACATCAGTTGGCACCGGCTGGGGATTAGGTGTGGCTTCAGATACCTGAAAGATGCAGTATTGCAAAGCTGACAACATCAGATAAACCAGTGTGGGAAACGCACAAAACGGCAGCTGAAAAATCTGTACCAATTACAATTGAAGAACCATTATAACTGTAGTGTACTGGGGGAAAAAAGACATAAAAGTAGGAAATGGTTAAAAGGATTTGTTGTAAGTTGAGACAACGTTTTTTGAGTGTGTGTGTGTGTGTGTGTGTGTGTGTGTGTGTGTGTGTGTGTGTGTGTACAAATAAGAAGTAGGGTGGAGCGGGCAAGTGCAGGCTAACAATTCCACCGCCATTAGAACCAATGACTTGGCGAAGATTAAAAACAGACAAAAAAATGACACACAGTTCTGAGAGAGAAAAAAAAAAACGGAAGTAAAAAAAGGTGGTGTTCACACACACACACACACACACACACACACACACACACACACACACACACACACACACACACACACACTTACACACGCACGCACGCACGTACGCACGCACGCATGCACGCACACACGCACGCACGCACAGAGAGAGAGAGAGAGAGAGAGAGAGAGAGAGAGAGAGAGAGAGAGAGAGAGCGCGCGCGCGCGCGCGCGCGTGTGTGTGTGTGTGTGTGTGTGTGTGTGTGTGTGTGTGTGTGTACAGATCTAAGCGATTTGCTCAACGCTATAAACTCGTGTTGTTGCCCACTTTTCGAGGCCTGGATCGTTCGGAAAACCAAGCAGGTGAACGTACGGCCGGCCATGTTCACACTCGTCAGGCTGAACCACTGGCCAAAACAAAA
>CM031611.1:33226207-33228707 GCA_018398815.1 Conus ventricosus | reverse complement strand
TGCGTGTGTGTGTGTGTGTGTGTGTGTGTGTGTGTGTGTGTGTGTGTGTGTGTGTAAGTGTGTGCGTGTGCGCGCGCGCGTGTGCGTGCGTGTGTGTGTGTGTGTGTTTGTGCGCGCGCGCACAGCAAACACCACTAGCAATTTCCATCAGCTATTTCACTGCTACCAGCTTCACCTCCACAAACTGATGCATGTATGTTACGAACTGCCACTCAGATACTAATGCAAACAGTCTTTCCTAGTTAGTCTTGTTGCACTGTCGATTTCTTCTTCTGAGCCTCCAGGCACAGAACTGAGAGCAGACCACACAGGACAGTCAATAACAACTGCAGATGCTGGCTACCAAGTCAGACGTGTTACTGCAATGGGTTCCATCCTGCTGTTGCGTCATGGGCGACGGCATGGCAGCCAGGCTCTCTGTAGAAAGCTGGAACAGGCAGCAGAACCTTTTTGATTGTGGAGAAGTGGAAGTCAACCCCTTCAGAGCATTGTTCGAATCACGCATCAACGGAACGCACTCAGCCAGGCCTATACCCGGTACTCTAGAGGTGTGTGTCTGAACGGAGGCAGGGTCTGGCCAGTTGGTTTGTCCCCGTGATCCAAGGCTGCCAGTCACCGTGGAAATTGGAGAGGATGGCACCCACTTGAGGATCAAGCCTAGTGTGCCACCGTCTTCAGGCTCACAACAAGACGATGCTAGATAAGGCAAGGTAATGTTGCTTACAGTCCAGCCTACAAACGAAGGGCCATATCAGAGTTGTCACCGTGTTGAAGTCAGCTCATGAGTCATTTACTACAGAAAATGATTCACAAAACCCTTTAAAATACACCTTAAAAACACACCGGAAATTTCGTTACAGATCTTTCTTACGTAAAATCTTAGATCAGATGAAAAATGTTCATCTCTTTCAGAAATTCAAAGATCACATCAGGTGGGACATCTCTTAACAAGGTTTTCATGGAATCTGGTGTAGAAGTGTTTACGTCTCACATACTGGCTTCAGTCCAGAATCTAGAGAATCAGTATCTCCCACATGGATCAATGTCCATGTGGTTCTCATCTACAAATCCCCATCCACAGTTTGCAGTCCTGTCCAACCTTAGATGCCCCAAAGCCCCAAAACAGGACCCAGGCGGGTGGAGCTCATGACGAGATGTGGAACTCGGCATGGATTACTGTGACGGACTGCGGATGTCGCCTACACACACTGGACTTGCCCTGTACGACACAGCCTCAACGCACTGGACTTGCCCTGTATGACACAGCCTCAACACACTGGACTTGCCCTGTACGACAAAGCCTGGACACACTGGACTTGCCCTGTACGACAAAGCCTGGACACACTGGACTTGCCCTGTACGACAAAGCCTGGACACACTGGACTTGCCCTGTACGACAAAGCCTGGACACACTGGACTTGCCCTGTACGACAAAGCCTGAACACACTGGACTTGCCCTGTACGACAAAGCCTGGACACACTGGACTTGCCCTGTACGACAAAGCCTGGACACACTGGACTTGCCCTGTATGACAAAGCCTAAACACACTGGACTTGCCCTGTACGACAAAGCCTGGACACACTGGACGGGCCCTGTACGACAAAGCCTGGACACACTGGACTTGCCCTGTACGACACAGCCTCAACACACTGGACTTGCCCTGTACGACACAGCCTAAACACACTGGAACACACTGGACTTGCACTGTACGACACAGCCTAAACACACTGGACTTGCCCTGTACGACACAGCCTAAACACGCTGGACTTGCCCTGTACGACACAGCCTAAACACACTGGACTTGCCCTGTACGACACAGCCTAAACACGCTGGGACTTGCCCTGTACGACACAGCCTAAACACACTGGACTTGCCCTGTACGACACAGCCTAAACACACTGGACTTGCCCTGTACGACACAGCCTAAACACACTGGACTTGCCCTGTACGACACAGCCTAAGCACGCTGGGCTTGCCTGTATGACAAAGCACATGTGGCTAAGAACAGAACAGCTTTTTTGTTCGGAACATGACGTAAAGAGACGCGTTGCGAGTATGTGTGTGTGTGTATGTGTGTATCTGTGAGTGTGTGTGTGTGTGTGTGTGTGTGTGTGTGTGTGTGTGAAGGCAAGAAGATAAAGATCAAAGAGAAAGGGAAGAGAAAAAGGAGGATGGCAAAACTATTATGCATATGTCTAATGATGATAGAGGCACGTGCTTCGCTTACATGCCCTGTCTGACAGAAACGTGAAAACGGCCACATGCTTTTACCAATCCATAGGCGTTTCTGGACATGCTTCAAATCACTCACCGGTCTTTTACCAATCCATAGGGCGTTTCTGGACATGCTTCAAATCACTCACCGGTCTTTTACCAATCCATAGGGCGTTTCTGGACATGCTTCAAATCACTCACCGGTCTTTTACCAATCCATAGGGCGTTTCTGGACACGCTACAAATCACTCACCAGTCTTTTTCCAGTCCATAGCGCGTTTCTGG
>CM031611.1:33186207-33203707 GCA_018398815.1 Conus ventricosus | reverse complement strand
TCTCTCTCACTCTCTCTCTTTCTCTCTCTCTCTCTCTCTCTGCTAAGCTCCCAGAGACCGCTGTGGCATTTCTGTGGAACATTTTGACGAGTTCCCAAGAATGGTTCCATCCAAGCGACCAACATCTCACCAACGTCTCTTGAGTACCGCTGAGTGTCAATCCTGTCATGCCTGCCTCTGTTTCTTTTCTCCTCTTTTTCCCTTTCCTCCTCTCCTCCCCCTCTTCTCTTTTTCTCTCTCTCTCTCTCTCTTCTCTCTCTCTCTCTCTCTCTCTCTCTCTCTCTCTTTTGTCTCCTTTTTTTTTTTTTAAAGATGAGTTAACGCTAACACGTCAGAAGCCATTAAGAACAGTGCCAAACCTGTAATATCATGCTGATGAAAAAACAATCCACCAGCGACATGAATGCGCCGCCAGGTATGAGCTAATTTTGCTGATTGTGATCATGCCAGCTTCAGACCAGAGCTCAATGGCGCAGATTAATCACTAGCTAGCACCCCCAAACAAAAGCCACCTGAGCTGAGCTTCATTCAAAAGCGCCTATCCCCCCCCACCCCGACAAAACCCAATGCGTCTTCTTCTTCTTCGCAACCGGTCCCTCACAAAAGGAATTGACGTTTCTGTCCGCGCATCGGGATTTACGATGGATGTGAAGAGCGGGAGCTGGGGTAAGAACTCTAAGTGCTTTGCAATCACCGCCATTAGCCTCGACACTCGCCGACTTCGATCACACCGGGAAGAGGAAGGCAGACTGTGGGAGCGAGGCTCATTTCCACTTGAGCTGTGACGCATCCATGCCCAAATGACGACACTTCCCCTTTGCTAGCAAGGTCCATGGGGAGACTTTTTTTTTCTTTGGGGGGGGGGGGTGGGGGGGGGGGTGGGGGGTGGGGGTTGGGGGGGGGGGCGTGGGGGGATGGGGGGAAAGTCATTTCCTTAGGGGAAAATGAGGGGGTGGGAGTTGGGAGGGGGTTGGGGGGACGAGGAGAAGGGGGTTTCATCTGAGTAGTTGGGAAATCGTTTTCTTGGACGACATCGAGTGGCTGTTGCTGTGACTGCTTTTTGTTTCTTTTTCTTTTTTTTTTAAAAATATTTATTCGTTTGTTTTTTTTTGGAGCGACGGGAGATAAGGGGTGGGAGGAAAGTGTTTTATTATGAGGAAGGTAGGTGGTTGGGGTGTCTGTGGTTTGGACTGAGTTTATTTTTTTCCCCCTTCACTGACATCAACCACTTCAATAAGTCATAGCAACACCATCTCTCTCTCTCCCTCCCTCCCCCCCTCTCTCTCTCTCTCTCTCTCTCTCTCTCTGTCTCTCTCTCTCTCGCCCTTCTCCTGTCTCCTTCCAGTCTGGTTTTTCTCTCTCTCTCTCTCTTCTCTCTTCTCCTCCTCTCTCTCTCTCTCTCTCTCTTTCTTATTGTGTGTGTGTGTGTGTGGGGTGTGTGTTGGTGTGTGTGGTTGTGTGTGGGTGTGTGTGTGAGTGTGTGTGGGTGGGAGAGAAAAGAAAAAGAAGAGAGAGGGGAGGGGGAGAGAGATAGAGAGGGGGAGAGAGAGAAGGAGAGACAGTACTTTATATTTTTCCCAACGGTTAGCTATCAGTATAACGGCCAGTTTTTCTAACTGTGCTAATCAGTAAAAAGGCCTGTACAAAAAAAAGTAAGTAAATGATTTTATAAAAAAAACCGAAAAAACCAACCATCAGCAAATAAGGAACAAACCCAAAAAAACCCTTTTAAAATACACAAAAATATTTTCAAAAAAAAAATTCATTAAAAAAAAAATTATCAGACAAGCATGCTCCCCTTTAAAAGTTTAAAAAAACTTTTCCCAGCAACAGGGGGGGTTGTCGTGCGGGTGGCACCAGTAGCCTTCAAGGGAACATCCGTATCAATTTGTTGTGGCCTCGGCGGAGGAGATCCCTACTCCCTCAAGTAGATAGATAATAATCCAGCGCCGGGGGCGAAGTGGTTAGCGTCGCGGACCCCGGGTTGGGAGGCGTGGGTTCGATTCCCTCAGAGTATGGGGTTTTTTCCCCCAAACCCCCTACCCGGTTGAGTTTGCTTCGGATCGTTGGAAGATGGGACCACACAGTCGAGTTTTAACTTAATGGATCGTTTTTTAGAGTTTGCCAAAAATTTCCCGACCCAACACGCAGGTGCCGTATCTTCGGGCCTGGTTGACGCCGGGGTATATTTTGAAAAAAGCGTGGGTAAGTCTGTCATGTAGCTCAGACCGAAATGGAAAATCCCTGCTCATCTTAATATCCTCATCCTATCGATCAGCATTAAAAAATCTCAAGTTCTGTGGCCCTTTATGCCCCCGCTTCATGGTGCCAGTTTTGATGTCCTCTCCACGTCTGTGGCCTTGGTTTGGTTCCGCGGCGTCACCGGTACGGGAGGCCATGGGGGCTGTCGTTTTGGCGGGGTGGGGGGCGCCCTCCCGGGGGAGAGCTCATCACGCCCGGTCACGACTAAGCAATTATTGCGTCAGTAGGGGGTTTTAAAAGGGGGTATCCCGCGTATTTTAGGGCAGAACAGGGCCATGAAACCCCGAAATGACTCGGCACAGGCAGTGTCCTCGGTGGGGTTTCCTCTTGACGATTTTACATTACGCTCCCCGTGGATTGCCCCTGCCGGGGCTGCGGGGGGGCCGACCCGGCTGTGGTGTGGACGGGGTGTCGGAATGAGCGGCGTGAAATACATGCCTGAGGTGGCGCAGAGGTTGGGGAAGCAAAAAAAAAAAAAAAAAAAATATGTTGCTACGGCCCCCATGAGCTTGCCAGGCTGAGAGGCTATGCAAGATGTCTGCTTTACTTCCTTTAGGAAAGTTTTGTACGACTGAATTTGTTGCGTGTGATGTGAACCCTTTTTCCGTGCCCACATGGGGTTGGGTTAATTTTTTCCTAAATGCAAACTTTCGCTCGGATAAGTCTGTGGAGGAGTTGTAACGACCGGAGAAGACGAAATACAAGAGAGACTCCATCGAAAAAAAAAGCCTCACCCTTCAAGGTCAGGCTGCCTTTAAAAGGTTCCCCCCTTTCCTGGTGTTTTTGGGCCCCGCCGCTTTATCTGAAATTTCCTTTCGCCCCTTTTTGGGGTAGGGAATTAAAAATTAAAGAAACGATTGGCAAAAATATAACGTTAGTTTTTTAATCAAAAGCGCAAAAGTCACCACAACCTTAAAAAGACAGCAAGAACACAAAAAGAGGGGAAAAAATTTTTTTCCTTTCCCTCCCTCTCCCCTCCCTTCCCCCCCCCTCTCCCCTCCCTCTCTCTCCTAAACAAAAATAAAATTACCCCCGCCTTTTTGGGGCCTTTCCCCTTTTTCTTCCCCTTCCCCCCCTCCCCTCTCCCCCTCCCCTCTCTCCTCTCCCCTCCCCTCCCCCCCCCACCCCACTCCAACTACGCCTTTTGAACCCCATGTCCTGACGACTTCTTTTCCCCCGCCCCTCTCTTTCCTTCCCCCCCCCCCCCCCCCCCCCCCCCCCCCCCCCCCCCCCCCCCCCCCCCCCCCCCCCCCCCCTGCCTCCCCCCAAACACACACTTTCTTACCTCCAGCGTCATTCCCATCCCCATCTCCACAACAACCCCTCTCCCTACCACCCCCACCCAACCACACCCCACCCCACCCCACAACCCCAACCCACGACCCACCCAGCCCAGCCCCCCCCCCCCCCCCCCCCCCCACCCAACCTTCTCTTCCACCCACTCCCGCACTCAAACCTCATCCCTTACCCTGGTCCCGTCTCGTGCAATCAAAGCGATCTTTCTTTGGCGTGCAGCTCTGGCGTCTTCATTGACGCTGCAGCCTTGTCCTGGCATCGATTGCACATTAGGCCAGCCCCACCCCCACCCCACCCCCCCCCCCACCCCCACCCCGTCTCTCCTGCCGCCCTCCACCCCCACTGTCTCCGAGCCTCTGCTACCACCCGGGGTAGTCCCCCACCGAAGATGAATGCCACCATGACAAGATTATCCATCAACGTGCTATTTTTTTTTCCTTCAGGGAGATTTTTCCCTCTTTTTTTGTTCTTGTTGTGGTTATGTATGGTAAGACTGGTGGGGGGAAAACAGTATGCCGAGAAGAGTTAAGATCAACAAGGGTGAGGAGCAGGAGAGATGGTTTGTCCTGGTTGATGAGGGTTTTGAGGGGAGAAAGTAAGGGGAGGAGGGGGGAGGGGGCGAAAGGGGGGTGTGGAGGGGTGTAACAGCGGTGGCTATGAAACTGGTATTGACGATACCAATGTGTGTGTCTGAGGGTGTGCTTGTAATTGTATGTGTGCATCGTGTGCGCCTTTCGTGTGTGTGTGTGTGTGTGTGTGTGTGTGTGTGCGTGTGTGTGTGTGTGTGTGTGTGTGTGTGTGTGTGTGTGTGTGTGTGTGTGTGTGTGTGTGTGTGTGTGTGTGCGCGCGCGTGCGGGTCTGCCCGCGCAGATGGGAGGGGGAGGGCGGGTAGACGTGCTGCTGAAGAGTGTGTGTATGTGTGTGTGTGTGTGTGTGTGTGTGTGTGTGTGTGTGTGTGTGTGTGTGTGAGAGAGAGAGAGAGAGAGAGAGAGAGAGAGAGAGAGAGAGAGAGAGAGAGTTTAGATGTGTTGAAGGGCGTTTGGGATGATAGTGTATGTGTCTTTTGATATAACCCGTTCCTGACTCTCTCTCTCTCTCTCTCTCTCTCTCTCTCTCTCTCTCTCTCTCTCTCTCCACATCTATCTTTTTATTTCCCACACAGGCATGTATGCAAACTTCACACACACACACACACACACACACACACACACACACACACACACACACACACACACACCGCGCGCGCGCGCGCGCGCGCGCGCGCGCGCCCTCACAAAAAAATCTAAAGAAAAGGAAAGGAAGAACACCAGTATGGCTTGTCCATTCCGTTTGGGGGCCGCTGCCCATGGCGCCATCACTCATCCACCTACCCGCCGCAGACTGGGGTGTTAGCCGTGCCGGGCTTTGTGCATAGATATCCAAAGCTAATGGCCTTTTCTCGTTCCTTCCATCTTTGATCTCCCTCCGCAGGTAATGGGTCCTCTGCCAAGTTTCCCCATATCGGCCCCAGGAAATTTGATTGACGTCTTTTCAATATCGTCCTCGCTGGATGCGCATTAAGCTCCGAGGAGGGGATACGTGAGCACCCGGCCGCCATTGTGACGCGCCTTCCCAGCCTGCATCGCGGCCAAGACATCAGCGGAAGTCGTCAGCAAAGCAGCGGAACTCCACCTGGGGAACCAGCGAGGGCATCGCCGATCCAAGGACAATAACTCTATTAGAATCCGCAATTAAAGCCGGCCGGGACAAAGGGGCCTCCTCGCCTGATCCAATAATGAAGCGCAATATATTTCTGCTGCGAACGCCGCTCATTTCCAGGCGTCAGAGAGTGTTTTTTTTCGGGGAGGAAGGAGCAGAGATGAACTGCTGTCTTGCTTGGTTAGAGTCGGAGGGGGAGGGGGGAGGGGAGGGAGAGAGAAGGGGAGCTTCATCAGCCGCTAACCATACGGAAAAGATCAGGTGATGTATGGAGGACAAAGAAGCTCTCCTCTTCCTCTTCTTCCTCCTCCTCCTCCTCCTCCTCCTCCTCGTGTCTCATTCACTCAACAAATAAACAACCAGGGTTGAAAAACAAAAGAGAAACGAAAACCTGTTTACGTGGACAATGTCGAGGTGGAAGAGAGAGAGAGAGAGAGAGAGAGGAGAGAGAGAGAGAGAGAGAGAGAGAGAGAGAGAGAGAGAGAGAGAGAGAGAGAGAGAGAGGGGGGGGGGGCGCAGGGGAGGGGGAGTTTGAAATGCTGTCGGTAATGGTTTGTTGATTTTTGCGACAACATGACTTTTTGGCCGATCGTGCGATGGGCTTACAGTCAATCAGGGACATGAATTGTTTGGATCTATTCATCTTTTGTTTTCTGTCTTTATTTCTTTTCTTCTTCTTTTTTACTGCCTCTGTTCCCGTCCACTTACCTGATCATTTCATCTGAATTGATCTCAGAAATCTATAGAGTTCCCTGTCAGGGGCTTACTATGGAATGTCATTTTGAACCGAGACTACTCGGCGTGTGGATTCTTTTCATAATACATTCAGGCATCAGCCAGGCTCTAGGTATACAGGTACCGGTAGCGCTGGTCAGGAAAGTTGAGTAATATTCTCACTGACTATTCATTAAATGGACACAGGTCGACAATGTGGTTCCATTCCTTCCGATACAGCAGATTTGCGTAACACGTTTAACAACTCAGAGCCGTCCAAGAGCAAAGAATACCACGTTGAAAAGTCTTCCTCTAACAGGGTTCAAATCTGCAACTTCACAGCTTCAAATGCGTGACACTACCACCATGGTAATGTGTATTACAAGTATTGTTGGTTTTTGCTTCAAAGCCGTCAGATATCAATAAAACCGACAGTATATTAGTTTCAAAACCATTGTATACTCGAATAGCTTTTTTTTCTGGCTTTCTTTCATTGAAGGAAATGAAGAAACGAAATGGGGAATCCTTAGAATTACGGTTTGAGAAGTAAGATGTTACGAATCAAATGTAAGGCGAAGTCACTGCAGAAGCAAATCAGCCATGTTAAAGTTTTACCTCTTATGTTAACGTTTTGCGTGTGTTTACAACTGTGTTTTCCTCACCCCATCATCATCATCATCATCATCATCATCATCATCATCATCATCATCGCCATCATAATAGGTAGTAGTGGTAGTAGAATGAAGATCACAGTAGTGTGAAACGGGTACGTCATTATTCTTAACATCAAGAGTGTATTTGACAACATAAACGACAATAACCCTGCCATCATTATCGTTGCACTATTGCCATCATCGTTATATATCATCAACAATGATACAGGAGCACTATCAGCTATCACATTATTGTGGTGGTGTTTGGAGATGGTGATGGTCGTAACGGCTGTGTTTTGGGGTGTTGTATTTCCCTCGCCGCTAATTCAGAGACCTAACCCAGTACTACACCAACTGAATCGGCAGCAGACGATTGCAGAAAGAAGAGCGCCGGGGAGGGGAGGGAAGACAGGGGTTGCGAGGGGGAGGGGGTGGAAGGGGATCAATGACAAGCCGCAATACGCCATCACAGCTCTCATGCAGCCAACACCCGACAGCGTGGAAGTCAGTAATGGCTGCTGTTGGCCCACAGATCTACGCTGGAGCTCCCGCCATTAGAGAGTCACGTGTCTGCCGGAGTGAGCCGATTGCCTCCGATTAGAGCCGAACTCTGCGCCAAGGTGCTGAGAGACAGGAAAGGTGAAATGGAATACGCGTCGCACGCGCTCCTGAGAGTACGCACGTGCGAGCGGCGCCTGCTCAAGCGGCGATTGCTTCACGCAGGTATGGCATGACACCGATACGGACATGAGCACGCACATGCCTCGCGCACACAACACAATCTCTGCGCGTCATGGTTCCATGCCACACGTTTCAAAATCATATTAAGACACGTGCTCTGGCTCCTTTCTTCCGACTCTCTCTTCTCTCTCTCTCTCTCTCTCTCTCTCTCTCTCTCTCTCTCTCTCTGTATGGGTAGTTAAGAGATGTTTTTGACTGTAATGGCTTATGCGCGAGGTACATACCATTATTCGGATCATTTTTAATCTCCTAGAGGCGTGACACGAGGCCACCCGCTGAGCCCCAATACTTTGAAAACATAGGCAGATCGATTACATTTGACAGTCAATTTCTTAAAGACGAACCTTGGTTTTTAGACAGACTGGGCTTTTATTTCTCCGAACAAAAGGTGATCTGCAGAAATAATAAAGTAAAATAAGAAATTCATGAAAATAGTTAGGAAATCATTTTACAATGAAATTGAGTATCGCCACGCTATGTCTGTGACTTGTAAAACATGGAAAAGGGAGGGTGGTGGAGCTATCAAAATCATATAGAAGTGTTGTTCAACTAAATCTGTTGTTGTTTTTTTTTTAATTGTTTGACACACAAATTGAACCACATTTTCACTTCCACAGCCGAAATGGGGGTCCTGAGAAAAATGTGTACAGACTGTATACATCACGGGGGCCGGAATAGCTCAGTTGGTAGAGCGCCGGACTCGTGATCCTGGGGTTGCGGGTTCGAATTTCGGTTATAGGGGGATTTTTCCCTCGGAGTTAACATTGGTTCTGACTCCACTCCCATACAGTCCTTCGAATGAGACTATAAACCGAGGTTCCGTGTGTGAACGCACGCACAACATCTTGCACACACGTAAAATCCCATCACCAACTTTCGGAAGAGAAGGCCAATTTGGCCGTTGGTATGGATGACACGTGACACATAGCATGCACCTTCCCGAAGATGGATGTCATGTGAATGAGGAAAAGGATGTGAATGGAAAAGTTTCAAATCAATTAAGAGATTTTGTAATTTTTGCAATTGTGGAATGGAACTATGGGTTTGATGCTTTTTTGTATTCATGGAGTGCAACCGCCAGTGATGCGGAAGAGTAGGACGCTGAGTGGATTGTGAATTGTGTTCACTCAATGTGAGGAAGGGTGGAAGGCTATTGTTACTTCAGAGGAGCTCTGGACACAGACATAGGAGGATGTCTGATTGTAACCCTGGTTGGGTTTAACATAGTTAGGACTAGGATTGTCCTATGCAACCCTGGGTTGGGTGTGCTATATGATTGGACTGGTTTGTCCGATGCAACCCTGGTTTGGGTGTGCTTAACCCTTGGTGGGTGTAATATGCCTGACGTGGCAAGTTCACTCGAGTATAGAGTGTAGATGTAGACTGGAAGTCTACTAGGGTAGGCTTGTCGCTTAATCCCTAGAAGGTGAGTACCAGTTGGGGTTGTATACTGGTTAAAGCAATTACAGTAAAGGTGTAATTGCAATGACAACAGAAGTTTGATAATTATAAAGATTTGATGATATTGCGCTATTTGGGAAAAAGAGAAAGATGAACGTTGAACGCGAAAAGAAAAGAATAAGCAAAATAAATATTGTGTAAAGATTTCGTTCTGTACCCCAACTGTAGGTAGGAATAGGTTGGCGGAACAAGACTCATGTGAGTATTCTATATTGATCTTGGAGTGAATGTGAAAGGAGTTAAAAAGGATGTATGAATAATAATGAGAGGAAGAGAAAAAATAAATACAGTTCATTTGTAGAGGTTAACCCTGGACCTAGGGTTTCGTTACAGAATCCCTCAGCGTCCAGTGGTGGTCCAGGCTTGAGCTGTACGAGCCTAGTGAGAGTCCAGGCTGTGATGGTCCAGAGGTGGGTACAGCAAGTAAAGAAAGCTCCTCAACAAGTCAAGATGATTTGTCTTTATTGATACTATTTAATATAAGAACTGATAGTGTAACATGTGTGTGAGTGTTTGATTTTTGTTTAAAACTTTCATATGGTATTAGTGTTTGTATGTGGGGAATTTTTGTAAAGAGAAGAAATATGTGTTGGAAAATGCAGTGAAGTGCAAACAAGATTAAGACCCTTTTCTTTGTGAGTAAAGGGGGTTTATAGAAAACTAAATTCAATTTTTGTAGTGCTCCTTTGGGTGATGAAGGAGGATTGTGTGTTGTGTACGAAGTTAGCATACTGTGGTTGTGAATGCACGTGTGTCTGTTCAAAAAACATGGGTATGTGCAGTGGTGACCCCGACGTTGAATTTAGGTTAGAGTTTAATAGGATTTGTTTTTTGAGTGGAGTATTTCTGCTAAATATTGTTTTGAACCCTTTGTAAAAAGAAAATGAAGTACAATTACTTGCCAATTTACAATTATAAGAACTATTTTGTTCCCTCTGCATTCATTTTCATTGGTTTTTTTTTGGGTTTTCTTTATATTTATGGTGTGAGTCAGTGGTTTATCAAATGTATACTTGTTCTTAGTATTCCGTCTCCCAGTTCTACGGGTGGTAGTTTCAATTAGTGGGCTCCCAAAGGGTTTTTTTGCTTTGTCTTATTTTTCCCTACTTTTCCCCTTTGCTCTCTTGGTTGTCTCTATTCTAATTAAAATTCTCTTGATATTCTTTACAATAAGCTCCTCTCTAGTTCAAGTTTAGGCGGTTTTTGCTATTTTAAATAGGGTTTCTGATTAGTGTGTGTAAATGCCCCCTTTATTTTAAATGTGTAAGGTTTAGTTGAAAATCTTTCTTGAAAAATTGTTTTTTTTCCCGGCAATTCTTTTGGATTCCTTTTGAAAAACAGTGCTCTACTTAGTTTAAACAATAATTATAAAATTTTCTTGCTTTTCTTGGTTTTTCGGAAATCTTTCTCACAATTTAGTCTTTCAGAGCCGTTTCTAAATTTACTTTCACATTTTTTGGCCGACAAAATTTAAAACTTAAATAAATATTTTTT
Source organism: Conus ventricosus (assembly GCA_018398815.1). Taxonomy (NCBI): domain Eukaryota; kingdom Metazoa; phylum Mollusca; class Gastropoda; order Neogastropoda; family Conidae; genus Conus; species Conus ventricosus. Next base: position 33,193,388 of record CM031611.1, on the reverse strand, counting down.
CAGTGAGGGTGGCATTTCCATACTCAATCAAATTTTACTGGAAAAAACATTCTTTTCTGTCCCGTCATTTTTTTTTTGTGTTTTTTACAAATTTGATGTTTTGAACTCTGTATGCTAGTATGGGTTTGCCAAGTAAGTTTAAATTGTTGTTCTATTTTAAATAGTGTTTTTTAATTTCACATCTTAATTTCCCTACCCCATTTGCCCACTGTGGGATTTCTTTAAGCGTTATCTACACTCTCTTTAAAAGATGACTGATGCAGGGATGATTAACAGAGGAGTTCCAATGATTATTTGTAAAGGGGGATGAGGAAACGGTTGTTGTAACCGATTTTTGTCCAGGGACAGAATTGCAGTTGTCTGGTGATGCTTAATGGCTTACTCGATTAGTGTGAAGAGCGTGCGCTCAGAGCGAAGAAAGAGAGGAGAAAAAAGTGGCAGAGGTAAATGAGAGAGAAAGGCTTAAAAAATGCAGAGGCAGATGAGAGTGAAAGACTTAGAAAAGCAGAAAAAGAAGATAAGATTAGGCAAGCAGAAGCCAGTTAGAGAAAAAAGGGAAAAGGAAAAGAAAAGACAGATAGAGAGGAAAAATCAGGGCGCATGAACTTGAAATGAAAAGAACAGAAAGTCTAAATTTACTTGAAATGAAAAGTTTGGGAAACCCTTGAACAAAACGAGTGGAACTTCAGTTTAAAGCAACAGGCTGTTCACAATCTGCAAATGTTTCTCAAATGGTACTTTTCCCTGTTCAGGTTGCAGGTAAGACCCCTACATTCCAAATTACCCCTTTTTATGAGAATCGTGTGACAGAGACTCTTTTTTTTTTTAGGTTTGAAACCATGCTTTGTCATGTGGTTGGAGCAAGGAAAAATGGAATTGTTTTGCTGCTTCTTTGTTTAAGGGCAATGCGCTTTCTCTGTTATAGTTTGGCAGTTCTTTGATTCTCTTACGGGGAAGAGCTGAGAGCTGAAAGCTGAACTTTTGAAGAAGTTTTCAATATACAGTGAAGGCTTTAGAGAAAAGTTTCGTTCAGTTCGTCCAGAAAGGCGAATCATTTGCAGCTTTCTTATTGGGACGAGTCATTTATTTGATCATTGGGTTTGAATTGTCCCAAACATAGAAAGAATATGCTGATTTGCGTGACTTGTTGTTACGTGAGCAGATTTTACAAAGGTACCCAAAAGACCTAGCTATTTGAAAGAGAGATCTTGTAGAACTGCAGAGGATATGTGTAAGCTGGCAGATCAGTATCGGACTGCTCATCCGGAAAAGCATTGTGCCAGAAAATTGCCCGTGATGTGTTTGAGGCAAATATTGCTTCAACAGGACAGTTTGGTTCGGGCGTTCTCACCAAACAGGGAGGTATGGTCATAGAAGAGGCCAGAGTTTTCCTCAAAGACAGAATACAAACAGGAATAATGTACATTTTTTAATAACTGGCAAGAGAATATTTGGACAAATTTTTCACAGGGTAATCCAAATGCAAGTCATTACCAAGAGGATATACCAATGCTCGACGAATGGTCAATTTGGAGCTATTCGTGGCCGTGGACAATTTTAAAACCCGTGGTGGTATTGATTATTTTTACAGTACCAAATACAGTATTGGTGCGGACAATGGCTGTTGGCATGTTCCTGTATATATCAAAAGAAGAAAGCTGTCCTTTTCTAGCACAGGGTAATGTGTGCTTGGCAACGGGTCCCAATCAGACTACTAAAGATATCAGCTGTTTTAGGTCTGACACTGATGTTACAGGTTTGCATATTGAATCCTGTGTTGTCAATGGGTTTGGGCTACATGTTGGGGGTTTTACTGGGTGTACTACTGCTGGTGTACGCAAAGATTTAGTCAGAAAAGAACAATCACGGAAAAAACCATCAGCAATGTCGTTCATTTGGTGGCAAATTGAATCTTTTCCCTTTGCATGTTTTTGTTTGTATCCCTATTTTACAGGTGAAAAAACAGCATGTGGCATTGATGATCTGTGACAGACCTCATTCTTGGAAATCTTAAGGGCGGTTCCACATCTTGTGGTGGACAATGTGGTTCTTTTGTGCCTTGTATGGTAAGCACTCGTTTAAAAGAGAAAAAGAAAGGCAAGGTCAAAACCCCTGGTTGTTCCCCATGTCCCAAAATTGGATGCGACCCCTGAACATTTGAGTGATTTACAAAAGCGGATAAAACATTGAACTCTTTGTTTCAGAAGTTGTTCTGAGGTACCTGACAAAGTGACTGATATTATGTAAAAAAATAGAATGTCTTTTATACCGTCTTTTTCCTAAAGATGAATAGGTGGTGGAGCAGATTGTTGTTCTCAGGTCTTTAGTGACACTGTTTTGCATACTACACATGATTCCATGTTTTCGGGTCATTGTGGAGTGAAACTTTACTCTCAACGTGTGTTGTTTTCATTGTTTTGGCCTGGTTTTGGTGTGCAGTTTCAAAATATTGTCAATCATGTGTTTTTTGTCAGAAAACAATTCCCAAAGGCGTGTACATTTGCACCTTTGCAAAGAATGCCCGTCGTTATGAACCCTTTTAGTCGTGATTGTATTGATTTGGTTGGTCCATTTCTGTTTCCAATTCTGGTTTTCGTTATGTGCTCACTGTCATGGATGTTGCTACCAGGTATTTTGAAGCTGTACCTTTGTAAAAAATTGATACCATTTCTGTGCAGAAGCATTATTTTCTATTTTTTCCAGAATGGGACTTCTGATGAAGTATTATCTGACTTGGGTACTCAGTTTGTGTCAGATCTCATGAAAGAATTTTTTCGTTTGCTTTCAATTTCTACATGTACTACATCTCAATACCCTTCCACAGTCGAATGGCCTCGTGGAAGATTTAAAGGTAATTTCAAGATTATGTTTAAAAAAGTTTCTAAGGAAAGACATCAGATGGGGTCGATACATTCCAGCCCTACTTTTTGCCTACAGGGAATTGCCAAAAAGAGAGCACAGGTTTCTTCCTTTTGAGTTGCTTTTTTTGGGAGTTCACCAAAAAGGACCTATTAGTATCCCGTCAAAGTCATGGTCTGGAGACAATGTGTTCAAGAAGAAATGTTTTTGATTATGTTTTTTACTTTACAAAATGTATAGCAGTGCATGTCGTATTGCCCAAGAAATGCTTATAACGTGCAACTTCGCATAAAAAGCATGCTGATCGTGGAGCAAAGATGCGTGTTTTCTGGGGTGACAAAGTGTTGGTGCTTTTAAGGATGCAAGAGCACGATGCATGTGATGTGGAAGGACTTCGTCCCTCATTGAAAAATGTTCTGATGTTAATTACAGAATTGATATGAATGGTGTGAAGAAAATTTTCCATGTTAACTGTGGAAAGTACTTTCACAGGTCTGATGTTATGATCAACAGGGTTGCTATCCCTGTAAGATTTTAGCATTTTGGGATTTTGACATTTCATGTCTGTTGCCAATGAATTGTGTGACAGAACATTTGCCACTCATGGGCAAACCTGTGTTTTCACAAGGTGCCTGTAATTCATGAAACTGCTGTTGGTGTAGTTCAGGACACTGGTGATGATGTTAATTTAACTGCCTACTTTCCTTAAAAGGTGAAACATACGAGGATGTCAAGATCAACGAGGACTTGAAATCATCTCGGGTGACTCGACTAAAATGTTTAGTACAGGATTATACGATGTACTTACAGACAAACCAGGATCTACAGTTGGTGTTGTACCTCTTTGGATCGGTTGACAACAGATGTTCCTGTTTCGAATGAAGTCGTATCCTTTACCATTTGCAAAAAAGAAAAATTTTTGAAAGAGAGGTACAGGTCATGTTGGATCTTGGAGTCATTGAAAAATCAAGTTCTCCATATGCAGCTCCTGTGGTGCTGGTTTTAAAACCAGATGGTTCAGTCAGTTTTCTATTGATTACAGGGCTTTAAATACTTGACGTTTTGATTCTGAACCAATACCTGATGTGGGGATTTGTTTTGTCAACTGAGTCAAGCCAAGTATTTTGTGAAAAATTGTTGGTGGTCTTTGGCGATCAGCAATCAGTCAGGGTTGATCCAAATTTTAGGGTTCAGCAATGTGATCGCTGAATTTTGTCTCGACAGTAATAAGCAGTGTGTGTTTTCAAGTTTGCTGTTGAAAGTTGAATTTATATGTTTGTATTTGAGTAATAGAATGTTGTTGTGTGCAATATTGATTACTTGCAGTGTTGATAGTTGATGCATTGATGTTGGTTTTGGATAATTTTTTTTGGAAACAATGTTTTTTTAAATATGCATTTGTCTGTTCGCATGTACTCATGTCATTTTGGGGAAGATTTTTCAGAATACTGTCAAGGGTATAATTTTTGTTTTGTGACTCCTATACCCTTCTTTGAAAAAAAATGATGAATCAATTTTTTTTTAATCGGAGGTTGGGGGGTGTCATGTGAATGAGGAAAAGGATGGAATGGAAAGTTTCAAATCGATTAAGAGTTTTGTATTTTTGCAATTGTGGATGGAACCTATGGGTTTGATGCTTTTTTGTATTCATGGAGTGCAACGCCAGTGATGCGGAAGAGTAGGACGCTGAGTGGATTTTGAATTGTGTTCACTCAATGTGAGGAAGGGTGGAAAGGCTATTGTTACTTCAGAGGAGCTCTGGACACAGACATAGGAGGATGTTTTGATTGTATCCTCGTTGGGTTTTTAAAATAGTTAGGACTAGGATTGTCCTATGCAAAACCCCGGGTTGGGTGTGCTATATGATTGGACTGGTTTGTCCGATGCACCCTGGGTTTTGGGGGTGCTTAACCCTTGGTGGGTGTAATATGCCTGGGTGGCAAGTTCACTCGGTTAGGTGTGATGTAGACTGGAAGTCTACTAGGGTAGGCTTGTCGCTTAATCCCTAGAAGGTGAGTACCAGTTGGGGTTGTATACTGGTTAAAGCAATTACAGTTAAAGGTGTAATTGCAATGACAACAGAAGTTTGATATTATAAAGATTTGATGATATTGCGCTATTTGGGAAAAAGAGAAAGATGAACGTTGAACGCGAAAAGAAAGAAGAATAAGCAAAATAAATATTGTTGTGTAAAGTTTCGTTCTGTACCCCAACTGTAGGTAGGAATAGGTTGGCGGAACAAGATCATGTGAGTATTTTATATTGATCTTGGAGTGAATGTGAAAGGAGTTAAAGGATGTATGAATAATAATGAGAGGAAGAGAAAAATAAATACAGTTCATTTGTAGAGGTTAACCTGGACCTAGGGTTTCGTTACAGAATCCTCAGCGTCCCGTTGGTGGTCCAGGCTTGAGCTGTCGAGCCTAGTGAGAGTCCAGGCTGTGATGGTCAGAGGTGGTACAGCAAGTGAAGGAAAGTCTCAAGTCAAGATGATTTGTCTTTATTGTACTATTTATATAAGAACTGATTAGGTAACATGTGTGTGAGTGTTTGATTTTTGATAAAACTTTCATATGGTATTGTGTTTGTATGTGGGGAATTATCTTGTAAAGAGAAGAATATGTGTTGGAATGCAGTGAAGTGCAAAACAAGAATTGACTTTTCTTTGTGAGTAAAAGGGGGCGTTTTATAGAAAAATCAATTCAATTGTGATAGTGCTCCTTTGGGTGAATGGAGTGATTGTGTGTTGTGTACGAAGTTAGCATACTGTGGTTGTGAATGCAAGTGTCTGTTCACAAACATGGGTTTTGTGACAATGGAGTATGGCTGCCTTATGGCGGGATAAAAAAAGGGTCATACACACAACTCCACTGCTGGCTATACAGGGAGTGTTCGCAGGAAATATCAGCCTGCGTACGCAGAAAGAAAAAAAAAACGTATAATCATCGAATAAAAACTTTTCCTAAGTGTTCTTTTGTACTCTCAGACCTTTTGCAAATGTTCGCTTTATATTGCTAACGTCCCAGCCGACTACGAAGGACATATTAGGGCTGCTCCAAAGTAGTCCGTACTACAAACTGTTCATTTTAAAATTTAAAAAAGAGAGGGGTTTAGTTACCGTCAAGGACATAGACAAAGTGGGGACAAGACAGTGTCTTGTCCTGTACTTTGTTGGTTTGTCTGTGTCCTTGGCGGTAACTAACACCCTCTCTTTCTAACTTTTGCTTAATTTTTCCGCTCTCAGTCACTCCGTTTTGAAACTAATTCATGTTAGTTTGGAGAGAAACCGATAGACATCCACCGTGCATCCCAACACTTGTAAAATTTTATGGTTGAAACTCCTTACAGTTCTCGTGCGAAAACTCTTCTGCAACTAAGAGTATAAAATGCTCTTTGTTTAAAACATATTTGGCCTCAGCAACTGAGTGTCTGATATTCAGAACAGATTATCTGAATAGGCCTGTTATAGTATGTTCTTAAGGCACTGGATTGTAATAAAATTGTCCTGCTGAATTTAAAGACAGATCTGTTTTGTGCAACAGGCAAAACCTGGCACTCAGTATTTGTAAATAACGACAATGCTTTTTTTTTCAGACAGACAAAAGTATTCCTTTTATTTAATAGTAGAGAACTGACCAAGAAATAATCTTACACGAGTTCGACTCAAGGTAAGTGGACTTTGGAAATCACAAGCGACGATTCCTGAAGTATAGATTGAAATTTTCCACCATGTGCAAGAAAACACTTGAAAAATAAGTTTTTCTTCCACTTTCCTGCTCTCCGTCCTTGAGTCGTCTTCTCACGTTTATGTTCAGAATGGCGTTGCAAATAACTGGTCTTGCAACTCAGAAATTATGACCGAATGTCAATCAAATCCATGGTGTATGCACAGGGTTAGAAGAGAAGAGCTCAGCACTGCCAACGTAAAACAGATCTCAGATCGGCGCTTTGATCCGGATTCGCACCACAATGTAATGGATTCGTCCTTGGGTCATATTGCATCTTACCACCAAGTTTTGTTTACACGCATGTTTTGTTTCTTGCATAGTCTTGCTGACAGACACACAGCCTGCAGACACGAGATGAAACATAACCTTCCCGAGCGGTCTGTTACCAGAAAATGGAAAATAGCCCAGCTAGTCACATCAGTCAGTTCAAGAAGTAAGGGACCACTGTCGTCTGCACTCACGCGCGCACCTGTGTGTGTGTGTGTGTGCGTGTGCGTGTGTGTGTGTGTGTGTGAACACGTGCACGTGAATGGACACGTGCGTTTTTCTTTCAGGGGAAATAAAGGAATGTGAATTCGAAACAGCGGATGAATG
>CM031611.1:33171207-33178707 GCA_018398815.1 Conus ventricosus | reverse complement strand
GTCAAGAGCCTCAGATGAACAGACTGCACACAGAGGATTGAAAAGGTCAAGAGCCTCTTATGAAGAGACTGTACACAGAGAATTGAAAAGGCCAAGAGCCTCTTATGAACAGACTGCACACAGAGGATTGAAAAGGTCAAGAGCCTCATATGAACAGACTGTACACAGAGGATTGAAAAGGTCAAGAGCCTCTTATGAACAGACTGCACACAGATGATTGAAAAGGTCAAGGGCCTCATATGAACAGACTGCACACAGATGATTGAAAAGGTAAAGAGCCTCTTATGAACAGACTGTACACAGAGGATTGAAAAGGTCAAGAGCCTCTTATGAACAGACTGCACACAGATGATTGAAAAGGTAAAGAGCCTCTTATGAACAGACTGTACACAGAGGATTGAAAAGGTAAAGAGCCTCTTATGAACAGACTGTACACAGATGATTGAAAAGGTAAAGAGCCTCTTATGAACAGACTGTACACAGAGGATTGAAAAGGTAAAGAGCCTCTTATGAACAGACTGTACACAGAGGATTGAAAAGGTCAAGAGCCTCTTATGAACAGACTGCACACAGATGATTGAAAAGGTCAAGAGCCTCTTATGAACAGACTGCACACAGAGGATTGAAAAGGTCAAGAGCCTCAGATGAACAGACTGCACACAGAGGATTGAAAAGGTCAAGAGCCTCTTATGAACAGACTGTACACAGAGAATTGAAAAGGCCAAGAGCCTCTTATGAACAGACTGCACACAGAGGATTGAAAAGGTCAAGAGCCTCTTATGAACAGACTGCACAGAGAGGATTGAAAAGGTCAAGAGCCTCTTATGAACAGACTGCACACAGAGGATTGAAAAGGTCAAGGGCCTCATATGAACAGACTGTACACAGAGGATTGAAAAGGTCAAGAGCCTCATATGAACAAACTGCACACAGAGGATTGAAAAGGTCAAGAGCCTCATATGAACAGACTGTACACAGAGGATTGAAAAGGTCAAGAGCCTCTTATGAACAGACTGCACACAGATGATTGAAAAGGTCAAGAGCCTCATATGAACAGACAGCGCACAGATGATTGAAAAGGTCAAGGGCCTCATATGAACAGACTGCACACAAGCGAAATACAACATGGCAGACATCACCTCAAAGAGATACAGAAAAGAAGTGCAGATGCATGTAAAACGGACGGATAAGGAGGTGCAGATTCTTTTTAATGAATATGAACGAGGTTCAGATCCCTGTCAAATGGTGCGGATCCCTGTCAGACGGTGCGGATCCCTGTCAAATGGTGCGGATCACTGTCAAATGGTGCGGATCCCTGTCAAATGGTGCAAATGGTGCGGATCCCTGTCAAATGGTGCGGATCCCTGTCAAACGGTGCGGATCCCTGTCAAATGGTGCGGATCCCTGTCAAATGGTGCGGATCCCTGTCACCAGAGGCATGAAATGGTTTAGGTTCAAAACCTCGCCAACAGATGCACAAAAAGAGGTGCCTATCCCTTTCAACAGATCCATAAAAGAGGTACAGATTCTTTTCTACAGATGCATAAGAAGTAAGGCTTCTTGTCAACACGAAAGAAGCGTGGGTCCTTGTAAACAGATGCACAAAATTGACGCATAACAGAATGACAGATACATTAGCAAAGAGTAACAGATTTCTGTCAACAGATGAATACAAGAGATCCGTGATTTGGTCAACAGGTGCAAAAGAGGAACAGATCCTTGTCAGCATTCGCATGACAGAAGTACTTTTTTTCTTCTTTTTTTTTTTTGCCATTCATTCCGTGGAAGGGGTGTATGCCTTTGTCAACAGTTCCATGGAAGAGGTGCAAATCCCCACCGACAGAGGCACCAAAGAGGTGCTGATTCTTGTAAACAGACACAGACATGAAACAAACTTCTTTGTAAACAGATGCGTGAAGAATAGGAGCGCCTTCCATCAAAAAGATGCAGTAAAGACACACAGAGCGTTCGTTTGTTCTGCAAACAGATGGACTCCAAATTGTGGCACAGGCAGGGCCGGCAGAGCCTCGGTCTGTTCCATCAACAGACTGATCTGGTCTGTAAGCAGATGGAGACGCTGAGTCTGTTCAGTGCCAGAGATACAGACAAAGAGGTGCAGCAGATTCATGGTCTGTGAATCAAGGGTGAGTTTCCTGCTGCAACAGCTGTGAGAACGAGGACTCCATTAGTTTGCGTTGCATGTCTGAAAACCAGCCAAACCCTTTGCTGTCAATGAACACACACACACACACACACACACACACACACACACACACACACACACACACACACACACACACGCACGCACGCACGCACGCACGCACGCACGTACGCACGCACGCACGCACGCAAGCACACGTGTGTGTGTGTGTGTGTGTGTGTGTGTGTGTGTGTGTGTGTGTGTGTGTGTGTGTGTGTGTGTGTTGGTATACAATGTACTGCCACATACACTAGACTGAATTATGGTACTGAAAGGGTAAAATGTTAACAAATGTCTTGTCTTTATTCGTGGCGCGGATCTGTTTGGATATCATTTTGTATATGTTCACATTATTCAATTTGTGTTCCTTTGCAGATGGCTTGATGGCAAAAACCAAATACTGCTTATTCAATGTACCATCTCAAACAAAATTTTGACTTTAACTTTGACTTTCACACAACACACACACACACACACACACACACACACACACACACACACACACACACACACATACACACTGACCTACTGACATCGATTTGGTTCTTCCACCTTTACATACTTTGTTTTGTTATTGTTCTCTCTGTCTGTGTCTGTGTCTCTGTCTCTGACTGTCTGTCTGTCTGTCTGTCTATCTGTCTCTCTCTCTCTCTCTCTCTCTCTCTCTCTCTCTCTCTCTCTCTTCTCTCTCTCTCTCTCTGTGTGTGTGTGTGTGTGTGTGTGTGTGTGTGTGTGTGTGTGTGTGTGTGTGTGCATTGGCGCGTGTGGTGAATTCCGCTTTATCCCAGCAGTTGTTATTTTCATTGTTGTTTTGTGTAATGGGGAGCCTCTTCGATTACTTTTGTTCACTATCGTTTTAGTGAGCAGCTCCTCAAAGCGCTCCTCATTCCATGCAGCCAATGTTGTAGGCATGGAGTATGACTACGTTCAATGCTAAATTCTCCTGCAGTGGTCTGCCCTCCGTTCCCAAGGCATATGGCTGCTCCCGTGCATGGTTTAAACAGGTCTTTGATGTTTAAATGTTCATGCATCATTCTTTGCTTTCTATTCCCCTGTGGAAACGAACAGTGTGTTATGATCTCAACAAGTGGGCACCGGAGTGCCTTCTCCAAACTGCGAGGAAGCTGAACTGATTACTTTGCCTGATAGCTATCTACAGATAGACAGACAGACAGACAGACAGACAGATAGATAGATAGATAAATAGATAGATAGGGAGATAGAGAGATAGAGAGATAGATAGATAGATAGGTAGGTAGGTAGGTAGATGTAAATAAAGGAGACAGAGACTGAAAAAGACGAAGTTTACAGGTTCTAGAATCTTAATTTTCATTCCGTTGAAATAAACTCTTAATTATAAACGAGTTAAATGTCGAAACTTATTCAAATTGTCTTTGAATGGAATATTGCCCTAAATCTGGGAGTATGTGGGCACGACCCTCTCTAGCATTATGAATATTGATCTAGATAGTTTTATTTTCAAATGTACTATTCAGCTGCGATGAATGTTAGCTTCTCTGTCTCTCGCATTTTTCTTTTCGTTTTCTAATATGCTGCTATTGGTTTATCGATTTCATTTATTCATTTATAATTTTGGTCAGTAGGTCATTGTGTTAACTATTGTCGAACTTTATCCAAAAGTATGTTGCTGGGTTTTTTTTTGGTTTTTTTTTTAAACTGAAATTTGTTGTATGTCTTTCATTTGTTGTTTAAACTGTGATTGTAAGGTATATGTGTCTCAGAGCACGATATAAGCAATAGGCTTGTTGTTGCTCTTATGATTGGGAAATTGTAATATTATGATTTTGAATAAAGTTCTGTGTTAATCCAATATTGAAAATACACGTTGTTCCCATGTTTTCCGCCTGCAGCTATGACGCTTTGAAAGATTAATGCTGTCTTAAAAGGCTAGAAGGTAAGGGCCGAAACACTTGCTTGAAGGGGCTTCTCTTCTGAGGACTCTCTGCTGCCACGCTCTCCACGAGTTTCTTTCTACTAGAAGTCCAAGAGGAAATCCTTGTGAATTATGTTCAAGCATTATTGATGTCCCCACGCGTCAAAAAAAAAGTAACATCCTCCAGTTGGTAGGAAGAGTAGGTGGCGATCCTCTGAACGTCGAAGGGAAATCTTCTTCTCTTTCATGGCAGCAAGGCTGACCAAGTACCTGATGGAAAACAAGTACTTGGATGTGTCAATCCAGAAAGGTGGCATCCCAGGCGTGGCTGGCTGTGTAGAACACGCCACAATGATCTGGGACGCAATCCAAAAAGCAAAAACAGAAAAGAGAGACCTGGACGTAGTGTGGCTTGATCTGGCAAACGCATATGGATCTGTGCCCCATGAGATGATACAGTTGGCTCTTGAGATGTACCATGTGCCAAAGAACATCCGCGACATGCTCAAGAAGTACTTCAATGGCTTCTCAATGCGGTTCTCTACCAAGGAGTACACAACGATTGGGTCAACTTGGAAGTTGGCATTGCAATGGGCTGTGCAATTTCCCCGATACTGTTCGGCTGGCAATGGAACCATCTTGAAAGCACAACAAACAACGCAAGAACAAACAGACCTTGGGGTTGGATACAAGATGCCTCCTCTCAAGGCCTTCATGGATGACACTACAGTGATCTCATCCAGAGAAGACGAGACACGTCCCGTGCTGGAGAGGCTGAACGACATAGTTGCCTCATCCAGAATGAAATTCAAGCCCAAAGAAATCACGGGGTTCCCTCACTGAGGAAAGGAAAAGTGGCTGAATCTGTGGTCTTCAGTGTTGCCAACCAGGCCATTCCAACAGTCACAGAAGAACCAGTCAAGAGCCTTGGAAGATGGTATGATGATACGCTGAAAGACACACAAAAGCAAAAGAAACCAACAGATGGCGGAAGAAAAGGGTTGGAGACCATTGACCAGTGTGGGCTCCTGAAAAAAACAAGGTCTGGTGTCTGCATTTCATGCTGATACCAAAGCTCCTATGGCCTCTGATGATATACGACATCTGCACCAGCACAGGGAGCAATGGGAAACCAAAATCAACAAGTTCACAAGGAAATGGCTTTGGGGTCCCACCCTGTCTACTGACATCGCGCTATACTGTCGCCAAGCAAAGCTCAAACTACCACTGAAATCCATCCTGGAGAATACAAACCAGGAAGATCAGACTTCAAAGCATGCTGGAGGACTCAGGAGACAAGGTGGTAGAAGCAATCAAGCCCCAGCTGAAGACGGGCAGAAAATGGAAAGTTTTAAGAGGGGACGGATTCTGCAAAAGAAAGGGGTCAAATCAAGAAATAACAGGACACACACAGACCAACCCGACAAGGACGGGGTGACCAAAACTGAATGGTGGTCAAAGGCCAAAGGGAAAAACCAAAAGAAAACAGATGAATCAGGAGATGAGAAAAGAAGAAGACCAAAAAAACTCCAAAAAGCAGTCCACAGAGCCAGCAAGGGCAATGGACAACGTGGAGAATGTACTCCAAAGAAGTCAACTTGGAATGACATTTGGCACATTGGCCCCTCTCAGGGTCACTTCATTTTCAGATCTGCATATGACCTTCTGCCCTCAAATGCAAACCTGGGGAAGTGGGGAAAACAGACGATCCTGCATGCCCCCTCGCCCCTGAAAAACAAACAGTGGAGCATGTTCTAAGCTCATGTAAAGTAGCCCTGGCTCAAGGAAGGTACACATGGAAGCACAACCAAGTGCTCAAAGAGATTGTACAAGTAGTCTGGGCTAGTACCAACCCCCACAAAAGGGAGAATCAGGGCTCTAAAAGCACCCCCCAACATTCTTCACGGGAGGAGGGAGCAAATCATGGCCAAAACAACAGTGCCACTCGAAACATGCAGGCAGAGTCTGCTGGATGAGGGAGATGACTGGGGGTGTACTGCAGACCTCCCAGAATGGAAGAGTCACCCAAAAATCATCAGCAAGAGTAGCATGAGACCAGACATGGTAGTCCACTCTAAGTCAACCAAGCAGCTGATCATGATCGAGCTCACGGTGCCATATGAGAACAGAATGGAGGCAGCTCAAATCTACAAGACTGAAAAGTATGCTGATCTGGCAAACAGCCTGAGGAGAGAAGGCTATCAGGTCAAAGTCCTCACTGCAGAAATTGGAGCTAGGGGATTTGTAGGAACGTCTGCATACAGCCTCATGAAACAGCTCTCAGTTGCAGGGAAGGAAAAAACCAGAGCCCTGAAAGCAATGGCAGAAGCGGCAGAGAGGTGTTCAAGCTGGATCTGGTCAAGGAGGAACAAAAGTGAACTTCATAAGGCTTAATTTCCCTACAAATATCAGGTGTCCCTGTGGCTCAGTGGTTAAAGCGCGAGTCAGTAAGTAGAAAATGAGCATGTCCAGAGGGTCATGGGTTCGAATCCCAGCCATGGCTCGTCCCAAGATGGGGGAAAAAAAAGGGGCAGCAGAGGGACATCCGGAGTCATGAACCGGGTGTGGCCCAACCCCCCTAGAGTGTCAGGAGATAAGGGCCGAAACACTTGCTTGAAGGGGCTTCTCTTCTGAGACTCTCTGCTGCCACGCTCTCCACGAGTTTCTTTCTACTAGAAGTCCAAGAGGAAATCCTTGTGAATTATGTTCAAGCATTATTGATGTCCCCACGCGTCAAAAAAAAAGTAACATCCTCCAGTTGGTAGGAAGAGTAGGTGGCGATCCTCTGAACGTCGAAGGGAAAATCTTCTTCTCTGTCATGGCAGCAAGGCTGACCAAGTACCTGATGGAAAACAAGTACTTGGATGTGTCAGTCCAGAAAGGTGGCATCCCAGGCGTGGCTGGCTGTGTAGAACACGCCACAATGATCTGGGACGCAATCCAAAAAGCAAAAACAGAAAAGAGAGACCTGGACGTAGTGTAGAGTAGGTGGCTTGAGTTGGTAGGAAGAGTAGGTGGCGATCCTCTCTCTCTCTCTCTCTCTCTCTCTCGTCAGTCAACAATAGTTTCGTGTCTTTATCGTTCTGTCGCTCTCTTTACCTTTTCACTCACACAAAAAAAAATCCCACATCTCCCCAACAACCACTCAAAAGCCGTTGAAGAGTTTCAAAAGGAAATATAAGAGGCCGTTCAGTCGCTAAGCAACACGATGATCCACACCAAACAACAGGCCCACTCCAGCAATTAATCATGCGCATCGATCGGCCACGTGACCAATCGACTTGAGAGTGACTTCCCCTGACACCTATTGTCTCCCGTGAGAGGCCCAGCTCCCCAGGAGTGGAGAGGAAAGAGGAGAAGAGATACAGGGAGATTACCACACAGCTAGTGCTAGAGAGAGAGAGAG
>CM031611.1:33161207-33166207 GCA_018398815.1 Conus ventricosus | reverse complement strand
ACAGCGAGAATCAATGTTCTCGTCCAAAGAGCGCCGTAACGTCCATCCAATGACAGTGTCCATCATCCTTCCGATACTTTCGACCTGGACACAAACTCAAGAGTTAGACGCGGAGAGGAAATTGAAACGAAAACTCCAGGAAAGTAGGGAACGGAGAACTACAAAAATTGAGACTTTTTTTTTCGTGCTGATCGCCAAGAGTTGAGGATAATGAAGATGACGCTGTAGAAGGTCCGTTCTAATTGGTGATATTGCAGGGCTATACTCGACCTTTTCTTCAGTAAGATGTCCCGGCATCAACAGACCCGAGAGATACAGACACCTGCAGTGTTGGTCAAGAAATTCAAGGAAAAACCTTCAAGATGTACCCATTCAGTGGATACATTTTGACCGTATAGTTCCAGTCTTCCTATTTGACCCATAGCAATGCGACTCTAGACAGTAGCTGGTACCGGCTGAAAAGCCTCACAAATAAATGGCTCTGCTGGGAATCGAATCTACGACCATCCAGTACGCCATCCTCGGCGCTGACAACTGCGCCACCATAGCTGCTCCAGGTTGATGTTAGTAGTGAGTGTTTAGTGTTTAAGCTATAGGTAGTCATTCTTCGGTAAACTGGATTCTAACATGTTCCTATTTTGCCATGTGGTTGTTTTCTTTGTAATCATGAAATGGTGAGGAATCCATGCTTTAGAAAATGCTCGCCGCTCTTTGAAGGCATCATTAACGTAACGATTACACACTTACTTGCAACGACATGCACAACTCATCCTTTGTTTCACCCCACTCTGCGTCCTTTAGTCAGCACGATGATGCTCTGTTCTTTCTGGCCCAGATACATACGCCAAGATCTAGAGGACTACGCGTCAGTATGGTGTCCACGACAGCAAATAACAGAACACTGTTGCAATAGGGGCATGGGCTAAATTCCGTTTTCGAGCAGTAGACAGATTGCCAGCACAGAGGAGAAATTTCCTTCCAAATAACAGTTCAGCCAGAGAGAGAGAGAGAGAGAGAGAAGAGAGAGAGAGAGAGAGTCACCCATACCCTCGACATTACTCATAAATTCAGCCAGACAATGTGACATGCGCACGAGATTATTAGGGGGGGGGGGGGGGGGGGGGGGGGGGGGGGGGGGGGGGGGGGGGGGGGGGGGGGGGGCGGGCTGTGGGGGTAAAGAAAAGACCAAATGACTAGGACCTTCCATGCCCACCACCGCCCTCTCGACAATCACTACCACAGCCGCCGCCACCACCACCGCCGACAGTCGCTACTGCCTTCTTCCCTGCCTCCCAGTGGGGAACAAATACAAACCTCGGACTGCACCCCCCCCCCCCCCCCCCAATCCCTCCCTTGCTACCTCCCACCCTGGTCAGCCTCTCCAAAGACAATGCTCAACTCCCCAGCATTGATTAAAGCACAGAACAATTAGTCTAATTCCTTCTTGAGCGAAAAGACCTCCGCTTCTTCTTCACTGCCAGACTTCTGAAGGCGATGGGGCGAAGTGTCTGAAAATTGTGGAGATGATTGTTGAATTTCTGGGACTGGCCGGCTGGAATGGTGCTAGGGATTGATTACCAATGACCCATCCCCACCTCCACCCTCTCCTCTGGTATCGCGGTTCGTTTCCATGCGTTTTGTGCGAGTTCAGTAGGCGGCGTTGTTTTCGGCTTTGTAGCATTTACGGGAAATGGGGGTTAGTCCTAGGGTGGCGTTCGGGTATTATTGTTTGTATGTCACTGATTTTCTATAGCTTTGTATCAGGTTTTGGATTTTCGGTCGTATTGCATGAGTTATAATGTTGCATATGATGTGGTTGTTCCATTGTTCAAACATGGTTTTGTCTCGTGGTGTGTGTGTGTGTGTGTGTGTGTGTGGTGAAATGTATTCAATTTGGTATGCTTCTTTTATCAGATAATGAAGAATATACACAAATCTTGTTTATTACAGACTTGTGAAAAAATCTTTTAAATCTTTGTTTTTTGCTGTTTGACTTTCTTCATATTTATGTGAATTTTTCGGTTCTGTGATTTGTTTGCTTTTGATTCTGAGACGTTTTTTAATTATCTAAGTTTTGTTCTGATGATGCGATATCGTGCAGATGAATGACTAGCTGTGCTGTTTTACCGGGTACTTACATACTCACACTTTTTAAACAGGGCTGTCCCAAGTCAGGAAATGTTAAAGATGTTTCTTTTCAACGGTCATGTTGACGAATCAGCTGCACATGACAACAACAACAACAACAACAAGCATGATATTTTGATATTGATCGGAAATCCGCCCCAACAATCCTTGTCTATAAATAGCATCAGCAAGACGCTTTATCTGTCATTTTCGGCAGATAAATTACAGGCGCAGAGAACTGACTGAAATGTTTGCTGACGTCTTCAGAGCGGTCCCCCCACACTGATGAAGATGCATAGCCGCCATTGTGCCTCCTCTTCCAGCTGTCCACCAATCAGAGACGGCCGGCCAAGGGACGCCACTCTCAGCCTTTCAGTCTCCGGTGCAGGCACAATGCTCTGCCCCTTCCGCTTCTCTGAAGTATCGTTTTTTGTCAGTCCTGTGGCGCAAAGGCACGACAGCTGGTGTTTTAACGACCTCCGACCCCTAGCCTCTGACCTCTCAACTCCTAAGATGAGGTCAAGACAGTGGACACAGGGGAGAGAATCAATGAAGGACCGGGGCCGGGTATTGTACTTCTGTTCGGACAGTTATTTTAGACAGGCAGCCTTTTGTCTTCGTTAATGTCATTTGACATCGACTAAAGACATCACATAAAGATGAGAATTGAAAGGAAAAAGTATTTGAAATACGGGCATCGTGAAAAAGGGGGAGGGAAAAGGAGGGAAAGGGGATAAAAGAGAAGGGGGGAGAGAAGGGAGGGAACAATACATTGATTAAACAGACTCGACATCTCCTTTTAATGTAAAAAGCTTGGGAAAGACGACGAAACTGTATCTGTCTTGGGCCGACCAGATCGCAGAAGATGGACAGACGCAGCAAGGGGTAGTGGGGGGAGGGGGGGAGGGATGAAACACAAAACCGTAAATTCAGAGGCCTACCAGTGGGATAAAGGAGGGGGTGGAGACTGCACATAAGGAAGAAGGGGATAGTGAAAGGGAGGGCGGAAAATAGGAAGAACGGATAGAGGAGAGGGTCGAGACACAAGGCAGGACAGAAGGAGAAAGACAGAAAGAAAGACAGAAAGAAAGAAAGGGGGAATCTGTTACAAGAAGAAAAGCCGCCTGCAACAAAGCGGTTAAAAATGGATGTCCAAGAAGCAAGTTGAAAGTGCACGTCCCGAGGTTGAAGTTGACGAGGCGGGAAGGTCAGCGTGCGCTCGTCTGTCATTTTATCTTTTTCGAAAGGAGAAAGAGAGATGGTAGTGGAACGGAGAGAGAGAGAGAGAGAGAGAGAGAGAGGAGAGAGAGAGAGAGAGAGAGAGAGAGAGAGAGAGAGGCTGGAGGGGAAGGAAAGACGGAAGTGGGGATTAGACACTGGAAGAAGAGAATCGCTTTTAACAAAAGGCCAAGGCAACGATCTTTTTTTTTGTTCTGTTGAAGGGGAGGAAAGGAGGGGCGGGAAGGGGGGTTGGGGTAGGATCTTCGCCAGAAGGTAGCCCGGAGCCTCTTTGGGGTAGTCAGACGTTTAGGGTTTCAGACGCTGATTAGGCAGATGATGCTTTGGGGGAAGGGGGGGGGGGGGGGGGGGGGCGCATGTAGCGACGAACGGGAGACGACACGGTGGAGCTTCTTTTTGCGCATTTGTCTGAAAGTGTATGGCTGTCGTTGAAATTGGTGGCTTTAGTTACTCGTAGCGCTGGTGGCACTATTGCTTGTTTATGTGCTCTCTGTTTCTTCTTCTTCTTCTCCTTCTTCTTCTTCTTCTTCTTCTTTTTCTTCTTCTTCTTCTTCTTCGTCTTTTCTTTATTCCTGTCTGTTACCTTATTTTTCCCCCTACTCCCACCTACCCACTTTTTTCACCCTCCTCTAATTCCCCCTCCACACCCCATCTTCTTCTTGCTCATCGTCTTCTTCCTCTCTGACATCAGTTTAATCTTCAAAGTTACTTGTATTCTGTCTGATTGTTTGTTTCTATCAGTCTTCGTGAAACGTACAGCAGCTTCTCTGTCTGTCTCTGCCTTGTTTCTGTCTGTCTGTGTATCTGTTTGTGTCTTTGTCTGTCTGTGTTTCTCTCTCTCTCTCTTTCTCTTCTCTCTCTCTCTCTCTCTCTCTCATCTCTCTTTCTCTCTCTCTCTCTCTCTCTTTCTCTCTTCTCCTCTCCTCTCTCTCTCTCTCTCTCTCTCTCTCTCTCTCTCTCTCTCTCTCTCTCTCTCAGTTTAATCTTCAAAGTTACTTGTATTCTATCTAATTGTTTAGCTCTATTATTCTTCGTGAAAAGTACAGCAGCTTCTCTCTCTGTCTCTGTCTTGTTTCTGTCTGTCTATCTGTGTGTGTCTTTGTCTGTCTGTCTGTCTCTCTCTCTCTCTCTCTCTCTCTCTCTCTCTCTGTGTCTCTCTCTGTCTCTTGTCTCTCTCTCTCTCTCTCTCTCTCTCTCTCTCTCTCCTCTCTCTCTCTCTCTCTCTCTCGGATGCGTCTGGTTGAACCAAGGAGTCGAGAATACAAAAGGCTTTTTACAACTTTTTCGCCGGCGACTCGTGGACTGCAGATGGCAGAAATGGTCTGACCATCTTCATAAGAGTGATAGGTTTGATTTTTATAGGACTTTTTCATATACTCATGATTTGAAAACGTACTTGAACATAAATATAGATAGGCATTTAAAGCATGTAACAGCAAAATTTGGAATAGGAATATCATAATTAGCTTGCCGTTACCTTAGATATCGAACGCATAATATAATATTTGGGATATTGAAATACATTTTGTTCTATGATGTCCAGCTCTCAGAAACATCAGAGAAAAGTTCATTAAGCCCAAGAAATTATAGAAAGCCATTTTTGTTTAAGCTAAACCTACTGTCTTCCACTTCTG
>CM031611.1:33153707-33156207 GCA_018398815.1 Conus ventricosus | reverse complement strand
AGACAGAAAGACAGAAAGAAAAAAAGAAAGAAAAGAACATAAGGAAGAAGAAATAAAGAGAGAAAAGGAGGAAGGAATGAAGGAAGGAATGAAGGAAGGAAAGAAAGGAAGAAAGAAAGAAAACGCGTCTGTCATTCTCTTGACCTCATTCTTGTCTCCCCCTCTCCCTCACCTCGCCCCCATCCCTACACCCCTCTTTCGAACAGCCCCCCCCCCCCCCCGACATTCCCACCCCACCCCCCAGCCCCTTCCCCGTCAATCTGTCTAACTGCCGCATCACCTCCCACAAGAGGCTAACAAGATCCAATCGGCTGAAGATGCTTTCGCTGCCGCCGCCTCGTGTTTTTCTTTGAGATTGTGGGATGGCATCAGCGCCAAAAGATGTGTCTGCTAATGACACGCTCTCCCCCAACGCCCAGCCTCTTCATCTTGTCACTTGGAGCTAATAGCTTTGCTACAGGGAGCCCTCCCCCTCCCCTCCCCTCCACTTCCTCCCCTCTCTCCCTCTATCCACAGCCCTCTCCCCACCTCCCATTCCACTCCACCTTTCCTCCCATTCCCTTGCTCTTCCTCTCTCGAGGATCTTGGGAAGTTTTGGGGAGTAGGGAGGGAGTAGGGAGTGAAAGAAGGGACTTTGGAAGACACCCAAAAAAAACAAAAACAAAACAAAAACCACCTTTGGGGGAAGAGAACGCGTGGGTGAAAAACGTTGTCGACGGATTGACTGAAGAGAGTGTTGTATATTGCAAATCAGATGTTCCTGCAGAATGAAAACCTTCTCAGGGAAAATAAAAAGATCGTGCTGAGAGAGAGAGAGAGAGAGGGAGGGAGGGAGGGAGGCATATATACACTCTCAGTACATACACAAACGCCCAAACGCACGCACGCACACACACACACACACACACACACACACCACACGCGCGCGCGCGCGCGCACACACACGTGCGCACGGACACGCACACAGACACACAGACACACACACACACACACACACACACACACACACACACACACACACAGAGAATGGGTGGGAGGCGGGGGGGGGGGGGGGGGGGGGGCGGTTATGTTAACTCAGCTCTGTCGACTCTCTTCAGATTGAGACCGTCACTATCTGATTTCAAGCCTTGAAAAATGACCCCCTACCAATACAGCAAAACGGTATCAAATGACGATGACGACAACAACACTGACAACCCCTAATGACAATAACAAAGGTACAGCAAGAATGACCACGACAACATATCAACGCACGAACAAGAAGAGCAAGACTACACACACAAAAAACTCTCTCCGTACACTCTTTTCCCCACACAAACACATCAGTCAAACAGAGGCGACACCGCTGACCTATCCTTCACTTGCGAGTAGACGAAGATGCTCCAGCGAGAGCTTGAGCAGTTCAGCCTCCTCGGTCCTGCACAGAGAAAGAAAAAAACACCGCCATCAATCGATAGCCTTCAGGCCACGCTGCCAGCCACAAGAGGACAGCCACCCACCAACCCACCCACCCACCACCCGCCCGCAACAACATCCTGTCTGACAGTGTCCGTCAGAGGGCGGCACTTCACTGGAGGATGAGCGGATAGAGTCGTCTCCCCTGTCTTCTGCTCCCGCGGCGGACTGGGGATCAATGGGATGACAGGAAGGGAGCTCATCTCTGATTGGTCGGTCGATACGATGACAGGACAGGAGCTTATCTGCTATTGGCTGCAGGAGGCTGGGAGGATGACAGAGAGGGGCAGTGAGAGAGCAGGAACGGGAGGACTGGGAAGAGAGAAAAAAGCTGACGGTGGTTTTCGTTTTCTCGGGTTTTGTCTGTTGCTTTTGTTTGTTTGTTTTTCCCTGAGTGGGATGTTTGTTTGTTTTTCCCCTGAGTGGGATGTTTGTTTGTTTTTCCCCTGAGTGGGATGTTTGTTTGTTTTTCCCCTGAGTGGGATGTTTGTTTGTTTTTCCCCTGAGTGGATTTTTGTTTTGTTTTTCCCCTGAGTGGGATGTTTGTTTGTTTTTCCCCTGAGTGGGATGTTGTTTGTTTTTCCCCTGAGTGGGATGTTTGTTTGTTTTTCCCTGAGTGGGATGTTTGTTTGTTTTTCCCCTGAGTGGGATGTTTGTTTGTTTTTCCCCTGAGTGGGATTGTTTGTTTTTTTCCCCTGAGTGGGATGTTTGTTTGTTTTTTCCCCTGAGTGGGATGTTTGTTTGTTTTTTCCCCTGAGTGGGATGTTTGTTTGTTTTTCCCCTGAGTGGGATGTTTGTTTGTTTTTCCCTGAGTGGGATGTTTGTTTGTTTTTCCCCTGAGTGGGATGTTTGTTTGTTTTTCCCCTGAGTGGGATGTTTGTTTGTTTTTCCCCTGAGTGGGATGTTTGTTTGTTTTTCCCCTGAGTGGGATGTTTGTTTGTTTTTCCCCTGAGTGGGATGTTTGTTTGTTTTTCCCCTGAGTGGGATGTTTGTTTGTTTTTCCCCTGAGTGGGATGTTTGTTTGTTTTTCCCCTGAGTGGGATGT
>CM031611.1:33143707-33148707 GCA_018398815.1 Conus ventricosus | reverse complement strand
TCACACAGGGTCAAAAGTCACATCACGAGCAGGCTGGACTACAAAAATATTCTATTTAAAAAAACAACAACACTATGACATGAGAAGTAAACTATTGACATATTACGACATATCAGATCAGCTTATGCCGAGAGCGGCAAACATTCCTCTCAATTGATCGCACCCAGAACTTTTTTTCGTGTTAGAAAAAAAATTATTCAACATCATGTTCGATATGTGTGACGTCAACGTAAATTATGACGTCAACTTAAAATGACATATTTAACTACATGACGAAAATAATGATATGAGACAAGAGAAGGGAGCAAGAACTAACGGCCGAGGATTTGGTGTCCAGCCTAATTTATTTGTTTAATCATCGTTTTTTCTCCGTAGTGTTACTATGTGGAGAGGCTGACCGAGTGGTCAGTAGTGCATCGATGTTCACTGTGTATGTGGGATGCTTTTGATGACGGTACCAGCGGAATATGTAGCAGGAAATGTATTTGTTATAAAATTGTTGTGAATGCTGTGTCGCCGAGAGTGACTTAAAACTCCTGGAAGAATATTTAATATGTGCTCCAATTGTACCACCGCATGTGTGTCGGTGGGTTATATTTATTGATGTGAACACTGTAGTATAAATACACGGAGAAGTTAATATTTGTTTTAGATCAACGGTGCGTCGAACCGAAGTTTATTGTGTTCTATGGGACTTTGGTGAAATTGTGTTCTCCCGGGGATTCAATATGGTTTACTGTGCTTTATGAATCTGCGGTTCTTCTTCTGCGGATTGCTGTGCCTTGTGAATTTGCGGTTCTTCTTCTGATAGTTCGACGTAATATATTGTGCTTGCTGTGTTGAGACCCTGTTTCTTCTTCATCGCTTGTGTTTTGTGAACGGCTGTGTTTACCGTGTGGGGACCTTGGTTATCCGTCTTCGTCTTATTTTAATGCTGTAGACTGTGGCGTGGGTACTGTGGAACTGAATGCGTTGATTGTATATGTGAGATACTGTGGACGGCGCCGGCGAGATATGTGAATTATATTAAGATATGTAGTATGATACGCTGATATATGATGATTGAAGTGTCTTATGTATTGATGTCTTAATTGACGTGCATTGATCTGTATTCTATGTAATGGCATGTATTGATTTGGTAACGATTCATATTGATGGGTTTAGGCAGCATAATTATAAAGAAAAGAAATCAAACTCGTGTGCTGCCTGGCTATCCATGTACGTATGGTGTGGGTGTGTGTAGGGAATAATTATTACACGCATCCAAACTTTTGAGAGCGAGAGTCAGACAACAAAATACGCACCGCACTCCATCCGTAACAATATGAATAAGACTTATAGAGCTCAAAATGCAATTCTCTTTGAATTCTGTTCACCAGTTATATTTGTCCCAATACACTTTGAATTATAACGTCCTCTAACGGGCAGGAAAGATCGACTGACTTACACATCTCTGTCATTTCTACCAAAAGCGAATAATTCACAAAGTGTCTACAAAGTTGCTGAAGACGTCTTTCATTGAACGGGACTCCCTTGAATCTTTACCTGCGCAAGATGCTAAACATCAAAACTACCATGCTCATACGGTTTTGAAAATAATCATACGAAGCGTTAAGATTGGCAGTTACTTATGAAATATTTGTTGCACATTGCGCCTTCAAAACTACTCATCGAATAACAAAATATTTAAGTGGGAGTATGCATGTGACATCTCTCTCTCTCTCTCTCTCTCTCTCTCTCCTCTCTCTCTCTCTCTCTCCTTTTTTTTTAACTTTTATTTAATTTTCTTTGTTGCAGAGAGAGAGAGCGAGAGAGAGAGAGAGAGAGAGAGAGAGAGAGAGAGAGAGAGAGAAAGGAGAGAGTGAAAGAGAAAGAGAGAGATGTGTGGTGTGTTGTGTGTGTGTGTGTGTGTGTGTGTGTGTGTGTGTGTGCGTGCGCGCGCGCGCAACACAATTCTCATTTCACAGTATTCCCAGTATAGCATAAACTTTCGGGATGCAAAAATGATAGACAACCGATTTGTTGTTTGTTTTAAGAATGTATATGACATTGACGTTTGATTCTCCTCTCTCTCTCTCTCCTCTCTCTCTCCTCCCTCCTCTCTCCTCCTCTCTCCTCTCTCTCTCTCTCTCCTCTCTCTCCAGCAAAGCTGGGTGTTAATCTATGACCACTGGTTGTCCATCAAGGCCGGTGGTCAGACACACACCTGGGCAGCCCCGGTCAGTGACAGTCTGGGGTCAGGGGGTGTTGGGGGTTCTCTGTGACCCTCCCCTCCCCTTCAACCATAGTCCCTCCCTTCCTCCTGCCCCCTTGGCCAGGCTGATCTTGAGGTCCTGAGAGAGAGAGAGAGAGAGAGAGAGAGAGAGAGAGAGAGAGAGAGAGAGAGAGAGAGCGGGGAAAGAAGACGCCCAGGTCCTTCTGAAGGTCATGGGAAAGGTGACAAGAGGGAGATGACTGCCAGTGGTCGGATGCGGTGTCTGCGTACAACTCGCTGATAGAATGAACGTGGTTGTCTTCGTCTTCTTCATTCATCGCGCGTGTGTGTGTGTGTGTGTGTGTGTGTGAGAGAGAGAAAAAAAAGAGAGAGAGAGAGAGAGAAAGAGAAAGAGCGTGGCACCTATCTGTGTGTGTGTGTGTGTGTGTGTGTGTGTGTGTGTGTGTGTGTGTGTGAGAGAGAGAGAGAGAGAGAGAGAGAGAGAGAGAGAGAGAGAGAGAGAGAGTTATTAGGAAAGACCACCATTAGTGGAACACATTATGCAAATATTAAAATGAGATCGGTATGTGTTGTTTTTGTTTGTTTGTTTGATTGATTGTTTGTTTCTGCTTTTCTTAACGTGTATGTTTATTAAATTTTCTTCGTGTGTTTTTTTTTTATGTTTGTTTCATTCTCATTTTTTCCTAAAGTCGCTATCAATAGAGTGTGAAAAGTTAGCTTGATTAAAAGAAGAAAAACAACAACAACAACATAAAATAAAGACGGAAACTACTTCTACGTCAGAAGGTGGCGTGAAAGAGGAGGAAGGGGAAGGATGGGGGATGGGGTATATTTCACATCACTTTGACCCTCTCTTTTTCAGCTACCTGGACCCCAGGAAACAGGGAGAATGACCGCTACTGATGTCCATTCCAGGGTCATGAGAAAGGTGATCTGACTACTGACTGACCACAGACTGGCCACAGATCCTTCTTCCTGTTGTTGCTGACTGTGGATACTATGCCAAGGCTATGCATGTCACGATGTTTTCTTGCTGAACATCGGGAATTCGAAATAGAGTGTTGTGGTGTTCAACGTTAGCGGTGTGGTGTGTGTGTGTGTGTTGTGTGTGGTGTGCGCGCGTGCGTGCGTGCGTGCGTGCGTGCGCGCGCGCGCGCGCGCGCGTGTGTGTGTGTGTGTGTGTGTTGTGTGTGTGTGTGTGTGTGTGTGTGCGCGCGCGCGTTTATTGTGTACAAGTGTGTGTTAATGTGTTTATGGTTGTAGGTATGAGTGCATGGATATGTATATATGTGTGTGTGTGTGTTGTGTGTGCGTGCGTGCGTGCGTGTGTGTGTTGTGTGTGTGTGTGTGTGCGGTGTGATGCGGGTGTGTCGTGCGTGTGTGTGCGTGCGCGCGCGCGCGCGCGCGCGTGTGTGTGTGTGTGTGTGTGCATGATTATGTACAGTGTGTGTGTGTGCGCGCGCGCTCATACATGCGTGTGTGTGTCAGTGTGCCGCGCACGAGTATGTGTAGTGTGCATGAAAGTGTTTTGCGTGGGTAAAGATGTGCGCGCATGATTGTGTATACATATGAGCACGCGTAAGTGCGTGCGTGCCTACGTGCGTGCGCGCACGCGCGCGTGTGGTGCTCGCGTGCGCGCAAACGAGATAAAACGATAGGTGGAAGCTGATAGTTTGTAATGATTGTTACTAAACCTCAGATGAACATTCCCATAGTCATTCTTCTCATTATCCTAAGCCCTTCCTATTTTGCATCTACCACCAATTCTGTTGTTGGCGGCTATTGCGTTTCTGACTGCTTCTCTGTCTCTCTGCTTCTTTTTTTCTCATTTTTTATTTTCTTTCCTCTTTCTTCTTCTTCTCTCCTTCTTCTTCTCCTTCTTCTTTCCTCTTCTTCTTCTTCTTCTTCTTCTCTTCTCTTCTTCTTCTTCCTCCTCCTCCTCCTCCTCCTCCTTCTCATTCTTTTTCTTCTATCACTACTTCTACTACAGTTTCTTCTTTTTCTTCCTGTTTGTCTACCTTCTCTACCGCTGCTTCTTCTGCCTCTTCTTCTACTGATATTTTTGTTCTCCTCTTCCTCCTCCTCCTCCTCCCTCCTCCTCCTCCTCCTCTTCTTCTTCTTCTTCTTCTTCTTTTTCTTCTTCTTCTTCTGTTCTTCTTCTCCTCCTCCTCCTCCTCCTCCTTTCTCTTCTTCTTTTTCTCCTCCTCCCTCCTCTTCCCTCCTCCTCTCCTCCCCCCTCCTCCTCCTCTTCCTCTTCTCCTCCCCCTCCTCGCCCTCCTGCTTCTCCTCCTCTTCCTTTTTCTTTGTCATTTTCTTCGTTGTCATCGTCCTAGTTGTCGTCATATTCTTTTTTTCTTTTTTTTTTTAAAACAAATTACTGCTCTTTAAGCTTCATAGAAATAAAACAGGAAGGGGATGGGGGATGGGTGGGTGGGTAGTTTATTCCTACCCTTGGCTCAATGGTCAGTCATGAACTGTTCCACACTTGATGCTTGCTCACTGCTGACACCAAACATGGAATGACGCCAACTCAGATACGGGTCTCAGCCCCTTCCAGGATCCAAATTTTTCCTCCTTCACAAACACAAAGAAATCAGGAAAAGTTGAAATCAGACAACAACAACACCCCCGCCCTCCCCCATACCCCCTCGCCCGCCCAAGACGTCTGTACCGAGTGAGAACTGAAAAGGCGTGGAGATAGCGATGGAGCAGTATCCTGGAAACGGACCTGTCTTCATCTGGTTGTAATCTCATACGGTTCGATTCTCGTCTTTGTTTGGTGGCG
>CM031611.1:33131207-33138707 GCA_018398815.1 Conus ventricosus | reverse complement strand
AGCGTTAGGGAAGAAGGACAAGAAACGAGTTGGTTTAGAGTTGTACAGTTCATGGATTATTCTATTATTATTATTATTATTATTATTATATTATTATTATTATTATTCTATGAACTCTTTTTGACGTAAGAGTTTCAAAACCCGACAAACACACGGGACTTTAATTTTCTACTTTTCTCCATTTTTGTTTTGATTTTGAACACACACACACACACACACACACACACACACACACACACACACACACACACACACACACACACACACAAAGCACGCTTATTGATGCAAATCGAGGAATACAAAGACTAGATTGCAGGAACTGTCTCACAGGAAAGGCTGGGATTTCCGTTCCCGGTGAGCTAGATTCATGTGAGCTAGATTCTGGAGAATGGATTACTGGCACTCGTATCCTGGGGCAAAAGTAACAGCTCGAATGATGTAATAATGAATCTATGTGTACGCATAAACGCGGGCTCGCACAAATGCGAGCAAACACACGCACACACACGGGTGCACATGCACGTTCACGCAAGCATACACACACACACACACACACACACACACACACACACACACACACACACACACACACACACAATGCGTGCGCTTACACACACACATACACATGCACGCACACACGCACGCGCGCGCGCACACACACACACGCACGCACGCACGCACGCACGAAAGCACGCACGCACACACACACACACACACACACACACACACACACACACACACCACACACACACACACATCCGGATCTTAATGACGGACATACAAATAAAGCACGAGAGACAGAGAGAGCAGTATGTTCAGCAAATCTCTCTCTCTCTCTCTCTCTCTCTCTCTCTCTCTCTCTCTCTCTCTCTCCTCTCTCTCTCTCTTTTCTGAAGCTTCCACCCCATGATCTTTTTTCAAACAAAGAAGACAGAGGGACAAAGAAGGACTCTGGCAGGAGGACAAGAAAGAAGCGTCGGTTTAAAGAAGATGCTTGGACAGCCCACCCCCACCCCTCACCGTCCACCCCACCCTCTTTTTTCAGTGAGAGACCCTCCCTGACCCCCCGCTTCCTGTCCAGCTCGTGCGACGCAGCGACAGACGATGACGTGACGAGGAGGGGGTCGAGGAGCCAGGACAAGGTTAGAGGTCAGGGTGAAGGTCACACATGGTTCCCAGGGTCCAAGGCTCCGGGGGTGAGGGACAGAAGGGATGTGGGAGAGGGGATATGGGATGGGGGAAGATGAAGGGGACAGGGAGGTGGGGGGGGGGGGGGGGCGCCAAAAATGGGAAGCGTGAAACTTAAAATGATGATGATTCACACTTTGTCATGTGGCATTCATTTGCTGCGGTGCAGTGGTCCTTTGGGTGCGGGTTGAAGTGAGAATTAACCAGAAATAATGAAGAAGAAAGAGGGACGCGCTTTTAGACAGAGACCTTGGCGCGCGCGCGCGCGCGCGCAAGCTTGCACGCACGCACGCACGCGAGCGCGCGCGCGCGCGCACACACATACACACACACGCACGGACGCGACTCACACACGCTCGCGTGCGCGTGCGCGCGAACGAACGCACACGCAAGCACGCACACGCACGCACGCAGATAAAGAGAGACTGAAGGACGACTGAGAGAGAGAGAGAGAGAGAGAGAGAGAGAGAGAGAGAGAGAGAGGGAGAGAGAGAGAGAGAGATTGTAACTATAGCCCTTAAGGAAAGTATGGGAGAAGACATAGATACAAAGAATTATCAAAGCATGGGGGAAAATACAATTATCAGATGATCGGAAGATAATAACTGCAGAATATCGATAAAAATCGGTATTCCT
Source organism: Conus ventricosus (assembly GCA_018398815.1). Lineage (NCBI taxonomy): Eukaryota > Metazoa > Mollusca > Gastropoda > Neogastropoda > Conidae > Conus > Conus ventricosus. The sequence continues at coordinate 33,136,883 of CM031611.1, read as the reverse complement.
TTTCTGAACTTCAGCGCTTTATACGAGAGAAAAAAGAAAGCAGAGAGAGACAGACAGACAGACAGACAGAGATTAGAAGATCGTGCCTGGCTGTTGAAGGATCGTTTTGTCGTGTAATATATGAAATCAGCGGATTGCAAACGCTAATCGTTCTTTGGAGAAAAAAAAACAAAAAAGAAAACGTGAGACAGAATTTGATGAGACATCACACATTGTTCTAAAAAAAAAATGCAACCAGTTCCTTCCAGTTCCATTTACTTATGGATTTCCTTTCACGCTCATTAGGAAGGTAGCGACCGACCGATTCAATGACAGTTATGCCACGAACGAACTGTCCAAACCGTGGGGCCAGTCAAAAGCTTGCACATTATTTATCTACACATTATTGACTGATGGTTTTAAGAATCATAGACTATGTTCAAACGAAAACCGATTTTTCCTTCTTTCTTTCTTTCTTTCTTTTTTCCTCTTGATTTAAGCATGAGGTATAGAAAAAGAGGGAGCATCTCATTACTCCCCCGGCTCGTTACTCCCCCGGCTCGTTACTCCCCCGGCTCGTTACTCCCCCGGCTCGCCTAACCCTATCCCTAACCCTATCCCTAACCCTAACCCTATCCCTAACCCTAACCCTATCCCTAACCCTATCCCTAACCCTAACCCTATCCCTATCCCTAACCCTATCCCTAACCCTAACCCTAACCCTAACCCTATCCCTAACCCTAACCCTAACCCTAACCCTAACCCTATCCCTAACCCTATCCCTAACCCTAACCCTATCCCTAACCTTAACCCTAACCCTAACCCTAACCCTAACCGGGGGAGTAAAGAGCCGGGGGAGTAACGAGTCGGGGAGTAATGAGCTGATCCGTAGAAAAAGAGAAGAAGCAACGAAAGACACAACATCAAAACATAGACAGTAAATAAGCTAACAAGGCTTCCTTTTCCGCCCTCGGTCACTCCGTTTTTAAAGCATCAAACGTTAAACTTCCCATTGTTAAAGTCTCAGTGTATGCCCTTAATGTTAAACAACAAACAAAATGATGTATTGACAGAAGAGCTTACAAAACTGCCTAACGTCAAAAAGAAGGGGGAAACGGCGATAAACATAATCAGTGAAAATGAAGCTAATAGACTGAGAGTTTGTACAATTTGAGTAGTGTTTCTGTTAGTGTTTGCGTACTGTGTGTGTGTGTGTGTGTGTGTGTGTGTGTGTGTGTGTGTGTGTGTGTGTGTGTGTGTGTGTGTGCGTGCGTGCGTGCGTGCGTGCGTGCGTGCGTGTGTGTGTGTGTGTGTAAAGACATTAGAAATCAATTTTTACCAAGAAAATTAAAATTACATGTGTTAAGTCCGCATTTAACTATTGTCGTTTGCTCTATGGTGGTAAAAAAGTGTTGCGAAACTTAGCAAAGTTTCTAAAACTTAGTAAACTTGTGTAACATTATATTCAGTGCGTTAATTATAGGGAAAATGTTTGGATGTTTGATTTGTTTCATTTACATTTGTTTAATTTGTTTGAAGTCCTCCATGCTCCAAAAGGGGTCACAGGATTAAAATCTTTGAATCTTTGTGCGTGTGTGCGTGCGTGCGTGCGTGTGTGTGTGCACGTGCGTGCGTGCGCGCGCCCGCGTGTGTATATGTTTGTATGTGTGTGTGTGTGTGTGTGTGTGTGTGTGTGTGTGTGTGTGTGTGTGTACAACACTATGTTAATCTGACAATAAATGGTTTCAGTCAGTCAGTCAGTGTGTGTGTGTACGCGCGCGTGTGCGCAGTGTGTGTGTGTGTGCGCGGGCGCACGCGCGCGCGAGCGCACGTGTGTCCCATTCACATTATCCACGCCAGTTATTCCGAGTCAGGTAACAATGAAAATACAATACAGATCGTAACCAAGAGTGTCCAAGAAGAAGCCGACCACCCACGTGAAAGCCTCCCGATCCATAGCGGCCATTCATCCACGAAGAACGATGGAAGGCGTCTCTCTTTGAGGACCACATGGAGCGGTGACTCGGTCATCCTCAAGTCTCCAGTAAGCCACTTTATCTCTAATCCCCTTATTCATCGTCCTGTCTGTTCCGTCTCTGCCTGAGCCATCAGGCCAGATTATCCGGACCACTGTTCAAAAGACAGATTATGGAGCAGAAGGAGCTGACAAGCATGTTCCTTAGGTCCTCGAATACGTTTGTCCAAAACCAGACCACAAGACTCTTGGATGTTGCTCTTAGTTAGGTCACCGTTACAGTTCGGCAAGTCTTAGGTCTAACTGGGTGAGATTGGCGCCTTTGGTCTAAACGTTTCTGTCAGGGCGGTGACTGTGAAGAGCGTGAAGTGAAGAACACCGTTTCGTGGAGCCGATCTTTGCGCGTTGCTAACGGCAGCAAGTGGTCGTCCCTGAAGAGTGAGCCTTGCTGACTACGGTTTATGATGAGTTGTGGACCCGCCCTTCAAGTCCCTGAAGGCCGGCTCCTGACAACGGGGAGATCTTTCCACAATGATACCTGGGAATCTACCCGGCTCCCAAATCTTCGTTCTTGCTCTGTACCCGAGTGCGTGTCACAATAGGTTTTAGCTTTAATAGCCCCTCAGGGGGGGTGGGGGGGGGGAGAGAGGAGGGGGGTGGGGTGTATGCAAATAATCCCCAGAGCCTGGATTTTAATTGGCTGAGGATTAGATCACTGAGGCAAGAGTGGGTGAGGAAGGGGAGGGGAGGGGAGGTGGAGGAATGGCAGGTGCAGAAGTGTGGTGGGTGAGATGGTGCCTGTCGTCTACTGACCTTTCTCTGTGACAAGGGGAGGGTAGGGGTGTGTGGGTGGGTGGGGGGGGGGGAGGGAAGAGAGAGGGGGCGGGCTGGTGGATGGGTGAGGTTGGGGGGTGGAGATGGGGAGTGAACGAGCGGTGCCTTGTCTCCCTTTCACCTTCCAGACCCTGATGTATTGATGGCGTGATCTGGCTTCCGCCACAGACAGGACTGAATTGGCGGTTGCTACCCGCCTCCCGCCTTCTCTCTCTCTCTCTCTCTCTCTCTCTCTCTCTCTCTCTCTCTCTCTCTCTCTCTCTGTCACTATCTGTCTGTCTGTCTGTCTGTCTGTCTGTCTGTCTGTCTCTCTCTCTCTATGTCTCTGTCTGTCTGTCTGTCTGTCTGTCTGTCTGTCTCTCTCTCTCTCTCTCCTCTCTCTCTCTCTCTCTCTCTCTCTCTCTCTCTCTCTCTCTCTCTCTCTCTTTTGCGTAGCACAATAGCGTACTTAGTACAAGAATTATTCATTTTCAAAGGAAATGAGAAACTAAGAGCTAAAGACTGAAAGATGAGAAAAAATGGGATAAACAAGTACATGCGCGCACGCACACACACACACACACACACACACACACACACACACACACACACACACACACACACACAAGAGAGAGAGAGAGAGAGAGAGAGAGAGAGAGAGAGAGAGAGAGAGAGAGAGTTGTCAATTGCTTTAATTCTACTAATTTGATTATTAAACAATTAGATACTTCGTTGTTTTCATCAGTCGTTAATTGATTAGTTTGGCAGTTCTTGGCTATATCATGAAATTCCTTACATTTCCGGTTATGTCATCAGTCGAATTAAACACAGTGCACAATGCTCGCTCCGTAAAAGATTAAATCTCATTCGAAGGGTCTTTTACAAACACTTAAACATAAACATACAAGACAGACCAAGATATGGAAAGGAAACATTTGAATGTGTCTTCATGTCTCCTGTTCCGTCTTGATTTTGCTCTGCAGTGTTGAATGTTTGAAAACGAGCTTAGGGTCGAAGGACGCCTCGCCCTTTGTTCTGTTCTTGTCCTTGTCCTGTCTTCCCAGTGCTTTTAATATATTTTGTCACCCGCTTGCCTTTTTGTCCTGTATGCAAAACAAATAAATGAATCAATAAATGAACAGATTAATGATGAAATACATAAATGAATAAACTATGCCCTGCTATAAGTATGGGAGTTCCTCCAAATTCATCAACCTCAAATTCTTCTTGTAACATAAATGAATTAAAAGCATGATAGGGGCACAGAGATAGACTCCAATGCCGTATGGGTAAAACAGACTGTGCAGAACGGACAGCTAATGTCCATTCTAGACTCTATTCAGTCTCTACTCGACAGACCGCAACGAAAAACATGACATGTAACAGACCGTCAAATGTAAAATATAAACGCCTTTCAACGCCTACCTTGCGCTGAAGACATCAGAGCTAAGTGACAAACTCGTTCATTTCCGTTGTCCTATTTGTTTTGTGTCTTGCCTGAAGAAGACCTAAGAGGTCGAAACGCGTCGTGTTTTGTCTTGTGACTCGTTTGTCCACGTTTCTCTTGGCGGTTCGCTAACATTTATTTAAGATTTGTTTAGATTTCCGCCTGCAGTCGTCTCACTTTGCAACTAGATGTAAAATGTAAAGAGAAAGTGGGGAAGAGGGTGTTAAGACAGATATATGTGAATGGGTCTCATAGGCAGAGGAATAGTAATAATTAGAAGGAAAAGGGACAGTACCAAGGAGAGATATAGCAAGTGGGGAAATTGCAGGCACCTCATTTCTACAAAGTGGGAATGAAATTTATATTGAGCACCCCTTCCCCTCCCCACCCCCAACCCCAGCAATCCGACAGATGGGACGTTATTAATTCAATATTGTTATAGTTAAGTGGTCAGCCCCAAACTTAGATTCAAAAACCGTATTCTAAAGTTCCTTGGGATGACTTAAAGGGCAGTTCTAAACCGCTCTCCTAGGAAGAAGAAGAAGAAGAAGAAGAAGAAGAAGAAGAAGAAAAAAAGAAAAAGAAAGACAGAAAGAAAGACTGAAAGGGAGAAAGGAAGAAAGAAAAAAGGAAAGAATGAAAGACTGAAAACAGAAGAAGAAGACGAAGATGAAGAAGAAGAAGAAGAAGAAGAAGAGAAAGCAGAAAAAAAGAAGAAGAATCATTCCGTGTCCGCGAGTGAAGAAAAAAAAAAAAAGATAATACAATAAAGAAGAAAAAAAAAGGTTGAGGGCAGGGGACAGTCAGTTAGTCTCAACCAATGCAATCCAAACTAGCAAGGCACCCTTCCCGACCTTTTCCGATTTCGAAAGACTTCAACGCTGACACACTGATGAAGTCAAACACACTGACCACCGCGGTGTCCACTCTTTTCCTCTTCACCCTCGTCCCCAAAGTACATGTCCAAGTAAACAAACCCCCCGCATGCTCCTTTTCTCTCCCCCCCCCCCCCCCCCCCCCCACCCTTTGGTCAAAAACAGGAGCGACCTACCCCCTCTACAAAAGAGCTGAACGGGTAGGTAAATAAGATCCACCCCCGTCTTCACTTTGTGACACGACCCGTCACAGCCTAAGGTTCCCTTCTTGACTGGGCAAGGGAAGATGGCTAATGGTCATCCCGCTTCAAGGACTCTTGGCGACTAATAGACATGACCACTGTTTACCTTGGGACGTTCTTCAGCGTGAACACTGCCAACCCGCACTAAGCTTGAGTCCCGAGGAGGAGTTGACACTGGTTATGCAAGCACTGGGGGGAGGGGGGGGGGGGGGCGTGAGGAAGGGGAGCGGAAGGGAACGGCGAGGCCTCGTTGGCCTTCGCAGGTGTTCCTGAAGAAGCTTTGGAGAAAATCTTGGGAAACTATTTCAGCTAACGGGAGAGTGGAGGGAAAGTCCCTCTCTCCGC
>CM031611.1:33123707-33126207 GCA_018398815.1 Conus ventricosus | reverse complement strand
GCATCACGCAGAAACTGCGATGACATTGCATTACACAGGAACTTCAAGGCACGGCATTACACAGAAATTGCAAATAGCGATGCTATTAAATCCTGACATAGCATTACAAGAGCTATAATGGCAATAATTACACAGATATATATTACAAGAGCATGCATTACACAGGAATTACAACGTCGCGGCGTTAATAATGACTTGATCATTGTCGTTCCACGGGGAAACTATACAATCACATGGCATTACACAGGAACTTCAACGATGTGCCATCTCATGGGAAACACAATCACGTGACAATAGACAGGCACTACGATGGCATGACACTACACACTGGCACGAAATTACACAACTACAATGTCAGGATATTACACAGCACTACACAGGACCTACAATGGCATGGACCATGTAAGAGCTACATTACTCTCACTTTCAGTGAAAAGACTGAAATTGAAGAACTACCTAACTAACACTGGCATGGCATTATGAAGCTACTACTGTGGCTTTATACAGAGACGTGGCTTAGCGGAAGCGGACAACGAGCAGGTTGGGTGCTTCGAGCTTATCTCTCAGCCGCCTCTTCCCCTCTACAACCCATCCTATTCTGAGTCCCCTTTCTTCCTTCCTTCTACTTCATTCTCGTTCTTTATTCATTTGTGGACAATCTCCTTTGAGGAGACGATAACTCAAAGCTCCTAACACAAGTAAAAGAAATAGTCATGACGAAAAAGAAAAGTGGCTCCTACAAATTCTGCAGGAAATTCTACTTTCATAGCTACATAAAACCACGCAGACAGGAAAGAAATGAAAGTTTGGTGGCGCCCTTCTGTGGCGACACTCTCGTGAAGGCCGAGAAGGCGGTCCGAATTTTTTTACCCTTGAGAAATCTGGCTTGGCAATGAATGTTTACAAGTCTGTTGTACTGTAGAGCTACCGATGGAAGAAGAGAGACAGACAGACAGACAGACAGACAGACAAGGACCAAGCAAGAGAACCAAAATATGATTGTGGAAGAGAGACAGGCGAGAGAAAAAAAAAAAGAGAGACTAGGGGTTCATGATAAGGGGGTATTATCTGCATCTATATTGCTTTGAAATGTGTTCCCTGTTAAAAAAAAGGGAAAAAAAGAAAAGAAAAAACATAAAACAGAAACAACCTGCCTTCACCCTACCGTCAGGCCCCCCCCCCCCCCCCCCCCCCCCCCCCCCCCCCCCCCCCTTCCCTCTTATCCAAATCCTTACAACCCCTCCATGAACACCCCTAGCCCACCTGCAAAAAAGAACGAATGAAAGAAATTCAAATCAAGGCAAAATGAATATTCAGATCAAACTAAATGATCCCATAAATCTGCATTATTTCCCCAGGAAAGAAAGAAAACCCTCCATTCAAAACGAAATAATACTCTGACCGTTCCTTTGTCTCAGTAGGACATTTTCAATTAATCTCAACAGTTCTCCCTACACTCCGCAAACATTACGACTAAAGCCAGTAAATCCTCTGAGAAAGGAGAAAGGACGAAAAGAAACTGAAGAGGAATGAAATGATATAAGGCGTCCAGAGTAGCATGTCTTTGTGTGTGTGTGTGGGAGAGAGAGAGAGAGAGAGAGAGAGAGAGAGAGAGAGAAGAGAGGAGAGAGAGAGAGAGAGAGAGAGAGAGAGAGAACCATATCTCACGAGCAGGTGTTGATCTGTCCTCCTGGATTTCTAAAAGATCTCCCGAACAAGAAAAACCAACCCTCCTCCAAGCCTCACTTTCCGTGTCATCCAAGGGACACTACTCTCCGGTCGCGTGGACAACTCTCGTCCATTCCGCCGAAGACTATAGGGCTGACCGCTTCCCTCCCTTCTTTCTGCTCTAAGGCCCCCCCCCCCCCCTTTTTTTTTTTTTTAAACAGGCGTGCGAGAAGAATCGACCAGGCAAACATCTTTCCTTTTAATGAAGGAAATAAAGAAAAAGAAGCGGGAAAGAGGAGAGAAAAAGGAAGTGACTGAATAGGACGGCTGCAGGGGGGCTCCGGGGAACTTAAATCATCGTCTGGCTGACTACCTTTCGACCGCCATCCACTCCCATCGCCCCACCAAACCCTCTAACCTTCTCCTACCCCTATAACCCCCCTTCCCCGCTTTCCATCTTTCTCCAGTCCCTTTTCCACTCCCGTTTGCGTACACTGGTGGAAAGAAGAACATTAAGAATGTCTGGATGAATCAGTATCAATTCTATATTTCTTTGCTTGCTTGTTTGTTTGTTTAAGTTTATAATAGACTAAAGAAATTACATGAAATCGGCTGTTCTTTGAAGGTTAATGACCTTTCGCTGTAAATCAGCATCAGCAAAATAGTTCGAAAGTTTGGACCTTTCATAAATGTATCAGATACCTGCACTTTTGAATATATGTATGCACCGCCCAAACATGCTTTACAATGTAATTATTTATCTGTACATTTTCACTAACAAAAACTGCTGCAGGTATAATGATGATGATTATGGTAATGATGATGATGATAA
>CM031611.1:33112828-33116107 GCA_018398815.1 Conus ventricosus | reverse complement strand
CGTCTAAAAATCGTCACTCAGCTAGTAAGGGTTCAGCCGGTACAGTTCAGCCCTTTCAAGGGAACTGACTGTCTTTTTCATCAAGTGATGTCACCCTTGGCAGACGTCTAACCCAACACGAGTCGCTAAAACAAGTCTGTCATTTGTTGATTGAACTCAGCGTGATGCAATCGCCCGTAGGGTCTATGAATAGGAACGTCACATGGATCGTTCGATTTTATCACCGAGCATCCTCGATCATGTGATTTGTCCTAAGGCGCTGTCTTGTTCCCTCCGCATTTTGCCTCCGCCGGATTTGGGGGGTGAAACCTGCCTCACCTTACTACTCACGTATACACACACACGCACGCACGCACACATACACAGAGACACACAGACACACACATACACGCACGCACACACACGCGCACGCACGCACGCATGCACGCCCGCATGCACGCACAGAGAAGAGAGAGAGAGAGAGAGAGAGAGAGAGAGAGCGCTGCGAGGCGGGGAGTCTTGTTTTCAGATGTCTGTTTCAGTTCTGTCATACTGATGACTGATTCCACGAATCACGATGTATCTCTCACGAAGCGGCTCTTACAAACAGTCAGTCCGTAGATCCTCTGCCAATGATAGATCCATCGTCACAAGTGTAAATGATCCATCCATAATTGGTCAGTACATTCCAATCATTCTACGTTTCCCACCCAAAGGGTAATCATTGTGTACGTCATTGTACATCTACCGGTCAGCTAGCCAAAGCAATTCACCAACTGACCAAGTAAACCAACCAACCAACCAACCAACCAACCAACGGCGATCTAAGCTAAGTCTGGACATGCTTCAATCTTCATTTTCTTCTCGAAGTACAACAATGTGTATCTAGCTTTCACAAAAGCTCTAGGTTCGTCAGTCCAGCTGACTTCGTAATGCTCCCCCCCCCCCCCCTTCCTTCTCCCCTCTCCCTCTCCTGCTCCCCCTTTCTAACTGCCCGTTCCCCCCTCGAACTACCCCCATTCCGCCCCCCCCCTCCCCGCTGCCCCCCCCTCCCCCCCCCCCCCCCCCCCCCCCCCCCCCCCCGTTCCTCTTACACGAGCTATTAGAATCAGCGGGATGACTATGGTCGGGGCGGGGCGGGTAAACCGATGCAAAGTAAAGATTTGGGCTAGCTTGATGTTGACCAAAGTATCCCGTTTCTACCGTTTGACGATTTGCCGTGTGCAGATAAGTGCTTATCCGAAAAACCTCTTGCCAGTTATTCAGAGGGGGCTGAAGAGTGCCAGACTAATTGATTTGGGCTGTGTACTATGTGTTTGCGGGAGGGGGGGGGGGAGGAGGGGTGGACAGAGAGAGAGAAAGAGAGAGAGAGAGAGAGAGAGAGAGAGAGAGAGAGAGTTTGATAGGGAGAGAAGGGGGCGGGGTAGTAGGAGGGGGCGAGCGACCTGGTAATGGTCATAAGAGAGACTGGTGAGGAAAATAACTTTGACGAAAACAGTAAGTCAGTCAATCTCTTAATCTATTTGTTAACCAACCAGCTAGTTAGTCAGTTAATTGGCTAGTTGATTGATTTGGTTCGTTACTTACATAGTCAAACAGCCAGTGAATCAATTAGTCAGTCAACCATCAGTCAAGTAGTAGAATGTATTCCGGTTGCGGAGAGAGAGAGAGAGAGAGAGAGAGAGAGAGAGAGAGAGAGAGAGAGAGAGAGAGAGAGAGAGGCAGACAGACAGATAGACAGACAGAGAGAAGATCGGGGCGAAGGGTGGGATGGGGTTGGGGGGTACCTTTGTCTTTGAAGAATGATTTTAAAATGAGATGTGAGTAGGAGGCGGATGGGTGGGTTAGGAATTCATAACAGCGCTTTACTTGACTGTGTGACCCATGTATCTTCTCAAAACATATCTGACACAGGAAAGGAAAGGGAACGAAACGTTAAGGACCACACCTTGGCACCTCTCAAAAGTTTTTGAGATTTTTGCATTTTGCATGACGGACGTTCTTTCTCTCGTAACATTCTGCCCATTATTTCTAAAATACTTTTGTGATGAATGTGTCCATTTCGGGTTTTTTTTAGGCGATATATTGCTTCAGATAACAAAAATGTTGTTTTAAATACCATAATTCCGGGAAGAAAACCGCCGATGACGCGTGCGGTGATCGAAATTCACGGGAAAGAACTGAAGAGAGTTTAAGCAACACAACACAAAACGAAACGAAAAACGACAAATTCACAGCTTCAAAAAGCCTTACTCAATCAAGAATTAAAATTTTAAGGGCATTCTTTTTTTTTCTTCTTTACAGCATATCCTCGCTGAACTAAATTATGCGTACCAAGTGTAATCAAATAAGGAGAAGAAAGGAAAAAGAGAGAGAGGGAAAAAGCAAACACAGTGATGGAAATGAATAATATATATTTAGGCCTGCATGCATCAGACAAAAACATGTATTTGTATACGAAGTCACACTCATCAACAAGACAGAGGGAGAAAGAGAGAGGTCGGAAAACGATAATGACGAAAAACTACGAAAGAGGGTAAACTGTGTATGGACTTGAAGAGCGCCTTCAGGCTGAGCCGACATTCATCCCTCAGTTCCTTCCAACTGTATAGGCTTACACTCTCCTTCGCTATCCAGAAGGTTACACAAAAATGCAGATCATTTCTGACGAACATATGGCAAAGAGGCAAGGCTATCAACCGATCGCCAGTTGCTTAGGTAGTCTCTCACAATCATGGGATGCGTTAGATAATTTGGTTTCAAAACATGTGTTGGCAAAAGTTGGCAGTAGAAGGGCATCTGGGAGTCATGACCTGGATGCGGCCCGGTCCCCTTAGAGGGTAAGGAGTTCAGGGCCAAAACACCTGTCTGAGGGGGGGGGGGGGGGAGGTGTCTTCTCTGAAGACCTTCTGCTGTCAAGCTCTCCCTACATAACTTCAGGCTTGAGATGTTTCATGGGAATCTATATGTGTCTGCTTTCGTGTTCGAGGTACATGTACTCGTATCATATGTCGTTGCATGTATGGTAATCTTTTAATTATGAAATTCCTGATGATGATATCTTGTCCGTTCTAGGCATGCGAGTGCTCCCCACCCCCCACCCCACCCCCCACCCCACCCCCTCCCTCTTCTATAAAATAATTCGAATCTCAGTCCATTTTTTTTCTTTTTGTCCCTGATTTCTTTTCAAAGAACCTGTGAATGTTGTTGTCGTCGTCGTGGCGTGTGTGTGTGTGTGTGTGTGTGTGTGTGTGTGTGTGTGTGTGTGTGTGTGTGTGTGTGTGTGTGTGTGCGTGCGTG
>CM031611.1:33102828-33105328 GCA_018398815.1 Conus ventricosus | reverse complement strand
TCTTTATAGTCTTCCTTTTGTTGCCAGTTGTCGCTTAAAAAAACGCGGTCGCCTGTCGCTCATGTGCGCGAGGCGCAACGTACGTGTGTGTCACGTTTACTGGAAAATAGTAGTAACTAATGTGACAGGCGCGTAAACGGAAATTCAAGGGAAATAATTCATGCGGCAAGCAAGCAGAGTGATCTCGTCTACCATCGCTTTTTCCTGCTGAGGCCAACAACAACAACAACGTGTAAACAGTTTCTATCTCTTCCCCCACACCCTTCCCTTCCGTTGACCTCCCCACCCCCCTCTCTCTCTCTCTCTCTCTCTCTCTCTCTCTCTCTCTCTCTCCTCTCTCTCTCTTCTCTCTCTCTCTCTTTCTCTCTTAGGAGAAGACAGCTTAGATCATTGAGATTATTGCTGACTTGAAAGCAAAATTACAGTCAACCGTTTTCTTTTTGTACTCCCAGTTCTTAAAGAACAGGGAGTACTTTAGAATGGGAACGAAGAAATGCTGTCTGTGTGTCTGTGTGTCTGTCTGTGTGTCTGTGTGTCCATGGTCAAAATGTGTTCCACTCACTCCAGACAAAACTACTGGGCCGATCTTTCTGAAAATTTGTAGGCATGTTCATTATGGGTCAAGGATGAGGCCCGATGTTTTAGTTTACCGTTACAGCCGTTACTAACGGCTGCAACGGCCTGTAATGCTTTTTCTTCTTTATGGAATATCTCCGAAAGTACTTGGCCGATCTTTGTGAAAATTAGCAGTATGTTCATTATGGGTCTCGGATGATGCCCGATGTTTTAGTTTACCCCGTTATAGCCGTTACTAACGGCTGTAACAGCCTGTAACGGTTTTTCTTCTTTATAGAATATCTCAAAACGTACTAGGTCGATCTTTCTGAAAATTTGTAGGTATGTTCATTATGGGTTACGAATAATGCCTGATGTTTTAGTTTACCGTTATAATCGTTACTAACGGCTGTAACGGCCTGTAACGGTTCTTCTTCTTTATAGAATATCTCAGAAAGCACTTGGCTGATCTTTCTGAAAATTTGTAGGTATGTTCATTACGGGTCACGGATGATGCCCGATGTTTTAATTTACCGTTACAGCCGTTACTAACGGCTGTAACGGCCTGTAACGCTTTTTCTTCTCCATGGAATATCTCAGAAAGTACTTGGCTGATCTTTGTGAAAATTAGCAGGCATGTTCATTATGGGTCACGGATGATGCCAGATGTTTTAGTTTACCCCGTTATAGCCGTTACTAACGGCTGTAACGGGCTGTAACGGTTTTTCTTCTTTATAGAGTATCTCAGAAAGCACTTAGCCGATCTTTCTGAACATTTGTAGGTATGTTCATTATGGGTCACAAATAATGCCCGATGTTTAGTTTACTGTTATACCGTTACTAACGGCTGTAACGGCTTGTAACGGTTGTCTTCTTCATGGAATATCTCAGAAAGTACTTGACCGATCTTTGTGAAAATTAGCAGGCATGTTCATTATGGGTCACGGATGATGCCCGATGTTTTAGTGTACCGTTATAGCCATTACTAACGGCTGTAACGGCCTGTAACGTCTTTTTTTCTTATGGAATATCTCCGAAAGTACTTGGCTGATCTTTGTGAACATTAGCATGTATGTTCACTATGGGTTACGGATGATGCCCGATGTTTTAGTTTACCGTTATACCGTTACTAACGGCTGTAACGGCCTGTAACGTGTTTTCTTCTTTATGGAATATCTCAGAACGTACGTGGCCGATATTTCTGAAAATTAGCAGGTATGTTCTTTATGGGTCACGGATGATGCCCGATGTTTAAGTTTACCGTTTTGACCTTTACTAACGGCCCATAATGGCTTTCTTCTTTATGGAAAATCTCAGAAAGTTCTTGGCCGATCTTTCTGAAAATTTATAAGTATGTTCATTATAGGTCACAGACGACGGCCTATGTTTACCAGAATAGCCATTTCTAACGGTTACACCATCCCAAGACGGTTTTTTCTCTTTATGGAATATCTCACGCGTATTCAGGATAAACTGGGAGTACGTTTATATGCTTTGCATCTTGTTTCAATTGGACCTTTCCGTCCGGGTTTTGTGCGTGCTAATATCCGAGCCCTTTTTGAGCCCTTCAAAGGGCTCTTCCACTTTCTCAGGATTTTTCAGGGCTTCTAAGACCTGACCGAACCATAGACATGTTGTCTTTCCTTTAAAGCTCTGTTTATTTAAATGATATTTTTTGTTGTTGTTGTTGATAAACCGACTGATGAGTAAATACAATGTGAAAACTATACGCAATAAATAACAATTAAGACATTAATGAATACATTGTTTTAGTCGTATACTGCAGTTTTGCAATCTTTAATGATCTTAATGAGAACAGTCTCGTTTGGCAGTGTCTTAGCTTTGTGCGCTGATGACAACTATTTTCCCCTGTGGAAAGCAGGTGTCATCGTTCTGTGGAGAAAAAAAAAACCCATAAAGAATGAAGCTATTATCCGTGGAGATC
>CM031611.1:33082828-33085328 GCA_018398815.1 Conus ventricosus | reverse complement strand
TGGCACACATACATACAAACAGATAGATAAATAGACAGACAGACAGACAGACATATAGATAAATAGATGGAAAGATGGATAGATTGATAGATAGATACATAGATAGATAGATACATAGATAGATAGATACATAGACAGATAGATAGATAGATAGATAGATAGATAGATAGATAGATAGATAGATAGATAGATAGACAGATGAATGGTGGGTGGATGGATGGATGGATGGATAGATAGTTAGACAGACAGAGAGGGAGGCAGACAGACAGACAGACAGACAGACAGACAGACAGAGACGGAGACAGAGAGAGAGATAGAAAGAGAGAGTTACACATGCAAACGTTCATGACTTCCGCATAATACACGCATAACACATGTTATCTTTCAATGATAAATGTTACCAATATGCTTTACAGCGCGGTACAGCTTCTGTAACAAAAAGGGAGCCGGGTGGATTGTGTAATAATGTTGCTCGTAGCACCGTTGAAATCGATGGGCTTTAAGCTGAGGATTAACAGCGGTGGAGATCGAGAGCCTTGCATGAAAAGGGAGAGAATTCCAGCACTGCAAACCACACTGAATGGAAAAGCAGGGAGCGGAAACCTTGGGATCTGCGTTTGAGGCGACACTGACAGCGACGAAGAAGAGACGAAGAAGAAGGATGGGAAGGAGGATGGGAAAGAGAGATGGGGGAGTGGGGGGGGAGGGGGGGGGGGGGCGTGGGAAGCGGGAGAGGGAGGGAGGAGATGTTAGGGAGGAAATCCTGTTGAACTCTGTTTCGATTTAATGTATTCGATTCGTTAACATTTGTTTGTCAAATCTTTGTGGTAAAGCAGAAGAAGCAAGAAAGAGTGTCAGTACAGGTGTTTCTGACTTTGAAGCTTGTATTCGGTTCCAAGTATGCAGATTTCAAACTAACGATTTCTAATGGGTATTTTGATCAATGCACAAATGGGTTTTGGTTTTCGTCAAAGGACTGCCACGTTCTCAAAGAGCTGAAAAATGAATTAATCGCTACCCTCCTGGTATACATATTTTCCCCTAGACACTTTTCTTTCGATACACGAGGATATTTAACAGAAAACATGATCTTTGGACTATCCTCGATCTTTAAAAAGAGTTGTAACTTCTGCGCTTCTTTAAAGTTGTTTTCCACAAGGCGCGAGAAAGGCGCGGGGAAGGGTGGGAAGTGGGAAGTGGGACGGGGGGGGGGGGGGGGGTGATGTGGTGAGGAATGGTTCAGATCTTTTGGATTACAGTCACGAAAAATATCCGATGAAAGGGAGGGGGTGGGAGGGTGGAGGTGAGAGGAGAGAGAGAGAGAGAGAGAGAGAGAGAGAGAGAGAGAGAGAGGAGAGAGAGAGAGAGGGAGAGAGAGGAGAGAGAGAGAGAGAGAGAGAGAGAGAGAGAGAGAGAGAGAGAGAGCCGAGATTCCGGCTGGGACAAGAGCAGGAGACTGTCGCTCTCTAATCGGCTTTAAACAGTCTGTCCTTCAAGCCGTGTGGCACACAGTTAATCCACCTTCCTTGGCACTCTCTCTCTCTCTCTCTCTCTCTCTCTCTCTCTCTCTCTCTCTCTCCTCTCTCTCCTCTCTCTCTGCGCTGGCGATTCCATTGGCTGTGAGCCATGACTCGCAATATCTCTCTGTACCTGAGTGACAGACAACTCTCTCTGTGCTGTATCCCCTACTCTGTCCTGGCTCTGTCCTGTACCCCACCCTCCTCCACCCACCCACCCACCCACCCACCCACCCGCCCACCCCCACCCCCACCCTCAGCAACCCCTCCTCCACCCACCCCCTCCACCCACCCACCCTGCCGTCCTTCTCCAGTCCAGGAACACCCCACCCAGTCTTTCACAGCCTTGTGGTGTCCTGCCAAACTGGGTCCACTGTTGACAGTTGCACACCAAAAGTGTTTCCCTTTCGGCTTGGAAATAATTACTAAAGCGGAGAGAGAGAGAGAGAGAGAGAGAGAGAGTAAGAGAGTAAGAGAGAGAAGGGAGATACAGTGTACTCTCCACAGCTAGACTTTGCAAATCTTCCAGACAGTTTCCCACGTCATCTTCTCGTAGGGTGGACCTGCTCGACCCTCTTCTCTCGGTGCATTCTGGGATAGTGGTAGTTTCATTCATTTCCGGATCCTGTGATTCGTGACTCGGACGGTGTTGTTGTTGTTGTTGTTGTTATTGTTGTTGACTTTTATTGAATTTCTTGTTTTTCTTTTTTAAAAACGTTTTTCATCTCAGAATTGATCAGTCTGATTCCAGTGACGGTAAACCACCACACTCTGGAGGTTTATTAAATTAACTGGTTGTCTGATAGGGATTCGCACGTCTGTCTTCCTGCAGGATTCCATTTTCTTCCTTGGTCTGTCATTGATTTGTATCCGTCGGTAGACAAACATCCCAAGTAAGTAAGAGTGATGTGGAGACAAACGAGTGAAGTGTAGTGCAGTGCTGTGTCATTTTGTACCATTTAACTCGACACTAATCCCCCCGG
>CM031611.1:33072828-33075328 GCA_018398815.1 Conus ventricosus | reverse complement strand
ATACATACACTCATAGATACATACATACATACACTCATAGATACATACATACATACATATATATATATATATATATATATATATATATATATATATATTATATATATATATATCATGCAATCATACATGCATACACACATACATACATACATACATACATACATACATACATACATACATACATACATACATACATACATACATGCATACATACATACATACATACATACATACATACATACATACATACATACATACATACAGAGCTTTCCGTTTAATATCTTTTTATGTTCTTTGGGGGGAAATGAATATATCAAGGAGGAAAAAAAAAGAAAGAAGGAGAATTTATATACATTTAAGAACGATGTAAGAACAACAAAGCTGAATACATGTTGGAGAATAAATTAGTGGAGAGAGAGAGAGAGAGAGAGAGAGAGAGAGAGAGAGAGAGAGAGAGAGAGGAGAGAGAGAGAGAGAGAGAGATACGGATACGGATACGGATAGTTTATTCAATAATAGGCCATTGCCCCTATTGAAGGGGGTGCAACAAAAATCGTTCCAAAAGAAATATAATACAATCTAAATGATCAAAATTGATACACTAAGAAACACACACAGAACGTATCTTAAACGCTTTATATAGATAAATGGCAGATTTTTAGTTGTTCTTTCGTTATTTGATGCTAGAAGTAATCCAAGACGAAAAAGATTCGGATATTTATAGTACTTTAGATGAATATACCTTACTCTTAAATCCTTTAGAACGGGACAGCACAAAACAAAATGCACCTCATCTTCTGTCGCTTGTTTGCACAATGGACAAATTAAATCAACAGGCGTGTGTTGTTTGTAACGAAACTTATGGACAGCGATTTCTGAAACGCCAAGTCTAAATTTAGTCGTAATGATTCTCAGGTGCCTGTCTAAGTTCAGTTTCAAATATGTCTTATCAGCAGCTATTGTGCAAAAAGTATTGTAGAAACTAAATCTTTCACTGTTCTTGATATGAAAGTCCCATTCTTGCCATCTACAAAGAACCAACCTTTCCTTAAAAGCAGTAAGGAACTGATTTATTCCCTCTGCACCTTGGTTTAGCCATACATACCCAAAACAAGTGAATACAGTTTACAACGAATATCGGATACCCAGTTGATTTTATCACGAGAATCCAAATCGAACAACGTACAGTATGCTTTTCGTGGTAATCTTGACTCATCCATTCTTGTCAACTTTAGCCAGTACCGTACACACCTGACTGCAGAATTTATGTAAATGGGGTATCTATTTGTTTCTCCATATATCAAATCATTTGGTGTTTGCATTTGAACACCTAGGAACTTTTTCAAGAGCAAACAGGTGTACCTTTTCACAGAGTCGAGCTGCACTACTTAATCCCCACAATTCAGCCCCATATTGAACAATTGGTTGTACTTGTGTGTCAATAATTTAAGATATACAACAAGGGAACTACAGTTTAATTTAAATAATTTTTGCAATATACTTAACAACGCATGTTTCGCTCTGCTGGCAAGATTTTGACACGACACAGTAAAACTCTATCTTGTTGAAAAAATGAATACCTAAATACTTATAAACATTAACAACAGGTATAGGGATTCCATTGTAAGACCAATGTTCTCTCGCTGCTAGGTATCCACCTTTCCTAAAAACGACTATATTGCTTTTATTCATATTCAGCTTGAGATGGAGTCCTGATGCTGCTCTATATAGGCTGTTTAATTGTGTCTGTAACCCAACTATTGTTTCAGACAAGAGAGCCACATCATCTGCCAAGAGTAATATAAATAATTCAAAGTAATCACACGTAAATGTAGCACCATGTTTCCCATTTCTGATTACTTCCAACGCTAATTCATTTATAAATAAAGTGAACAATACTGGACTAGTAACATCGCCTTGTTTTACCCCTCGGGTACAATTTATAAAGTCTGTCAGTTTTGAGCCAGAACGAATTCCAGTTTTGAGCCAGAACGAATTCTAGTTCTGACTGTAACATACATGCTGTGGATACATCGGAAAAGTTTCCCTTTGATACCATTTTTCAAAAGAATAGGCCATAATAAGTTTCTTTCAATAGGTCAAAAGCTTTTTCAAAATCAATAAAAGCAACGTAGAGTTTGCGGTTAAGACAAAACTGCTTTTGTATTAAAGCTAATAATGTGTACATATGATCAGTAGTAGAGTAACCTCTTTTAAATCCCGCTTGTTGTTCCCCAGTAATATTGTGCAACTCAGTCCATTCCTGAATCCTGTTGTTTACAATACAACTATAGAGTTTACTGCTTGTATCTGATAGCGATATTCCTCTGTAATTATTAGGATCGTCTTTGTCACCTTTTTTGAATAAAGGTAGTACAATACTTTCCGTCTACTTATCTGGGAAGATTCCCTTATCAAACAAATTATTAAAAAGTTTAACAAAGAAGTCAATAACGCGATTCCCAGCGTGCTTTAGCATTCCCCAATAATTCCGTCTGGA
>CM031611.1:33065328-33070328 GCA_018398815.1 Conus ventricosus | reverse complement strand
TAACAATACTTAGGGTTTCCACGAGAGTCCATGCTTGGTGTGAGTTTGCACATAGACATGAACAGAAATTAATTGAATTTATTAAACAACAAGACTAGCTTTGTGTCTTATAATTTTGCAAGAAATAGGGGAGTGTGGAACGTTCTATATCTGAAAGTGTAGTATTTTGTCCTGCGGTTCATCAAGTATGGCTGACTTGGGTCTTAAGGGGAAAATTAATTTTCTTCACAATGAAACGCTTTTAGCATCTTCATAGTCTTCAGGGGACACCTTTGGGTGGTAAAACTAAACTAAACATATAGTAACACCTGGTGCATTCTTCTTCGAAACTAGGTGGTCTTACCTTCCCTCATGACCACAGGAAATATCGGTATATGACCAGGAGTTATATGTTAGTGAGTTTACCTCCCTATTGGAGGGTGTCTCCCCCTTGGAGACTATAAGCTTGCTGAAGGTTCATTGTGAGAAGCATTTTTTCCCCCATTCACCCGCTCAAGCACATACTGTTAGTTAGGCAGAATCATCTACCACTGCAGATATGAATGCTTATCTCCCCCTATTTCTTCAATCTAAGACACAAGAGCAAGCTTTGTTTATAATTCAATATTTCTTGCAGTCATTGCAACACCAAGCTGCTCTGTAAGTTGCTGGAACGGTGCTCGGTACTTATCCTTGGAATTTATTAGTTTGTTGTATTTTAGTCCCTTGCGGATTCATTCCAAGAACTGGCCCTCAGCACTTGTGTCTTAAGAGGATATCTTTTTATATTTTCTACTTTTCACAAAAAATGTAGCTTGTTTAGCTCTTTCATGATTTTCTTTTGCTTCTTAGGTGGCACCTTTGGTTGGTTTTTTGAAAACTCAACAAACATACTACGGTATTGCACACCAGCCTTTTCTGGGATTGCATTCTTCTTAAAACTGAAAAGGCAGAGGAGTTAAATTACCACTTCCCACGGTCACTGAGGAGAAACCACCAAGTTTCGAAATATCGGTATATGACCAGGAGTTATATGTTAGTGAGTTTACCTCCCTATTGGAGGGTGTCTCCCCTTGGAGACTATAAGCTTGCTGAAGGTTCATTGTGAGAAGCATTTTTTTCCCCCATTCACCCGCTCAAGCACATACTGTTAGGCAGAATCATCTACCACTGCAGATATGAATGCTTATCTCCCCCTATTTCTTCAATCTAAGACACAAGAGCAAGCTTTGTTTATAATTCAATATATATATATATATATACAAATAGATAGGTATGTATGTATATAGATAGGTAGATACATAGATAGAGCTAGATGTATAGATAGATATAGATAGTTGTATGTGTGTGTGTGAGAGAGAGATTCCATCAGTGTTGTTTCTCTTCTCTCTCTCTGTCTCTCAGTCTCTCTCTCTCTCTCTTCTCTCTCTCTCAAACTACCAGAACCAATATAGCAATGTCAAGACAACTCTGCTTCTAAACATTCCCTCCCTTAAATAAAAAAAAAAAGAGACTATCCCCACTCCCACGAACCGCAGCCCCTATTTCTTCCCCCACCACACTCGTTCGTCCCGCCATGTGCCTACTGACGTCAGTGTCCATGAAGTCTCAAGTCCGGGTCAACAAACACTGGGCCCGAGAGTTGTCGATCCCAACTCCGTGTGCATGTAGTCAGTTGATTACTGCGGTAACACTCAGCTCCGATTCGGCTCTTGACCAGAACTGGGCGGACCACAAGAGGACCAAGTCACTGACGTCTTCCTCCTCCTCTTCCTCCTCCTCCTCCTCCTCCTCCTCCCCCTCCATTTCCTCCTCTTCTTGCTTCATTTCCCTGCTCTAGGAGAACAAAGCCTCAATCATCATTATTGTCCAGTCTCCACGTTTGCTTTCTCGCCTTCAGTTCCTCCCTATTCTTCTCCTCCTACCTCACCCTCACCTCACCCTCACCCTCACCCTGCCTCGTCAACGATTCTGTCTCTCTCTCTCTCTCTCTCTCTCCTCCCTCTCTCTCTCTCTCTCTCTCTCTCTCTCTCTACATATTGGTGTTCACTTAACCTGTGGTATCTGACCACCTTGACGTGTTTGTCTACGTTGACCAGTGTCGTTGTCCGCTCACACGTGCGTCCGTTTACAGAGGAAGGAAGACTGTGAGGTCGATCTGATGAGGGCTTGCTATCGACTGTGTGTGTGTGTGTGTGTGTGTGTGTGTGTGTGTGCATGCGCGTGAGTGCGTGTCCGTATGTGTGAGTAGGAGTGGGAGGGGGAGGGGGGTGCCCAGATTACGTGCTTTTGAACTTTTACAAAAGAA
The DNA here is from genome assembly GCA_018398815.1 of Conus ventricosus. NCBI lineage: Eukaryota > Metazoa > Mollusca > Gastropoda > Neogastropoda > Conidae > Conus > Conus ventricosus. The sequence goes on along the minus strand of CM031611.1, from coordinate 33,068,041 downwards.
GTATCTGTACAAGGCTAAGACCGTTGAAATGATATTAAAAAGTGAAGACAGAGGATTAGATGTTACTATTTATAGACGGGTTGAGGGGAAGGAGGGGATAGTGAGGATTAGGGATTAGTGGCGATGCATATACATCGAAAACAATTTCTGTCTAACCTCTAACCCTTGAAGATGCCATTGATATCGGATACGAAACATATCATAGACAAATTAGAGGAGATGACGTACATCTTAAAAAACAAATTAGCCTTAAACTGATTTTGAGGAGGTAAAGATTATTTCAAACGAACTGATGGAGATGATTGTTCTCGGGGGAAGACTACCAATTTTGTATAGTGGATGCTTCACTTTGCAAGCAGAATTCAGTGTATCATGCAATCATAAACAAAAGAAAGTAAAAACTGATGTAGTACGAAAGTGAAGGTACCTTTGATGATGGAAGTGGTGTGTTTCGAGTCACAATCTCTTCTTCATATTGACTGTAGAGAAAAGATTTGTGTTTCTGGTCAGCCTGAAGAAGACTTTTTTTTACTCAAAACGCTGTACTCCCATCTTCAAACATAACTTCACTTTCACACAAAGATCAGTTTTCACTTGTTTAACTTTGCGGTGAACTGTACAACAGTCATCGCTTCTTCAGTCGTCACACACCATCATAAGTTTGTCATACTGATACTCAGTATCTAATTTAGTATTTGTTGATCCTCTTGTATGTTTATTAATTATCTCTCCATGCGCAGAGCATCTACCAGATTTGAGGGATGTATCATAATTGGTGATGCGTTAAACAAGCTGCAGCCATAGTCCACCTAGTTGCATCAATGCATGAAGTATGATTCGGAAGACAAATCACGCCAGACATTCTTTTATTAGCGCAGACGTTTGCGATCTTTCGTGGAGACGTCTTCATCATTACCTCATCCTTCAAAGGGACGCAACTTTCGTGTTTTAATGCGTATTGGTATGACACTATGTGAGTGCATTTTCCAGATTTGTTATGTCAACTTTTCATTTCCTTTACTGTCCACTATCTTCCTTCGCTATCCTCGGTTCTGTGCGTGCCTGCACTCTATGTGAACACAGCGCAGGCTTCCAAGGGTGGTGCAGGACTGCTCCCAGCAGGATAGTTCTGCAGCTGAGAACAGTACTTCTCTGGGTCCCTCTCGCACTTTCTGGTGTATCTTTTTCTTTTCTTCTCCTCGTCTCCAGGAATTCGAAACAGTGCAACGCGACTCTTCCTAAATAAAAGAACATGAAACCATATTACACCACTGCTGAAAGGGCTTCACTGACTGTCTGTTAAATTCAGTCGAAAGTACAAACTGACATTTCCTGCTTTCCGTCTCTTTGATCGTTCTCTTTCCCTATATCTGTCCTCTACGCTCTACGCATACCAGCTATCACGTACTCTCTGCTTCTCCAGTCAAAAACTTCTGAAGATTTCAAAGCGAAATTTAAAATCGTTTGGTGAGCGTTCCTCTCGCTTTGCCGCCCCAGCTGTTTGGAATTCACAGCCTCCCACTTTACGAAATTTGTCTGCCTCGCCTGTTTTCAAATCACAACTAAAATCCTATCTTTTCAGCCGAACGGTTTACCAATTACTGTTCTCATATAAGGGTATAAGTAAGTTCTGTGGTCAGTTAATCATTACATGTGAATGAATGAAGCTATGAAAGGTGTATTGCGCAATACAAATGCTACTTCTTCTTCTTCTTCTTCTTCTTCTTATTATTATTATTATTATTACTATCATTATTATTATTATTATTATTACTATCATTATTATTATAATTATTATTAATATACAAATGCTACTTCTTCTTCTTCTTCTTCTTCTTCTTCTTCTTATTATTATTATTATTATTATTACTACTACAGAGGCGGACATGGCGAAGGACGTTCACGTGTACACACTACCCTGTTCTTTTCAAAGCTGGCAAGAACCCCGTGAGGAGCATTGAAGGACTGAGAAATGAAAGGAGAATGTGCGTTTGGCTTTGCTCTATTGGCACCCAGTGTGTTGTGGCTCAGGTTGGTGTCGTAACTAAGAGACTCGGCTGTTTCTTCTGTTTGAGCTGATTGGACTCGTTGATCGGCCAGTCCCTACTGCTGCTCTCTCATCTCTTGACCACGCCAGAAAAGAGAAAGACTAGACGCCAAACTCTCTCCCCCTCTCTCTGGCCAATAGGACTGCCCACTTCATAGTAGAACGCCGGCCTAAACTTGGCTTGTGTCTGTCAAATATTGACCCCTCTCTCTGCTATTTACCCGTGGCTGGCGGCAGGACTAGGGCTTTCAAAAGATAGCCTAATTGCGGAGTGGAAAAGAGGCAGGTGCGATCCTTGGCGTCCTCACGTTTCATATTTATATTCCCCTGGACTCTGGACCGACCTGAGCAAATATCTAGTGTCATAACGGCGGCCGACCCCGCTTGACGGGCGGTTCCGGAGAAAAACAATTGTCTATCTTGTGGGTTACCTAACGGGCGATCTATACCTCCCGGCTCCCAGCCACTCTCACCCCACCCCCACCCCCTCACCACCACCCCCCCCCACCACCACCACCACCACCACCCCTGCACACTGTCCGGGGAGAGGCTCTTGGGACGGGCAGAATGAAGTTCCTGGGCTGGGCTGGGTTGGGCTTTGGAGGACCGTGGGGTGGGCTTTCCGAGACAGGAAGAGAGTCCCGTGGGTAGACTGGGGTGAGGTGG
>CM031611.1:33047828-33060328 GCA_018398815.1 Conus ventricosus | reverse complement strand
TACAACTTGCCGAGTAACATAATCTGGGTGAAAGGGTGAGCTAGCTGAGAGTACGAGGGCTTTAGGAATAGTAGTCAGCTTGGTAAGAAAAGTGTGAATACCAGCCGCCGTGGCGAAGTGGTTAGCGTCGCGGACTCCCGGCTGGGAGGTCGTGGGTTCGAATCCCATCAGAAGCCATGTGGGTTTTTCTGCCCCGACCGGCTCCTACCCAGAGTTGAGTTTGCTGCGGACTCATTTGGGAAGACTGGGACCACACAGTCGAATTTCATCCACTTAATGGATGCGTTTCTGAGAGTGTTGCTCAAATTTCCTGACCAACACTGCAGGTGCATGTATCTCTCGGGCCTGGTTGACGCCGGGATATATTATGAAAGGAAGCGTAGAGTACAGCCCTGTCATGTAGTCTCAGACCGAAATGGAATTCCGTAGCATCATCTTAATCATCCTCATCCTCATCTATCAGCATTAAAAAAAATGTCTCAAATTCTGTGGCCCTTCATGCCCTGCTCTCATGGTGACCTCAGTTTCGATGTCCTCTCCACGTCTGTGGCCTTGGTTTGGTTCCGTCGGGGTCACCGGTATCGAGTCCATGGGGGCTGTCGTTGGACGGACGTGGTGGCGCCCTCCGGAGGGAGATCTCACTCACGCCGGCTCCGCGACTAAGCAATTATTGTCGTCAGTAGGGGGCTTAGTAGGTGGTGTCCTGCATATGTTAGATCAGAACAGGCGCCACTGAACACCGCCGAAGTGACTCGGCAGCAGTGCAGTGTCTTCTCCGGTGGGTTGCCTCCTGACGACTTGACATTGACTGCTCCCTGTGGATTGCCGGTGCCGGGGCTGTGGCGGGGCCGACCGGGCTGTGGCTGTGGACAGGGTGTCGGAATGAGCGGCGTGGGTGCACTGCCTCTGAGGTGGCGCAGAGGTTGGGACAGCAAAAAAAAAAAAAAAAAAAAAAGTGTGAATTATGTGGGGAAAAAAAAAACAGCGATCAGCAGCTGTACCCCAAGGTCATGACAAAATTTCAGAACATTGGCTGGAAGTCAGATTTGTCCGCATTTTGCTTGGATTAATCTTAGTGGAATTTTTGTTGCTGCTGCTGCTGCTACTGCTTTGTGTGTATTTTCATAGCTTTGTTTGCTTTTTTTCTTCTTTTCTTTAAAATGATTTGCTCAATTTTTAATTTGCCCGTTGCCCTTGTCTGTCTTGTTATATTGCCTGTCTGCAAACATGTTTGTCATTTGTTGGCTTGGTTTGCGTGTTGTTCAAATATGTTTAGTTCACCCGTAAGCTTGTTTGTTTCGTGGTGTTTTTGTATGGCTGGCGTATTTTAATGGCGTATTTTAAAGGCGTATTTTAATGGCGTATTTTTAATTGCTTATTCGCTCTGTCGCTTGCTTCTGTGTTTGATCTGTTCGTTGATTGGCTGTTTGCCTTGTATCTTTGTTTGCTTACATGTTTCTTTTGATTCGTTGGACGATCAAACCAGGTTTGTCAGCTTGTTTGTGAGTTTGCTTTCTCTTTGACTATTTGGGTTGGAAGGAATGGTTAAGGCGTTTGCCTGCAGAACTGATGCTCTTGTGTTCCAACCCTCCATGTTGTTGGATATGTAGGGCTTAAAAATCCCTTCGACCCCATTCAGCAGTAAATGGGTCCCCGACTGACCGTCAGGGTAGGTTTAGGCTGGGATAGAAGTTGGATAGGCTCCGTCTTACAACATGCCCTACCTCAAGACTCAATGAACCTTTAATAGTTCACGGCCCTTACAGCCATTAGGTTAGGGACTTTAATTTTACCGAGTCTGTTGATCAGTCGGTCGCCTTATTAGAGTTAGATAGCCGACAGGTCTGTCATTAATACATTTATTAAGTCAGTTGGTAAGTTAGTAACTCAGTCACTAAGCTTCACATTGAGAAGGCGGTCATTCCAATAATGGGTGAGTGAGTTAATAATGAGTGAATGAATGAGTCAGTTAGTCAGAGTACGTCAAGTGATGTCATGTTATTTACAGACCGGCACACCACAGACACCACACTGGAATTGCAAGCAAGTAGTTTTTTTGGTTGGTTTGTTTGCGGTTTTCAAGGGCGGTAAGTACAAATGAGAATGCCCAGACTACATGCAATTCAGACGTGAGTCACGTCATCAAAAAAGAATGATCTTTAAAACGGTCGGTCTCTAAAAGGTTACTTTTTCACTTAGTTAGTTAATGAGTTAAAGTGTTACTAAGTGTGCCAGTCAATCAGTTAGTAAGTTCGTTGACCAGATAGTTTGTTAGTAAATCAGTCAAACTAAAGCATAAGGCTATTGTAACAGCGGGGATTTTTTTTTTTTTTTTTTTTTTTTTTTTTTGCTTGTTGTATGTTTGTTTGCATGATTTTCGTCGTCGTCGTCGTCGTCGTCGTCATCGTCGTTGTTGATGTTATTGTTGTTCTTGTCGTCGTCGTTTTAGAAAGAATGTTTGGATTTTTGTTTTTCAATTTTGTTTGGCTTTGTCTTGCTTTTCCTCCAACATCCCCCCACCCCATTCCCACCCCCCATCGTTTCTTTTTTTCCCCTCTTCGTTCTTTCTTTCCCGTATCTTTTCTCTTTTTGTATGCCTCCTTTGTTTGTTTATTCGCTCATAAATTTCACACTGTCAACATAGTACATTTCACATTATTTGAAGGGAGAAAAAAAAACATCAAAAGACGAAGCTATCTTCCAGAATAGGATATCATCCTGAAAACACACAGTTCACGTAAGCAGAACACAGAACTCGTTCAACTCCTGAAAACAAAGCATCTTCATCATACAAATCACTAGCAGTGCCGAGTCTTTGTGGTTGTCACGACCGACCCCTGGAGGTCTGCCCTGACAGGATCGGTCTAGGTGGGAGTGAAAGGAGTGACTGACCTCATACGCTCCGCAAGAGACCACACAATAAAGATTACGATACAACACCCCATTTATTCACACCAGCAAAATAAACATTCTAACACACGCACCATGCACGATCACAATCAAGCACTCCAACGCACACAACATGCACAATCACAATCAAGCACTCCAACGCACACAACATGCACAATTATAAATAAATATTTCGCCATACGACGTACACAATCACAATTACAGCATTCCAGCACCTATGACATATACACAATTATAAAGAAATATTTCCAGTATCGATCCTTTCTCACACCATGGAGTGCGTCACACCCCTGCCCCTGTCAAGTCTGCTGGGAGCACCCTGTCGCACTAGGTGCTCCGAGCCGGGTTGGTTCTCGCAGGGAGTCGCCCAAAGCCGACACCTCGACTCCCAAGCGGGCAGTGAAGAGCGTGTCCCGGGGGGGGGGGGGGGACGTAGCTGTTACTGGAGGTCCTGGACGGGGGTCCAGGCCGGCCAGTCAAGACGGCGGGCTCCTCTACCAGTCCACAGTCCCGACCAAGGCGTGGCCTCGACCAGCGCGTGGCACCATCCCGTCCGTGGTCTCAGCCAGAACGTGGCCTCGACCAGCACGTGGCACCATCCAGTTCGTGCTCCAGGTGAAGCCCCCGGGAGGGGGGAGGACGTAGCTGGGAGGAGAGTCGAAGAGGAGGGAAAGAAAAGGAAGGAGGAAGGAAGAAGGGTACTGGAACCCTGCGTCAGTAACCGTCTGACCATTGCTGTCAAGTCTTAACAGCCACTCGCATGATGGGCGAGGGGAAGTGTATTAAACGCACACAGTAAACCCATTGAATCAAGTCTTCTCACACGATGCAGGTAAAAGACTGCATTAAATCAACAGGTTATAAAACAAATATGAATTATCTTCACCCTTCTCTCACTCACGCTTACATTTTCCTTCCTTAGGAAATAAATCAACACAGCGACCATCGCTTAATAACTGCCACCACATTTGCAAATAGTAATTCAATGGCATAACTGTCACATTTTATAAACATTTCAAAACAACACAAATCTCCAACCACGCATCCAAACGACAAATCATGCGTACGCACGCTCGCGAACTAAAACTCGTTCTCCTTGCACACACAAACAGACGGTGGCCGAAGAATAAAAGTCCGGCGAATGTGACAGGGGCGGACGAGCGAGACCAAGCAAGTTCCAACCCTGAATCACCAGGTTCTCTCCTCCCTTCCCCACCGACTACCGCATCACCAGATACATAAACGGGAGAAAGAATTTTGGAAATAATTTAGAATGGCCAGGTTAAAGATTGAATTAACCAGAGAAAAGGTCTCACACAATATTTCTCTTACAATTTCGAAAACAAAAGAAAATTGCGCAAAGAGAAAGACTAAGCGGCTAACAACAACAAACCAAAACAAACAGACCACGAAACTGATGCTTACCAGCTACCCGTGGGTGACCCCGAAGAGGCGGGTCAGAGGACTCTCTCTACCCTCTGTCCAGTCGAGAGGACAGAGGCGAAGATGCGGAAACAGAAGAAGTGATGTCCCTCTCCTACAGGCCGACTGCAGGAATTGAAGTACTGACTGTACTCTCGATGATAAGGTAAAGAACCGGACTGGAGCAGGCGCCCCAGAGACATCTTCCGCTCGAGTGAAGAGCTAACCTCCCTCAGCAATGGCGGCCAAACATGCCATGCTGCGTCACAGAGTGAGCATACTTCAAACTAAAAGAAACGAAGCACGTGCGACAGGTAAAAAGACAGGCGAGAGGCCGATAGACAGAAAGTTCGAGAGAAGGTACGGCCACCCGTGAACTTGCAGGATGAATAGCACGGGCGGTGGAATTAGAGAGAGAGAGAGAAAGCAAACCGAAGTTGAGCTGAACCACACCAAGGTGCAACTGCACCACAAGCCACCCTAAGGACGGATACACGACAACAGCAACGACAATAAACACAATAAGTAATTCCGCCACCCTAGGTGGGTCGAACGTCGTAGGCCTCGTGACAAACTCGTGACAAACCCCCCTTCTAAAAGCATCTGTTTCTCTGAGATACAGTGCTCCTTTGAACCTTGTCGCATGTGCAACTTCACAACAATGGACCGAACCCAACTCTCTGTGATCGACAGAGTACGATGAATCCAATACAAACATTCCACGATAGAATCACACGGGAAATACATAATACTACATTTATCAAACAACTAAGCAAACCTTCCAACCATGAAAGTAACAATCCGAACCATTGGTGATTCACTACCGTTAACCTCACTGAAGTGACAACTGTCACTACACCTGATACAGAGACCAAAAAGGGATATAACCCTGGTTGAGGGAGGTGTCCCTCTGACTGATTTTCCAATATGCAACTACGGAGCTCGGCTAAGATAGTCAGCATCCGTATTACAGGAACCCTTGATATGACGGAAAGTGAACGCATGACTCTGCAGCTCCATGCCTAACTCATGAGTCGACGACTGACGGGCCGGATCCGGTCCAAGCACTGGAGAGGATGATGATCGCTCTCCAGTACAAACTTCCGGCCGTACTTCTTCTTGGGCACGCCAGTGCGCGTCCAAATCTGCCTGAGAGATTCAGCAACAGTAGGGGCATCGATAGTCCTAAGCGGGACAGCCTCTGGGTATCGACTCGCAGATTCTACCATCACCGAAGTGTAGCGGTGACCGCGACGGATGGAGGATTAATGGGTCCCACCAGGTCAAACCCCAACCTTGCTGAATGCCTCCCCAACCAGTGGCACTGACCTAGGGGAACACGCTTCAAGCGACCCTTAGGCGTTGTCCGCTGGCAGACATCGCAACTGTGGCAGTTACTGCCTAACCTGCGAGTTCACCCTGGCCAGAAGAAGTCCTGTCTTACTCGCTCGAGAGTCCGCTTGGAGCCCATATGACCTGCCATGGGGGAATCGTGGCCTGCCGGAGAACAGACTCTCTCAAGCTTTGGGGAACAACAAGCTGTTTGGCCACACGATCTGCCTGAGTGAAAACCCTAAAGAGGATCCCCTTGTGGAGCTTGAAGCTCACCTTGGCGTGTCGGGCAGACTGAGCGGGACGATCCACAAGTTGTCGTAGGCGTTGGACATCCAAGTCCCTGGCCTGAAGACGGATAATGCTAGCAGGATCGGCCCTTGCCAGAACCTCGTCAGAGATCGGCTGAAGAGCGGGACGCAATTCTTGTTCCTGCTTCTTATCTTGGCGCGTGTGGTGACTCCCACACACGCCTGTACGGGCAAATCCGTAGACACGGACTGACTGCGTCCGTCTGCGAGGTGATAGTATTCCCTATGATAAGGGAATACAGAGGTCGCTCCACCGCGATGGCCCATACTTCGCCACAGAAGTAGGGGGTGGAGATAGGAATAAGTACAGAAGGACGGGTGGAGGTAAAACCAGCCTCCAACCCGCACACATCATAACTAGCGCCCCGCCGGGCCTCAGGGGAAACCAAATTCTTATCCACAAAGATCGTTGATGCTCCCGAATCCCTGATGGTGTCGACCAAGGATGAACCAACAACGGAGAGAAACACTGGGCACTCTGAATCACCAGAAGCTGGGATGGAACCCACGTTAGCCGAGGCACGAGGACGCTGGAAAGGACTAGCCCCATGACTACCAGCGGCTTTAGGACAATCTTTCCTAATGTGGCCAGGACGACCACAAAGAAAACACAGTCGGGGCGCTGAAATCCCCGATGAACTGCCTGCCTTGTTCACCCCACTAGCAGTTGTCGGCACCTTATTGCTATTAAATCCTGTGGAGGGCTTCCTCTCCGTATCTGGGCGATGCCCATAAGCCCTGCGAGCTTCAGCAAACACCTCAGCGGTGTGAATCGCAGCCGCGAAATCTTGAGGTGCTGTCTCGCCTATTCCGATCCTCAACTTGGGGACACAGTGTTGGTGAGCTGTTCAATGAGGATCAGATCCTCCAGCTCCAACTTAGCTAACTGACGCCAGTACCCAGCGTTTTGCGCAGCCTATCACCAAACTGCACGAAGGTCTCGTCATTATTCTTCTTCATGGACCTGTAACTTCCTCCTGTACGTCTCTGGGGTAAGGTGGAAACGCTTACGCAAGCCAACTGCATGTCTGCATAAGACCGCCTTCATTTAGAGTGAGCACACACTCCCTTGCAGCACCAGATAATCCAGAAAAAAGGTGCATAGCCTTTTGTTCCTCAGACAATTGGTATGAACAAGCAACCTTGTCAAAATGCTCTAAGAACATGTCAATGTCCTCACTAGGTCTGAACTCTGGAAGCTTAACTTTGGGCCTCTAACTCTATCACCTGCCTGGTGATTAACCCCTGGCTTACAGATGCGGGAGACCGCGAAAGAAGTTGTTCCATCTCTTCCCTACCAGAGCCTCCATCCTGTCTAGTTCTTCCCTACGGAGGGCTTCCTGCCTGGCAGCCTCCTCCCTACGCTGAGCAGCCTCTTCTACGAAGGGCCTCCTGTCGGGCAGCTCTTCCTTACGAAGCATAGCCTCTTCCCTATGCAGAATCTCCTAGTCTATCAGTCTCCTCTCTGCGCAGAGCCTCTATCCTATCCAACTCTTCCCTACGCTGGGCAGGCCCTCTTCCCTACGGAGGGTTTCCTGCCTAAAAGCATCCTCTCGTCGTTGCTGCTCTAGGAACATCAGGACAGAGGTGATGTCCTGGGGAGGATTCGCCCACTCCCGACACTGGAGGATGACCCGTCTGACCCGTCCCTTGGGTCTCGACTTTCCCATGAGGAAAGTCTTCTGGGGCATGCCCCTTACGAGGGGAAGCTGGAGAGGAGAAGGTTTCGGTCTCTGCGACCCAACAGAAGCCCACAGCGCTTCGCCACGCTCCGGCGCCTCCGAGCGGAAGCGCCAGCCGGGGTCTCGACAGGAAGACCCCCCAGCGAAGAGGTAGTAACAGCACCCACTGGACCACCTGCCACAGCACCGGAACAAGCGGAAGTCACCGCAGTCGAAGCGCCGGCACCAACAGCGGGGACTACATTTAGAAGACCCTCCCCTTCGACGCCCGAGCAGCCACACCACCAGCACCGGGCGCTGCCATGACAACCACATCCCACAGCCATCAAACACAGGGGAAAGACAATTCCACTAGAAAAAAAAAAAAATTTTATGGGCGTGTGTATATGTGTGTATGTGTGTGTGTGCGTGCGTGCGGACAAGTTCCGGCTGCTCCCACTCTGGCAACACACGCGCTCTACAGCACGAGCAACAGTGCGGTGGGGCTCACCGAAAAAAAAAACAAAACAAAAACTATGTCCGGCCGCCCCCACTCTGGCAACACCGCGCTCTACAGCACGAGCAACAGTGCGGTGGGGCCGGCCGAAAAAAACAAAACAAAAAAAAAAACTAGCAGACGGAATCCGGAGAGAGGAAAAAAAAAACACTAGCGTCCGATGCAACCCCCTGCACTCAACAACCCGGCAGAAAAAAAAAAACAAGAACTGGCCAAATGCAAAACAGGAATGGAAGACTGAGCGGCAACAGAAGGGCAAGACTCACGGCCGTACCTGCGTGAGGCACGCGCGGAAGGAGGTCTGGACGCGGTCGACTCCCCCTGGTCTCAACCTCGACCCCCGAGTCACGCCGGATGTTCCTCAGGCCACCAAAAGACTCCCTTCACTCTAGAGTCACCCAGCCAACCACCCACGAACAAACACGACAAACTGACTAAACATATACAAAACAGACAAAACTAAACAGTACTCTGCGAAACGAGAGAGAGACAGCCAGAGCCCTTCACATCCCGGACGAGCCCCCACAATTGTCACGACCGACCCCTGGAGGTCTGCCCTGACAGGATCGGTCTAGGTGGGAGTGAAAGGAGTGACTGACCTCATACGCTCCGCAAGAGACCACCACAATAAAGATTACGATACAACACCCCATTTATTCACACCAGCAAAAATAAACATTCTAACACACGCACCATGCACGATCACAATCAAGCACTCCAACGCACACAACATGCACAATCACAATCAAGCACTCCAACGCACACAACATGCACAATTATAAATAAATATTTCGCCATACGACGTACACAATCACAATTACAGCATTCCAGCACCTATGACATATACACAATTATAAAGAAATATTTCCAGTATCGATCCTTTCTCACACCATGGAGTGCGTCCACACCCCTGCCCCTGTCAAGTCTGCTGGGAGCACCCTGTCGCACTAGGTGCTCCGAGCCGGGTTGGTTTTCTCGCAGGGAGTCGCCCAAAGCCGACACCCTCGACTCCCAAGCGGGCAGTGAAGAGCGTGTCCCGGGGGGGGGGGACGTAGCTGTTACTGGAGGTCCTGGACGGGGTCCAGGCCGGCCCAGTCAAGACGGCGGGCTCCTCTACCAGTCCACAGTCCCGACCAAGGCGTGGCCCTCGACCAGCGCGTGGCACCATCCCGTCCGTGGTCTCAGCCAGAACGTGGCCTCGACCAGCACGTGGCACCATTCCAGTTCGTGCTCCAGGTGAAGCCCCCGGGAGGGGGAGGACGTAGCTGGGAGGAGAGTCGAAGAGGAGGGAAAGAAGAAGGAAGGAGGAAGGAAGAAGGGTACTGGAACCCTGCCGTCAGTACCGTCTGACCATTGCTGTCAAGTCTTAACAGCCCACTCGCATGATGGGCGAGGGGAAGTGTATTAAACGCACACAGTAAACCCATTGAATCAAGTCTTCTCACACGATGCAGGTAAAAGACTGCATTAAATCAACAGGTTATAAAACAAATATGAATTATCTTCACCTTCTCTCACTCACGCTTAACATTTTCCTTCCTTAGGAAATAATCAACACAGCGACCATCGCTTAATAACTGCCACCACATTTGCAAATAGTAATTCAATGGCATAACTGTCACATTTATAAACACATTTCAAAACAACACAAATCTCCAACCACGCATCCAAACGACAATCATGCGTACGCACGCTCGCGAACATAAAACTCGTTCTCCTTGCACACACAAACAGACGGTGGCCGAAGAATAAAAGTCCGGCGAATGTGACAGGGCGGACGAGCGAGACCAAGCAAGTTCCAACCCTGAATCACCAGGTTCTCTCCCTTCCCCACCGACTACCGCATCACCAGATACATAAACGGGAGAAAGAATTTTGGAAATAATTTAGAATGGCCAGGTTAAAGATTGAATTAACCAGAGAAAAGGTCTCACACAATATTTCTCTTACAATTTCGAAAACAAAAGAAAATTGCGCAAAAGAGAAGACTAAGCGGCTAACAACAACAAACCAAAACAAACAGACCACGAAACTGATGCTTACCAGCTACCCGTGGGTGACCCCGAAGAGGCGGGTCAGAGGACTCTCTCTACCCTCTGTCCAGTCGAGAGGACAGAGGCGAAGATGCGGAAACAGAAGAAGTGATGTCCCTCTCCTACAGGCCGACTGCAGGAATTGAAAGTACTGACTGTACTCTCGATGATAAGGTAAAGAACCAGGACTGGAGCAGGCGCCCCCAGAGACATCTTCCGCTCGAGTGAAGAGCTAACCTCCCTCAGCAATGGCGGCCAACATGCCATGCTGCGTCACAGAGTGAGCATACTTCAAACTAAAAGAAACGAAGCACGTGCGACAGGTAAAAAGACAGGCGAGAGGCGATAGACAGAAAGTTCGAGAGAAAGGTACCGGCCACCCGTGAACTTGCAGGATGAATAGCACGGGCGGTGGAATTAGAGAGAGAGAGAGAAAGCAAACCGAAGTTGAGCTGAACCACACCAAGGTGCAACTGCACCACAAGCCACCCTAAGGGACGGATACACGACAACAGCAACGACAATAAACAAATAAGTAATTCCGCCACCCTAGGTGGGTCGAACGTCGTAGGCCTCGTGACAAACTCGTGACAGTGGTAAACAGGAATGATGCTGGGGGCCGGAATAGCTCAGTTGGTAGAGCGCCGGACTCGTGATCCTGGGGTCGCGGGTTCGAATCTCCGCTGGGCCGTTTCGGTACAGGGGGATTTTTCCCTTGGAGTTAACATTGGTTCTGACTTCATTTCCCATACAGTCCTTCGAATGAGACTATAAACCGAGGTTCCGTGTGTGAACGCACGCATAACATCTTGCACACACGTAAAATCCCATCACCAGCTTTCGGAAGAGTAGGCCAGTTTGGCCGTTGGTATGGATGACACGTTACACATAGCATGCACCCTGCGTATGAAATGGAAAGAATGAAGGAAGCAAGGATATTGAGTGAGCGATATTGGAAGATATTGACTGGATGACACGGGAAACGACTGAATGAAGCGCCAGCTGGCAGCTCTTCAGTCGGCACTACCCAGGTAGGCAGCCCGTTGTGTAACGAGTGTGGATTGTAAAGCGCTTAGAGCTTGGCCTCTAGCCGAGAATAGGCGCTATATAAGTAGTCATTATTATACTGATACAACATAAACTCTCACACTGCAGAAATCTCCAAGCAAAAAACAATGCAACAATCTCCGAGCAAACTGTAACTATCTCCAAGGAAAATGTCATAATGCAGAGATCTGAACTCAAAATGTAACAATGCAGCAATCCCCACGTAAAATGTACCAATTCAGCATTCTCGACGCAAAATGTAAACGCAGCAATGCAACGATCTCCACGCAAAAAGTAACAATCCAGCAATCTACACGCAAAATGTAACTATGCAGCAATTTTCGCGCAAAATGTAACAATGCAACAATCCCCATGCAAAATGCAACAATCTGCACACATACTGTAAAAATGCAACAATCGCCACACGAAATGTTACAAACATCAATCTGCACGCAAAATATAACAATTCAGCAATCTCCACGCAAATGTAACAATTTAGCGCCTCCATGCAAAATGTAACAATGCAGCAATCTCCACAATGCAGCAATCTCCACAATGCAGCAGTCTCCACAATGCAGCAATCTCCACACAAAATATAACAATGCAGCAATCTCCACACAAAATATAACAATGCAGCAGTCTCCACAATGCAGCAATCTCCACACAAAATATAACAATGCAGCAATCTCCACACAAAATATAACAATGCAGCAATCTCCACAATGCAGCAATCTCCACACAAAATGTAACAATGCAGCAATCTCCACACAAAATGTAACAATGCAGCAATCTCCACACAAAATGTAACAATGCAGCAATCTCCACACAAAATGTAACAATGCAGCAATCTCCACACAGAATGCAACAATGCAGCAATCTCCACACAGGATGTAACAATGCAGCAATCTCCACACAGAATGCAACAATGCAGCAATCTCCACAATGCAGCAATCTCCACACAAAATGTAACAATGCAGCAATCTCCACACAAAATGTAACAATGCAGCAATCTCCACACAAAATGTAACAATGCAGCAATCTCCACACAGAATGCAACAATGCAACAATCTCCACACACCATGTAACAATGCAGCAATCTCCACACAGAATGTAACAATGCAGCAATCTCCACACAGGATGTAACAATGCAGCAGTCTCCACACAGAATGTAACAATGCAGCAATCTCCACAATGCAGCAATCTCCACACAGTATGTAACAATGCAGCAATCTCCACACAGGATGTAACAATGCAGAAATCTCCACAC
>CM031611.1:33037828-33042828 GCA_018398815.1 Conus ventricosus | reverse complement strand
TAGCGGAGAGGCTTCAGGAAGACGGTCTGTCCGCTATACGGGCTAAGCAGCTTTGACCGACGCCTCGATGTCTAGCGAGACGAGTCGCAGAGCCGAGCTCAAGCTCATCTAGCCACTTTGTGGAACCAACGTCATTGTTACTCGGACGTCGTGGTGCCTACCCAGACTCAGCTGGCCAATTTAGATTGACCAGTGTCCACCACTTAAGCCACAACCGCGCCAGTGAAGTAGGGAAGGGGGAAGGTAGTGTGTGGTGGGGTGAAATCTAGCTAATCAATTAAATGACCAATTGACCACCACAGAGAGTAAGGCGTGTAGACGGGACTGTCATGATTTGAACGTCCAATGGAATTAGAGGGAGACAACTTCGGGATCAAGGGTAAAAATACTGACCAATGGTACTGGCCCTTGGACACGGGGTTAGAGCATAAAGGAATGTGTGAGTGAGAGAGAGAGAGGAAGGAGGAAAACGAACAGACAGAGAGAGAGAGAGGGGAGTTCGGGAGAGTAGGCTCTCGCCTACAGGAAGGCAGGGAGATGAAACGAACAGAGACAGAGAGAGAGGAGGTTTTAGGTGTAGTCTCTGCACGAGGGAAAAGGCAGAGAGATGAAGAGAGGGAAACGAGGGAAAGAACGAACAGAGAGAGAGGAGAGAGAGGTTCTGAGTGGAGCTCTGCAGGAGAGAAGGCAGAGAAGAGAGAGAGATGAGGGGAGGAGAGAAGAGAACCAAGTTGAGAGATTAGCATGAGATAGTCTGCAGAGGAAGGACTGAGGAGAGATGTGGAGAGAGAGAAAGAGTTGCTAATTTATGAAGAAGAAAAGAAAGAAAAGAAAAAAAAGAAAAGAAAAGCAACCATGTCCATTTGATAAGAGCAGACTAAAGAGAGAGAGAGAGAGAGAGTGCAATGCGTTAATGCAGGAAGAAAGAAAGGAGAACAGATCGATGTTGATAGTCACTGTTCTACCCTAACCGGGGGTTCGACCTCATACCTGGCAGCGTCACTTCGCCAAGCAGAACCACAGACCAACGCCAACAGTCTCACCTGACCAGGCGCCATCAGACCAACACCAGTGCCGGCAGTTGTGTCGTGTTGTGAAAGTGACAGTGAAAAGAAAAGGAAAAGAAAAGAAAAGACAGTGATTCGTGAATAGTTAAGATCACCTGGCCAGGTAAAGTAGAAATCTGTTTATACCCGGGTTAGTTAATGATGTTTTAGATAAATGATTTTGTGAAGCTCAAGGAAGGAGAGAATGTTTTATTTTGTTTGATTCTATATGCATTGATGTTCTTTCTATGATCATGTATAGTAAAGTTATAGACTTTACTAGTGGTTTGATGTGACGAATGCATGATAATGAATGAGATTGTAAGCAAGCTGTGAGTGTGTTTGGGCTGTGCGCTAGTCCTTCCTCCACTGACATTACACCGAGTTGACAATTTATTGGCGAGCCTGCCAGGATGATTCTGGCCCATTTATTATAATTGTTCAACTTCTCAGAGAGGAAGCTGGGTGGGATTCAAGTATTGTAATCCTAAGACAAGGGGTTGTCTTACTGTATGTTCCCAAGATAGTTAAATACTAGGCTTGGCATTGCTTCCAAGATAGTTAATACTAGGCTTGGCATTTCAGCCCCAGAGTACTCATTTCGCACAGATTTCCTATAATTCGCTCTCATAGTTGGGTCAGGCGCTGGCGTCTTATAAAAACTAACTACGTTGTCCCAAGCTAATATTATCATTCATAGATTGTGCTATTACGTCACTCGTGTCGGAAACCACCAGTTTGGCTGTCGTAGTAATAAAATCTTGTTCAAAAAAAAAAAAAAAGAGATATAATGGCGGAAGAAAAGAACACCCCTATTGAACAACAATTAGAGTTGAGTGGTACGAAGAAGGAGTTCGCTAAATTAAAAAGCTAGTTATGAAGGAACAGATTTTGTCAGGTTGCGGCCCTGAGTTAACCATACATTTGAAAGAGAGACACCAGAGACAGCAGAGAGTTGTTGAAGTTCGCAGAGGTGTATAGAGAGGCACGTTTGGGCACTAAGGTGCAGGAGAAACAGGTGCTAGGCACAGTGAGAAGAGTGCAAGGAGACTAGGGAGTTTTCTGCAAAGTCTGCAAACCCATGGTGGGGCAGAAGGAAGGCAAAGGGACATTAGGTGTTTCATTTGTCACAAGAAGGGACATGTGGCGAGGGATTGTCGCATGAGGTTCCAGAAGGCAGCAGCCTTGCAAGAGGTGGATAAGGTCGTCAAGGGAAACGACCTGCAGTGGAACCAAAAGGATTCAGTCTGAAGAGGGTGAAGTGCAGCCTATGGCTAGCACTGGACAGCAGTCAGTGTCAGGGATGGAGGCACTAGGCTGAGTGGTTCGTTACCAGTGGAAGAAGGTGGATTGGCCAGCAGAGGGTGAAAGTGTTACGAGACACTGGTTGTTCATGCGGGGTAGTACGAACAACGCTGGTCGATAAAGGGGATTTGACAGGGCAAATCCAGACCTGTACTCTAATCGATGGCACTGTGAGGGAGTTTCCAGTTGCTAAGATAGAAGTACGTACCCTTACTTCTCAGCGAGTTGTCTGCGTTGGTGATGGAGAAACCCCTTCACGATTTGATCATTGGAAATATTCCAGTGCAAGGATCCAGGGGATCCTGAGTTGTTGGCTGCTACAGGGGCAGCAGTTCAAACACGGAGCAAGAAGGAGAAAGGGTTGATAAACCGTTAGTTGTTCCAGGAAGGAAGTCGGGCATAGATGTGTCGCCTGATGAGTTCAGGGCAGCGCAGGAACAAGACCCTTCGCTCGTGAAGTCTTGGGAGTTGGCAAGAGGTGGAGAGAAACAGGAGGTTAGAGGAGGTGAGACAGAATTCTTGTGAAAGGCGGGCTGTTGTACCGAGTGTTCACCAAGGGAAGACAGGTAAGGTGACCACTCAGTTAGAGGTACCAGCATGTTATCGTGACACTGTCATGTCAGTGGGTCACGAGTCGCTCATGGCGAGTCATCTCGGCACCGGTAAAACGGCTGACCGAGTCTTTGATGATTTTCATAGGCGCAGCAGCAATCATTGATGAGGTGAAAGAGACCCAGCAGAAGAAGGGGAGATTTTGTTGCCTAAGTTTCTCAGAAGAGTCATACAGGGATGTGTCACTGTATGAAGGGCTAGACAGTAGGAGTCCCTAGTTTTGTTGTCGGAGGCGACACAAAGCAGCCGGAAAGAGAAAGGTGGAGAAGATGATGAATTCAGAGAGACCAAAGACCAAAACAGAAGTCAGGAGTCTGCTAGGTTTTATTGGGTTCTATAGGGAGTTTGTTCCAAATTTCGCAGCAATCACGAGTCCTCTCAGTGATTTGATCAAGGCAGGGAAACCGGCAGTGGTCGAGTGGTCAGACGCTGCAGAGCAAGCACTGCAGACGGTGCTGGAAAGACTAGGTCCCGTCCCATCTTGAAGCTACCAGATATGTCCAAACCATTTTTGTGCGGACAGATGCATCAGGTGGTGGGATAGGTGCAGTATTGTTGCAGGAGCATGAAGAGGTCGAGTTTCCTGTGAGATATGCTAGCAGGAAGTTGACAAAGTGTGAAGAAGGGTACGCAACGGTGGAGAAGGAGTGTTTAGCTGTTGTGTGGGCCGTGCAGAAGTTCCACAAATACTTGTATGGGAAAGAGTTCGTGATCGAGACGGATCATCAACCACTCAAATTCCTGCAGGAGGCGCAGTTGAAAAACAGCAGAGTGCTGCGTTGGGCAATGGCACTGCAGCCCTACAGGTACCGAGTGCAGTACATTCCCGGTCGACAGAATGTCGGAGCTGACTATTTAAGTCGTGTAGTCTAGCAAGCTGCAACTCAGAGGAAGTCAGTCATATCCGCGGTGCTTTGTTGATAATATGTGTTGATCACAGTTATGTTGATTGGATATGGGTTCATTCCCAGTTGGCTATGGTTTCATATTTTTTTTTGTGTGTGAGACTATTTATATTTTCTTTGTGAGACTTGTCCATGTGGATGTAGTTATGCTTGGAGCATACAGTCGCTTGTGTAGTGATGCATTATTTGCAATAAGTGAGGACGGAGATTCCTCAGTGAAGTGTCATGGATCGTGATCATACTATATTGTGCTTTTCATAGGAATTGTGAAGAGAAGATGTGGCAAATCCGCAGGTAGGGGAATTGCATAAGTGCGCACAGAGGTCGTTATAGAATGAGTTGAAATAACGCAAGAGCGCACGTCAATGATAACTCATTGGAGTGGTATTCACTAATTGTATATTTTATAACTTATAAACCGTTGGTTGTAAAGTATTTTCCAAACTTTGCGCGTGTAGCTGTGTGTCAGCAAATTCGGTTGTTGTCCTTTTTGTACCGTTGTTTTGAGACAATGCGGAGCATGGTCTTTTGCAAGGGGGAAATTGTCACGGACAAAAAAATGAAACAACCTAACTTGGGGAAACAACCTAACTTGGGGAAACAGCCTAACTTGGGGAGTCGCCAGCCAATTTGTTCGGACCTAAGTCCAAACTCAAACATTCTAGGCGTCAGAAAGACGGGCCCATGGGTCGGGTCCGGCCAATTAAGCTTAGCGGAGAGGCTTCAGGAAGACGGTCTGTCCGGCTATACGGCTAAGCAGCTTTGACCGACGCCTCGATGTCTAGCGAGACGAGTCGCAGAGCCGAGCTCAAGCTCATCTAGCCACTTTGTGGAACCAACGTCATTGTTACTCGGACGTCGTGGTGCCTACCCAGACTCAGCTGGCCAATTTAGATTGACCAGTGTCCACCACTTAAGCCACACCGCGCCAGTGAAGTAGGGAAGGGGGGAAGGTAGTGTGTGGTGGGGGTGAAATCTAGCTAATCAATTAAATGACCAATTGACCACCACAGAGAGTAAGGCGTGTAGACGGGACTGTCATGATTTGAACGTCCAATGGAATTAGAGGGAGACAACTTCGGGGATCAAGGTAAAAATACTGACCAATGGTACTGGCCCTTGGACACGGGGT